>JAGDYQ010000341.1:381368-393952 GCA_021962125.1 Bulinus truncatus | reverse complement strand
ACACCCTTGGTCAGCGGACCCCAAAATAATTTATTACTAGCCGTACCCTGCAAAACATTTGCATAGAGTTATATCCCCTAAGGCTTGATCGGCAGGCGAGGTTATTTTTTGGTTTCGGGCAGATCCGATTTTTTTTTTCATGCTTGTATTTTAAACTGGAATACTGTTATATTAATTCTTTACTTTCGATTTAACGCAGAACCCAAATCGCTATTATTATATTATATTTTAAACTTATGTGGTCCACATTTTTTTAGAATTCATCTTTATAACGGTTTTCAAGAGCGCCAAATTGATATCTTTTAATAAAACCTACTTTATTAATTTTAATATTAATAATACTTTATTCTGAATTATAATTAAGCTGATAGTAAGAGCGTAAACATACCTATATTCAAAGTGGACCCCCATTAGTTTGAGGCCCACCGCTCTAACATATCACTCTTGTAGTTTTTTTTTTTCTCTCAAGGGCCGTGTAGTTAGACAACTCAATCACCTCCACTGGGGGAAAGTTCATCGTCCAGTGAAAACAACTTCCTGACATCTCGTGATTGATTGGAAGCTACTTGTTTCGTTTCCTAGATCGGCTCAGAGTCGGCGCTCTTTTGACAATCTTTCGGGTCTTTTCTTCTTCTTCTTTTTTATTTTTCCAAGTTATTGGCGTTATTATTTTTACTTTTTTTTTATAAAACAGAACCTTACAGAAGGAAAAAATAAAACACATCATCGCAAACCCAAATCGTTAAGAGCTATCACTACTTAAAAAAGTAAAATTCAAAGTATCGATACTTTTTTTTTTTAGATTGACATTGTATCTTTTTTTTTTATTATAACTTTGAATAATCGATATTGTATTTGATCCAGAATTAAGTCAATCGAAATATTCTCCCTGATACATCAGCTGCGGGGGTATGGATGTAAAGTATGTTTCATTGTATGTCTCAATGGCGTAGCTACATATTTTATGAGGGGGGAGCTTATCGGGGTGTTTACTAATGCAACCTCCAGCAGGGAAATGGCCAGTGTATCGAAGTTACAGCAGGAAGTTCGAGTACTCTGTCAATTATAACAAGTTGTCGGAATCGATACTGTCAATCCAGGACTACCTTCCCTAAGGAAAAAAAATGAAAATAAAATACACACTTTTTTGTGGATAGATTTGTATGAAAGAAGATTTGTATGGAGGAAGATTTGTGTGTAGAAAGATTTGTGTGAAGAAAGATTTGTAAGAAGGTGGATTTGTATGAAGGAAGTTCTGTATGAAGAAAGATTTGTGTGAAGACAGATTTGTATGAAGTTACATTTGTATGAAGGTAGATTTGTATGATGGAAGATTTGTATGAAGAAAGATATGTATGAAGAAAGATTTGTATGAAGGTAGATTTAAATGAAGGTAGATTTATATGGAGGTAGATTTGTACGAAGGTAGATTTGTACGAAGGAAGATTTAAAGTGAAGAAAGCTTTGTATGAAGGAGAATCAAAGTAAAACAATAAATGTAAAATAACGTATAGATCAAATTTAAGGTCATGTCCCATGCTGTATGGACAGGGGCATGTCGACATTGTACACACTTTTTTAGGGTTTTAGTGATGAAATATTTTACAAAAAGATAAAAAAGGCAACATTAAGAGATCCCTTACTGCGTCAAACATTTTAAGGAATAATCAAAAGTACTCAATTTTCGCTCTCTCTCTCTCTCTCTCTCTCTCTCTCTTTCTCTCTATTAGTGCAATATACAGAAAAACGTAATCTCATACAGAGTATGTTAGTTTCATTCCGTCGCTCTCTCTTTCGAAACTAAAGAGTGACACAGACGGAAAAACAGACAAAAAATTAACAGACATACCCAAATTTTGGTAAATAGATGTATGCATGAATTGTTTGATTGACTAGATATCAGTATATAATAGATGGATAGATTTAAAAAAAACAACTAATTGATTGAATATTTATCTGAATATAATGGATCGATTTACAAGAAAAAAAGTCACTTGATTGACTAGTTGTCAGTATATAATAGATTTGTTAGAATTGTTAGATGAATACAACAACGACAACAACAATAACTGATTTATTGAATGACTAGCTAACAATTTATGTTTGCTTTTCATAAATTGTTCGTCTCATGAATTCGGCCACCGACATTTTGATCTCGTCTTTCATCATGTGATTATCATGTGATCAAAAAGCACTGCACCTCATTGCCTGCTACTCCCATCAATACTCATCCAGTGATCTAACACATTAGACCAGTGGTACTCAAACTGTGAGTCACAACACTCGGGTGGGTAGCCGATGTTTGTCAGGCATGTCGTGACGACATCTACATCTGTTACAAATAGAATCAGAATCTATGTGTGCTTAATTACAGGCCTGTCTCTCTATGTGTGCTTTATTACATGCATGTCTCTCTCTATGTGTGCTTAATTACAGGCATGTCTCTCTATGTGTGCTTAATTACATGCATGTCTCTCTATGTGTGCTTAATCATAGGCATGTCTCTCTATGTGTGCTTAATTACAGGCATGTCTCTCTATGTGTGCTTAATTACATGCATGTCTCGCTATGTGTGCTTAATTACAGGCATGTCTCTCTATGTGTGCTTAATTACAGGCCTGTCTCTCTATGTGTGCTGTCGTATCCCACTTGTGCTCTAATTAAATCAGACGACACAACTCCTTGTATTGTAAAAGAATTAACTGAACTTTTTAATGCGTGATATTTACAGATGAGAATATGATAATACAATATAAACACTTGAGAAGATAAATCGATAAATCACATGTATAATTCTATAATTTAACACACACGATAAATACTAAGATCAATATTAGATGAGAGATGTGGCAATAAATCACAAGTAACTGCTATCACTATAAACCAGTCCACGAGTCTATAACTATTATAACTCTCGACTGCACTGTCCACTTAGTCCACGTGTTATATCTAGTATCCCCTTCATGGGTCTCTAGTCTCTCTCTCTTGTGTGTGTGTGTCTCCGTCCCTCTAACAGCCGTGGTAACTTCCCTATTTATAGGATATATCGACCCCCCCCCCCGCATATTGCATCATAGGTGTGATTACATCACTGGGGTGATTGCATCATTGATTGCATCATTGGGGTGATTGCATCACCGGGGTGATTGCATCATAGATTGCATCATTGGAGTGATTGCATCACTGGGGTGATTGCATCATTGATTGCATCATTGGGGTGATTGCATCATGCATGCTTGACCCTGCAAGCACTTACAAGGGATAGGACATGTGCTTAATTACAGGCGTGTCTCTCTATGTGTGCCTTATTACAGGCCTGTCTCTCTATGTGTGCTTTTTAACAGGTCTGTCCCCCTATGTGTGCTTAATTACAGGTATATCTCTCCATGTGTGCTTTTTAACAGGTCTTTCTCTCTCTATGTGTGCTTACCTACAGGTCTGTCTATCTCAGTGCTACACATTTTTTAAAAAGTTTGTTAGTTTGTAAATTATAAGGAAAATCTGTGAATAAATTTAAAGGTCTTTCTTTTTGGTTAATTTTCTTTCAACATTGATTTTTTTATGTGCATCATGGGTCAGTAAAACACAAGTTTTAACAGTGGGTCACTAATCTCCAACATTTGTGAACCACTGCAGTCGACTGATCTAAACATTACGTAATTGTCTACTTACAAACAGTGCAATTCATTCCATTAGCTCATTAATCTATCTAGCATTCAGTTAATGAAAAGGCGATTTTGAAAAGAAGAAAAAACAATATTTAGATTTATTCTATTCTGTGGACGCATGGTGTCATTGTGAATATCTCGTCTCTACGTCACACACGTTGATCACAACAAAAATAAAGCCAAGTCCATCGGTAACAAAACATCGCTAAAATTAGTGTTGGGTGCCAGGGGCGATAATCTAATTAATCATCGACTGTGTTCAAAAGGGTTGTTTACCCTGTTTGGTTAATGATTTGTCATCGAGTTGACAGTTCGCGGCGGAATAGCTGGCAATCATGTCTCTTGATAATTATTTTAATTCTACTTAAATACTCACATAATAAAAAAAAGTTGAAATATATGTAATTCGAATGCCATTTGTTTCATATCTTTTTGATTCCGAATTGGTTCTATAATAGTTCTGTAATTATAACAAAACTTACATTTTCAAATTTTAAGAAAATAGAATAATATAAAAGTTTGTGTCATACATTATTAGTGGTTCGAATAACTAATTTCATTTTACTTTAAGACATTTTTAAAAGCATCTAAGTATAAAATGAGAAGGTGTAACCTATTCTACCACCAGGCCCGTAGCGTGCGGGGGCAATGGGGGGCCGGGCCACCCCTGCGTTTTGTCTACCCCCCCCCCTGCTTATTTGTTCTATTACATGACCCCCCATGCTATTGCCTGGCCCCTGCTGTAGAATGCCTGGCCCCTGCTGTAGAATTTTCCCGCTACGGGGCTGACTACCACTGATTTTCCAAAGGCTGTGTGTGGCAAGAGATTTAGGCTGTGCGCAGCTTTGGAAGCAAATGTAAATTTATATGCAATACATACCATTATATATATATTTACTAATGGAAAATATCTGTGCGCACGGTTGTAATGTCTGTGCGTGAGCGCACGAGAACAGCTTAGAGAGAGAGATCTGTGTAAACAAACGTCTCTTTATCTCGGCATACAATATACGTACCGTGCAAGATACGCACATTGTTTCCTTCCCGTGGTGCCGTTCATGACTATATCCAATCTGTCAATCCTACAAGCAACTTGCGTAACTCTTCCGGTTTTTTTTTTGTAACTCGTACATTGACATACAAAGGTAACGTCCCCTGGACAACATCCGGTATAGCTGGGGTTTGAACCCATGTGCTGCGCCATATAAACAGAGCTCACATAATAATTGCCACAACCGTATCACTTTCACATGCTGTCAATTAAGAAGGATAACTTGGGGAATCTTTTCTCGCCATGTTTATCACTTGACGGTTGCCTAGCCCCCCCCCCCCTGTCATAACCCCCTCCCCCCATGTTGATACTTTTATTTAGCGCTGCAATTAAAAAATGTAAAGTTTTTTTTTAAGTTTTAATCTTCTGAATCATCTGATTACTCAAAAGGTTTTTAAAGAGATGCTATGAGCGGTTCTCACATTCTGGCAAGCCCATTCTGATAGCATCAGGCTCATTACAACGATGATCACCTTTATGCTTCATTTAAAACACCTTTATCTCATTTAAACACCTTTATTTCATTTAAACACCTTCATGTTTGATTTAATCACCTTTATGTTTCATTTAAAAAACTTCATGTTTCATTTAAACACCTTTATCTCATTTAAACACCTTTATTTCATTTAAACACCTTCATGTTTAATTTAAACACCTTTATGTTTCACTGTAACACCTATATTTCATTTAAACACCTTTATCTTTTATTTAAACACCTTCATGTTTCATTTAAATACTTCTATGACTCACTAAAACAGATTCCTGTTTCATTTAAACACCTTCATTCTTTATGTAAACAAATTCATATTTTATCTCATATTACTGTTACCGACCGTTTTGAACAATTTTTTTAACTTTTCATGAAAAAGTCACCCATTAGCGAATATTCACAAAACCTTTTAGTTCAACATAAATATAAATACAATTAAATAAAAATTTGCATTAAAACAATTGCCATATTTTATGTCAATTTCTTATTTACGAAATTCTCACCCAACATCTAACAACGATGTCTTATCCCACATAAATTAAACTTAACATTTTACGAAACTAAATCTTACTGAAAGAAAAATGTTGCCGTCTTCATAACGCACTTCTTTCTAACCTATAAATAGACCTAACAAAATCACACCCATCTGCACGAGTTCGCCCCGCCCACATAACTCATTCGCAGCACTCAGCAATTTTAATTTCAAACTTGCAAGTAAACTTTTAACATTGCCAGAAATTAGGGCTTTTTTATTTATTTCTTCATAGATACTTTTTTGTTAAAGCTCTAGCCCTGGCAGTCAATGGTCTGCTGGTAGGTCAATGGGGTCAGCTGGTAGATCAATGGGGTCAGCTGGTAGATCAATGGGGTCAGCTGGTAGATCAATGGGGTCAGCTGGTAGATCAATGGTCAGCTGGTAGATCAATGGGGTCAGCTGGTAGATCAATGGGGTCAGCTGGTAGATCAATGGTCAGCTGGTAGATCAATGGGGTCAGCTGGTAGATCAATGGGGTCAGCTGGTAGATCAAAGTCCATGTCACTGAAGCTAATTGACATTGAAGGCGTTTAAATGGATCCTGTCCATTTTTATCCACAGGGAGAGTGGAGAGAGGAATAGAGTATTGGACAGTTGGTTGGACATAGTGGACAGTTGGTTAGACTAACTCACGAGAATCGGGAGGGGAGAAAAAAATCTGAAATCAATTGGACGAGTTTAAGCTGATCGGTACTTTTTTTCCTTTATTATTGCCTTCTTTGATCTTAAAGACACACTCGCTGGCTTGTCCCAAGCACGCACCCACCCACACACACATTCAAAGATTCATTAATAATGTGTGAGTTCTTCAGTAGTTCTTGAATTGATGGTTTATTTTTGAAAAAATGAAACACCGCTAAAAGACGGGCATGTTATTGAGAGGGCCGGCTAATTATTGTAGTGCCCTGTGTAAGTTACATTTTTGACACCCTCCTCACAATCTGAAAAGTGCAAATAAATATTCATTTAACTGTCCTCTTTCCTAGTTCGGCGCCCTTTCCTAGTTCGGCGCCCTTTCCTAGTTCGGCGCTCTGTGCTACCGCACAACCCCCAGAACCCTTCATACGTTACGGGTTATACTCGCCCATATGTGGCGCCAAAGATGAGAATTGTTACACCAAGTCAGTAACTGTAAAGGCACCAAGTCAATAACTGTAAAGGCACCAAGTCAGTAACTGTAAAGGCACCAAGTCAGTAACTGTAACGGCACCAAGTCTGTAACTGTAAAGGCACCAAGTCAGTAACTGTAAAGGCACCAAGTCTGTAACTGTAAAGGCACCAAGTCAGTAACTGTAAAGGCGCGAAAAGCTGGAACAAAATCGGTGAATGTACAGATTGGTCATAAATATGAGATTCGATCTAATAGGCTCCTCCTACTCAATAAACATTCCTATGTGCAGTGAATTATTTTATTTCATGAGTTTAGGCCCTAAATAGACATGCATAAACCTTTTTTTTATTAAGGAATTGGCCATAACCGAATAAGTCAGCAAATTTTCTGTTTGTGAGGTTCCTGTAAGGATGAGATGAAATATCTTAGATCCTATAAACCACCAATGGGACGTTTTTTTTTTTTTTATGATGCCCTTCTTTCCTCCCCACCATAACCGATAGTGCAATGGCCACGGAGGCAACACGGGAGATATTGCGAGGACGTTAGCCATGACCTAAAATATCCATTGGTCCTCAATGGAGATCGAACTCAGGTCGACAGTTGAGTGCTTTACCACACGACCAACCGTCTCCAGCACATCCCCTGTATTACTTACCGTTTAGTGTAATCAAGTGCTACACATTTTTAAAACAAAATTCAGTACGTTGTTTGTAACGTATTTTTTTTCAAATTTTAGCTGCAAATGTCTTTTTTTTTCACTTAAATTATATATTTTTATATAACAAAGGTATAATGTATATATATTCAAAACAATACGGTTCGCATTATCGTTTTATTATATCCTTCCTTACTGTTGTGTACAAAAGTATCTTCTGTCTTTCTAATATTGACCGTGAAAGAGGCTAAAAGATCAGAAATTGGTACCCGTCTAATTATAGCCCCAAGATGACCTGACCAAATTATTGGCTGCGTTAGGCCACACCAGGCGTACATCAGAAGTCACCATATTGATTTAACTGTCAATCCATACCAGTGGTTACCAATCTATTTTTGTACCATACCCCACCCAGGCCTTGCATCATTTATTATGTTAAATCTTGAAATTTTACGTAGACTTTGAGAATAACTTTTTTTTTTAGTTTCCATAAATCTAGAAGCCATTCTCAATCAATCCAATATTGAGTTCTGTAATCAAACCAATGTACTCAATACTTGAAAATCAATATTTACGTAAACTGAAAAAAAAATTAAATATATATATATATATATATATATATATATATATATATATATATATATATATAGTAACCACATCAAGGTCTCATGGCGAGCAGTGCTATCTAGAAGACATCAATAATTGACTAGTTAACGACTGATGCCAGACCTTTCTCGTTGTACTACTTGCCCTCTTTACCACCACCACCTTGAAGTTTTAATAACATGCGTCTTGATACACAGAATACTCCAGGCTGTCTTGACCGATTTCTTCTGTTGATGAGCACACCCGATCGATTACTTCACACATTGGCTTTACATGGTGAAGGTGTCATTACTTCACACCTTAGCTATACATAATGCTGTTGACATTACTTTATACCTTAGCTATACATAATGCAGAAAACATTACTTCACACATTGGCTTTACATAATGCAGTCAACATTACTTCACACCTTGGCTATACTTACTGCAGTCGACATTACTTCACACCTTGGCTATACATACTGCAGTCGACATTACCTCACACCTTAGCTGTAGATAATTGACCGTTTCCTTTGTCAGAGATGTTGCCCCGCACAAAGGTCTTCCTGGAGGCTGACCTATTAACTAATAATTATCATAATAAACATCGATATATATAAAACATTCATATCAACGAATACGGGTATTCGATAGCTATAATAATCGAATGTTTTAACTGAAATAATTATCACTAGACTCTAATTGTATAAAGAACAATTGTATGTTTTTAAAACTTGATTATAGAGCTTCACTAGATTATTATTTCGACCATCAAATTTGAAACTGCTCTCTGTCATGATGCACTAAAAATAACTAAATATGTTTACCTTTTTTTTTCTTTTTACAATGGACACACAATAAGCGCTTTTTTAAAATAAATAAATATATATCCAATATTACATTTTATTCTACCTCATATAGGGATACAGCCAGGGCTCGATTTACCGACGGGGATATCCCCGGCACAGAGACCTGTCATCCCGGCTCTGCTTTCGCTAATATATCCCAGCCGGGGATGAAATCATAGACATTTATCCCCGGCTCTGCAGAAATTTTTTTTTTCATCCCCGGCACTGGTTTTTTCTTAAATCGAGCACTGGATACAGCCTCTCATTGTGGATTCCACGCTACCACGTGATCAGTATTTTATAAGTGACGTTTAAATTTATTATTTTTTTTTTAATTTCTTGTAAACATTCCATCTATCTGCACATGGCCTTTTCTGTCGAATATAAATACACATATGCCCCACGATTTGAACAGTTTGCCCACCTCTGTCCTAATTACTGATTTTACGGCCAATGATTGCTAACCGGCCAATGTCAGACATTGTAACCCAAGCGCAGCCCATGGGTGCTGAAAAAAAAGCTCACCTGAGAGGCAGCATGTGCCAGGATCAGGCTCTTTGAGCGTAACTCGGTCGTTCTCGAGTTTGGACAAAGGGTGACGGGCAGAAATGTCCGCAGTCAGATGGAGCGGCCGTCCAGAACTGACAAGGGGGCTCAGGTGGATCGAGCAGGCAAAAAGTGCTCAGTTTCGGACTGGGGCATTGACCAATAGGAGCGCACTTTGGGAGGTTGAGATCCAATGTCGATTCCCTTTTTCGACATTGCAGAGAAGTTAAGGAGACCGTGGACCATGTGCTTTATGAGTGCCCCGGCTGGCGGGCCACATTGTTGACCAGTCGGGTAGCTTGCTAGCCATTAGCCTTTTGGGGCAGTTCCCAGATGTTTAGGGAAAACAGTGCGTTTGATCTCACGGGCTCTAAGAGACTAAGTCTCAGCCCGCATTTATCACTGAGAGAGAGAGAGAGAGAGAGAGAGAGAGAAAGAGAGAGAAAATTAGAGAGAGAGAGAGAGAAAGAGAGAGAGATAGATACATTGTAAAGCAACACTGCCCAACCTTCACACTGGCCGGCAAATGTGAACTTAGGCTGTGAGCGATCGGCGCCAATGTCGAAGTGACGAAATGACCGCTATCATATTGTTAAACCAAAAGGTGAAAAAGTTCATACACAGATTTATATTAATGTTTCTTGGTATGGTGGACTGATTCGGCTCTTTGAGTTTAGCGCGTCTCCAAATATCACTATTTTTAACTTTAATTTAATTACTTTTGCTCACTAATTCCTGATACATTGACCACATTGCGGCTCTTTAAATATTTTATTTTACTACATTAGAAACTGGACTGCGGGTATCGTCAAAGTAATGAGTGGTCACACTTGTTGTCCCAAGTGGTCACTATTGTTGTCCCGAGTGGTCACCCTTTGTTGTCCCGAGTGGTCACCCTTTGTTGTCCCGAGTGGTCATCCTCATTGTACCGAGTGGTCACCCTTTGTTGTCCCGAGTGGTCATCCTCATTGTACCGAGTGGTCACCCTTTGTTGTCCCGCGTGGTCATCCTCATTATCCAGAGTGGTCACCCTTTGTTGTCCCGAGTGGTCATCCTCATTATCCAGAGTGGTCACCCTTTGTTGTCCC
Organism: Bulinus truncatus; assembly: GCA_021962125.1. Taxonomy (NCBI): domain Eukaryota; kingdom Metazoa; phylum Mollusca; class Gastropoda; family Planorbidae; genus Bulinus; species Bulinus truncatus. The sequence goes on along the minus strand of JAGDYQ010000341.1, from coordinate 383,372 downwards.
GAGTGGTCACCCTTTGTTGTCCCGAGTGGTCATCCTCATTATCCAGAGTGGTCATCCTCATTATCCAGAGTGGTCACCCTTTGTTGTCCCGAGTGGTCACCCTTTGTTGTCCCGAGTGGTCATCCTTTGTTGTCCCGATTGGTCATCCTCATTGTCCCGAGTGGTCACCCTTTGTTGTCCGGAGTGGTCACCCTTTGTTGTCCCGAGTGGTCATCCTTTGTTGCCCCGAGTGGTCATCCTCATTGTCCCGAGTGGTCACCCTTTGTTGTTCCGAGTGGTCACCCTTTGTTGTCCCGAGTGGTCATCCTTTGTTGTCCCGAGTGGTCATCCTCATTGTCCCGAGTGGTCACCCTTTGTTGTCCCGAGTGGTCATCCTCATTATCCAGAGTGGTCACCCTTTGTTGTCCCGAGTGGTCATCCTCATTGTTCCGAGTGGTCACCCTTTGTTGTCCCGAGTGGTCATCCTCATTATCCAGAGTGGTGCCCCTTATTGTACCGAGTGGTCACCCTTGTTGTTCCTAGTGGTCATCCATGTTGTTATTGTTTATACATTTCCGGTATGGATTTTTTTATTTTTCTATCTTTACTTGTCTGTTTATTGTCATCTTGAACCCTTTGTTGTCCCGAGTGGTCATCCTTTGTTGCCCCGAGTGGTCATCCTCATTGTCCCGAGTGGTCACCCTTTGTTGTTCCGAGTGGTCACCCTTTGTTGTCCCGAGTGGTCATCCTCATTATCCAGAGTGGTCATCCTCATTATCCAGAGTGGTCACCCTTTGTTGTCCCGAGTGGTCACCCTTTGTTGTCCCGAGTGGTCATCCTTTGTTGTCCCGATTGGTCATCCTCATTGTCCCGAGTGGTCACCCTTTGTTGTCCCGAGTGGTCACCCTTTGTTGTCCCGAGTGGTCATCCTTTGTTGTCCCGAGTGGTCATCCTCATTGTCCCGAGTGGTCACCCTTTGTTGTCCCGAGTGGTCATCCTCATTATCCAGAGTGGTCACCCTTTGTTGTCCCGAGTGGTCATCCTCATTGTTCCGAGTGGTCACCCTTTGTTGTCCCGAGTGGTCATCCTCATTATCCAGAGTGGTGCCCCTTATTGTACCGAGTGGTCACCCTTGTTGTTCCTAGTGGTCATCCATGTTGTTATTGTTTATACATTTCCGGTATGGATTTTTTTATTTTTCTATCTTTACTTGTCTGTTTATTGTCATCTTGAACCCTTTGTTGTCCCGAGTGGTCACCCTTTGTTGTCCCGAGTGGTCACCCTTTGTTGTCCCGAGTGGTCATCCTCATTATCCAGAGTGGTCATCCTCATTATCCAGAGTGGTCACCCTTTGTTGTCCCGAGTGGTCACCCTTTGTTGTCCCGAGTGGTCATCCTTTGTTGTCCCGATTGGTCATCCTCATTGTCCCGAGTGGTCACCCTTTGTTGTCCCGAGTGGTCACCCTTTGTTGTCCCGAGTGGTCATCCTTTGTTGTCCCGAGTGGTCATCCTCATTGTCCCGAGTGGTCACCCTTTGTTGTCCCGAGTGGTCATCCTCATTATCCAGAGTGGTCACCCTTTGTTGTCCCGAGTGGTCATCCTCATTGTTCCGAGTGGTCACCCTTTGTTGTCCCGAGTGGTCATCCTCATTATCCAGAGTGGTGCCCCTTATTGTACCGAGTGGTCACCCTTGTTGTTCCTAGTGGTCATCCATGTTGTTATTGTTTATACATTTCCGGTATGGATTTTTTTATTTTTCTATCTTTACTTGTCTGTTTATTGTCATCTTGAACCCTTTGTTGTCCCGAGTGGTCATCCTTTGTTGCCCCGAGTGGTCATCCTCATTGTCCCGAGTGGTCACCCTTTGTTGTCCCGAGTGGTCACCCTTTGTTGTCCTGAGTGGTCATCCTCATTATCCAGAGTGGTCATCCTCATTATCCAGAGTGGTCACCCTTTGTTGTCCCGAGTGGTCACCCTTTGTTGTCCCGAGTGGTCATCCTTTGTTGTCCCGATTGGTCATCCTCAT
>JAGDYQ010000341.1:359486-380868 GCA_021962125.1 Bulinus truncatus | reverse complement strand
CAACATAAGAGCAACATAAGAGCAACATAAGAGCAACATAAGAGCAGACAACTTAAGAGAAATATTAACAAACTGATATCTTTAAATTCAAATTGAAAATGAGTCCATGAATAAAAATACAGGTTTCTAATTAAATTAAGGCTTCATGTTAACTCTTTCAGATCTCGGCCAAAATATGTTCAAGGCGTTAAAGGAAATTCTTTAAGATGAAGAATGGCCGATCATGATCAATATTTTGAATTCACACGGTTCATCCTAACCTAAGAGCTAATATTCACAGCAATTTCATTTACACAAAATTGACATTGCGAAACCTGCAACTTTCTTTAGTTGTTAGACAGTGTTTGAAGATACGTAGGTAAAGTAAACGTGAAATTGATTTCCGTTATACTGTCATTGCTTTAAAGGGCTATAATCAAGCTTAAAAATTACTGACTTAAAAATATTTTAAACTGATTTAGAAATGGTTTGATCTCTAAAATGAATAAGTTTACTTTCAAACAATTTGATGTGTAGATAGGTTATTGTTGTTGTCTTCTTTTTTAAAATATAAGTTCGATTTTACTCATAGATCTAGTTTAATTAGAAGTTAATAATGCAAAATGTTTGTACCTTACATTTTTAATTACATAAGAGTATTAATGCTTGAATAATTACTTTGTGCACTATGGAGACACTACACATTTACATGAAGTAACTTGATAAAAGTCAATAATGACTTATTCATTCCAATATTAACAAAAACTATTTGGAGCTGTACCTCCTAAAATAAAAATAAATTGATGTAATATTATCATTGCCCACAAATATAAATAAATTTACTGAATTTGATTGGGTGTCATGATTCAAAAAATTCTAATTTCCAAATTATATTTATAATTGCTTTTTGTCTAATTAAACCAAAAAAATGTTCATACTTTTTTGTTTAAATACGTTTAAATTAATAAGATTTTACTATTACAGCGATTCAGATATATATTGAGATTTGGATGACTAATCAATTAAAGCGCGTGCCATAGGCCCCGACTACTAAAAGGCTCGTTAACCCCAAATCGTTCGCCTGCAATTTAGTTTTCCCCTGTCTCTGTATATTGAAGTGAGCCATATGGTTTCTTGTGGTCCCTGAGTCTCAACCGAGCCTTAAACTTGTTCTGGGTCAGGCCCACACACACACACACACACACACACACACACACAGACACACAAAATGGTGAAAAACATTTAAAAAAAGCAAAAGCTACGAAAAGGTGGATTCAGTTAGGAACTAGAACAAAAAAATATTACCAGATTCTCATTTTGTACACAGTTTAAACCTGTCATTTCATTGGCTTTTCTAACATTTTAAATTGTATTCCATCTGCACCGTACTATTACTTTTTTTATCTGATAAAATAATGGATTTCTTTTATTTTTTCATCTTTTGTTCTTGAATTGTAAAATGAAAGGAATTTGTTAAATATAAACTTGATACGATTCTTCATTATTACTTCTTTATTGTTTGTTTTGTAATTTATTATTCAAAAATATATTTATTATAACACAGTCAGCCAATCTTTGTTTACTGTCAAAAATTCCCATTTTCTAGTAATGGTCAACAAATGACCTTAATGTAATATAAAGCTTCATTCTTAATGTATTCCTTCATTTCAAAACAATGCGGCAAAGGGGAACAGATCACAGACATTGGTCAGTTTGTTTCAGGGTTCCAACTGTTGTGTTTTTTTAAAAATAAAACTGTCGGCATTAAAGAAGGCATCCTAATAATTGGTGTTTATTTAAGACTTTGAACAGTTTTATTTATCTGTCGCAGACATTCGTTATCTCCAAAGTTGTTGCGTTCACGTTCGGTGCTTTTTGTCTATTTGTGGTTTTTAGTGTTTGTCGTTAGTTTGCTTTATCGTTGTTTGTTGTTATTGTAAGTTACATATTGTCATGTGCGTCAGGAGAAAAGATTCTTCATTACTTACAACCGACACATATTTTAGTCTATTAAACAATTCTGACTTGAAAGGAAAACTGGAGATTTTTTTCTACTGATTTCTACTAAATTTATTTTCTTTTCTCTTTGAAATCATTTATTCACTATTTTATACGTTTCATCCTAGATATTTTGATTCATTTAGGATATGAATGGTCTATGTTCTAGAATACATACCAAATGTCAGATATTGTTTGACGCATGTAAGAGTACATTACCTGTCTATTATCTAGAATAGATCAAAGCTTATCAGGTAAACTAGTTTTTTTAACAAACAAAAAAATCCTGTTTATCAGGCCTGAGTTAAAGAATAGGTTTTTGTATCCAAATCTAACTAAAAAAAAAAAGGGGAGATAGAAAGAGAGAATCTAAGCTAATTGATAATGTTTACCTTCCCCTGGTCTAGTGTATCTGCACATAGCTGTGACAATCAATGTAGTTTTATTTAACGTTTCAAGAAAATTATTTCCAGCAGTTGGATTTTTGTTTTGTTCATCCACGTCCAAATTCTGAGGTTTTGGGTGACATGATGTTGTGTCGTCGTTTTATCTGGTACGCTTTTGTATGTCTAAAAATAACACATTGAACAAAAAACTAAACAATAACTCCTTTTATTGATTAAACGTTTTTATTTGTGTTATCGCTCTTTGGTGTTGTTTTTTTTTTTTGTTTGTTGTTTTTGTGAATCCTAAAACTTGTCAAAGTTTTTGAGAAGCGAGGTTTGCTTTTTTTTTTAAACAAAATGTATTTCTGAACTAATGTACGTAAACACATCTTTTTTAAACAAGTGGGTAACACCATATATTCACTTAAAAATGTGATTCAGAGGCAGTTTTTTGTGTGCCCTAACTGCCTGGCGTATGCGTCGAATTCGAATCACCTTACTGTATCTATCTTCCGTTGAAAAAAATGAGCTTAATTCTCAACCACGATCGAACCTGTGACTCTCATGTCGCAGTCGAGCTCTCTAGTCTAACGCACGTTTAGTAAACTAAAGTTTAGGGCAGTTTTTTTTATAGCAATATCATTTGTTATTAAAATTCTCTGAACAAGATTTTGATGCTAAATGAAACACACTCTTACACACTTGTGCACTCTCTCTTTCTACATCTATCAATCTATCTATCTATCTATCTATCTATCTATCTATCTATCTATCTATCTATCTATCTATCTATCTATCTATCTATCTATCTATTTATCTATCTATTTATCTATCTATCTATTTATCTATCTATCTATCTATCTCATTTTTTCTCTCTTTGACTCGATCTATCTATCTATTTATCTATCTGTCTTCATGTATTTCTCTATCTGTCAGCCTGTCTATCTATCCCCTCTAACTCTATCAATATATCAATCTGTCCATCTATCAGTCGCTCATATAAGTTACTTTCTCATCCTTCAAAACCTCGTTGAATAGAAAACATAGAATGTGTTGGCATTATTATATACATCTGTAAAAAAAAATTCTGAAAATAGACTGTCATCTGTGCATTTGTCAAATAAAAAGTAGAAAAATCTATTTATCATAAATATATTGTAGTTCTTTCCTTTAACAGATTCTGCTCTTAACATTATACATAAAGCATAATTCTCCGACCCAAGCCATTGCTTTAATCACCCCGCCCCCCCCCCACACACACATTGAGGTCATGATAATGTCAGCACCAGCCAGGGCTCCAGTACCCCCCATAGAGATGTGGGTTAGATCCAGGGATCCGTAAAGGTGGCAAAGGCGTCTTTCTGGTCACATTGTGGTGCTGAAATCGGCGCAGTAGAGCCTCTGTGAGGTAAGGTAGTTGTTTGGAAAGATCAACTGTTTCTGAAGGGTCTTCTGTTGGTAAACAAACAAAGACTTATAGACACACACACATATATAGACACACACACACATATAGACACACACATATAGACACACACATATAGACACACACACATATAGACACACACATATAGACACACACATATAGACACACACATATATAGACACATACATATAGACACACACATATATAGACACACACACATATATAGACACACACACATATAGACACACATATATAGACACACACACACATATAGACACACACATATAGATACACACACATATAGACACACACATATAGACACACATATAGACACACACATATAGACACACACATATATAGACACACACATATAGACACACACATATAGACACACACATATATACACACATATATATAGACACACACATATAGACACACAGATATAGACACACACATATATAGACACACACACACATATAGACACACACATATATAGACACACACACATATAGACACACACATATAGACACACACACATATAGACACACACACATATAGACATACACACACATACACATATAGACACACACATATAGACACACACACACATATAGACACACACAGATATAGACACACACACATAGACACACACATATATAGACACACACACATATAGACACACACATATAGACACACACACATATAGACACACACACATATAGACACACTCACATATATAGACACACACACATATAGACACACACACACACACACACATAGACACACACACATATAGACGCACACACATATAGACACACACACATATAGACACACACATATAGACACACACACATACACACATATAGACACACACACACACACACATATAGACACACACACAAACACATATAGACACACACACACATATAGACACACACACACACACACACACACACATATACACATACTGTGCAAAGGATCAATTTTATTTAGCTTGTAATAAAGAACAAAAAATTCCAAACTAAAAATTCTGTATCAATTAGAAAAAACAAGCAATTAAGCCTGTTCCATTCTGGACACAGGACGTGTTAGCGCATTTTCGTGTTATGTATCAGTACGTTTGTTAGCTTTCAGTAAATATTTGTAAATTTCGGAAATGTTTATAAATTCAATTGTGTAATGCATATATCTGTAAAAAAAAAAATTATATTTGAAAAAAAATTATTGTCTCTAAAATATAACTACAAGTGGTTTGTGGTTACTGAAATAAGACTCATAATTGAAAACATTCGAAATTATAGTCATTTAATCGTCCGAAAACTCCGTCAATTGTTGCATAGCTCTGATACTTTCAATTAAACTCAGAACACAAGCTTACTATTTCATTTGATGAGTTTCTTAATAAATCTTGGTGAAACTACGTGCTGCAGTATTTCGCACCAAATGAATGGGTTATTGAACGTACAAGGTGTATATATAATATATAAGCCCCTTAGGACCCTGAAGCCCGGCCCTCAGAGGTCCTATCGCGAAATGAACTTTTGATGTACACATGGCAGGCCAAGACCTACAAAATGATATATACAACATGGGTCTAGGACTTATAGTTGCTGAGATATAGGGCGCTACTTTATTAATATAGCTTATATAGTAAAAACGGTACTTTATAAGCCCCCTTTTACGGCCCTCAGAGGTCAGATCGCAAAATGAACTTTTGCTGCACACATGGCAGGCCAAGACCTACAAAATGATATATACATCATGGGTCTAGGACTTATGGTTGTTGAGATCTAGGGTGATGACAGTCAAACAGACAGACAGACAAAACGGGGACAATAGAGCATTTTTTTTCGAAAATGCTCTAATAAAAAGTTAAACGTCAACCAAAGGTAACCCAGTAATACTTTAAAACTGATATATGACTTATAGTTAAGAAAATTTTACCAAGAAAATTTTACATTTTTATGTAGAAACTTAATTATGAATATCAATTTTTTGATTTGTCAATATTTCTGTTTTTAATGATGTTTATCTTAACTCTTTATGAATTAGAAAGTGGAAAGAAAAAAAAGAAATAATAATAAAAATAAAAAAACAAAATTTAGGAAAACTTAACTATCATGATATTTATATATGCTCGTGTGTGTATCTATGGGTGAGTGCTTATTTGTGTGTGCGTGTGTGTTGGCGGTGTGGCTGCGTTTACCAGTTTTTTTTTTATTAATTCTTTTTTTCATAATTCCGTTAGATATTTTTTTAAACAACAACACAGCACAACACAACAACAATACAATAGTGTGATACAGGTGAGTGTACTATTTGAAGACAAATGTTTAATACATGAACCAACCTTTTATATTGAATAGCATGTAGGGATCTTTACCTAGCCTGACCCTGTCGTATTTGCCGCCCTTGTACACCTTCATCGATACCCTGTCTGTCCCAGGTGGAGGGTACCAATCGTTATGCATACCTGTTAGTTGGCAGAATTAAAATATGATATTCAGACTCAGTATAACGCATCTAGGTTTTTTCTGGTTCAGTCTAAAGCGACTAGAATTGTATGGCTCGGTATAAAGCGACTAGATTTTTGTGGCTCAGTATAAAGCGAATAGATATTTCAGGGGTTAACCTGGGGCATAAGGGAATGGGATGGGACACAAGGCGTTAGGCTGGTGCACAAGGGGATAGACTAGGAGCTGAATGGACAAATGAAGGTTTCCCTAACCCTTACCAGTAATAAAAATGTTCATAAAATTAGCTGACATCCACGCTTTCTGTCAGCGAAGATAACAATAGTGTGCACCATTGACTGAATGTCATGTTAGTACAAAAACCATTACATTGTGTAGATCGGTCATAGCTGGCGAAAGTAGAAATCTCCATAATTATTTTGGGAGTGGTGTAGTAATACTTCCTGAGATAGACCACCAGATGGCCACCTTATGGAGCCCCGGGGGTATAAAACAGGGTTGTGATGAGACACTCTGGGACGTGTAGACAGGTCACATTACCGAAGACAAAATTCTGAAGTTTAAATTTTGTATGTTGAACTATTTGTTTACCTATATCTCTTTCAACAATTTACGTGAATATATCTCTAATAAAATAATAGCGATTTCGGTTCTGCTTTAAATCGAAAGTCACACTATCAATATATCAAGTATAAACAAGCTAAAATGGCGATTTACTAATCTTGCCCATGTCCAGGTAACCTTGAAGCTGACTCCACCAAGATGGGTTACACCTGGAAGCAGCTTGAGAGGATTGTGGACCCTGGAGATCCGCCACTGGTGGCCCAAACCCACAGAGGGGGGACGGGCAACGAATGAATACATGAATTTGTTTTTATTAAACAGCCAAATACTTGCTAAACCCAATTTATCTTTACCTGGTCTGCCAACTATTAGTTTGTAATCTCCAAATCGAATCGCCCCTCTTCCTGAAGGTTCAATGTCGTAGACGAATTCTTCTCTAGTTGACCTCAATCCCCTGCTGATCATACGCCACTGACTTCGCCCGTCTATGCCGTAAACTAGAAATATTCAATACTTATATACTTATATGAATGACTTATCTCTATATTGCTTTAATAATCTGATAAAATAATAACGATTTGGGTTCTGCGTTAAATCGAAATTAATGAATTAATACAACAGTATTCCAGTTTAAAATACAATCATGAAAAAAATCGGATCTGCCCGAAACCAAAAATAACCTAGCCTACCGATCAAGCGTAAGGGGATATAACTCTATGCAAAGGTTTTTGCAAAGGTACAGCTAGTAGGCCTACGTCCATACTTTCTATATCATTACTTTGACCAATGTCATTATCTGAACCGATTTGTTGAAAGATCTCAGGGTTGATATTGTTATAATAAAGACTTGCATAAAATACTTGCACAGGAACCATTCATATATTATATGGCACATCATTGTAGATGGGGAGAGACTGGACAACCAGCGGGGGGAGGGGGCGATTTTGTTTCATAGGGTAAGGCGCTGGTTGTCGACACTTTTCTTGAACACTAAACAATAAATAATTATAATTTTATCCTAAAAGGTGTTGGGAATGAAGCACTGTTACATAACTCTGAGTTATCTTAAATTTTTGTTTTTCAAAATATTGTTATAATTAGTTGGGGAGGGGTTTACTATAATACGTAAGACCACACCCTCACCGCCCTGTTCTTCAAGACGGTCCTGCTTTTGTCACACTAAAATACAAAAGAAATTCCTTTTATTTATAACCACTAGCTGGGGAAAAAAAACTCTTACCTGGTTTTCTACCTGCTGCTTCCAGGAGCGTAGGAAGCCAGTCAACAGAATGCATAATTCTAAAGATATACATATAAATAATGGAACCAATAGCTTATAAATAGTCTTAGCTGACACATGTTAAAACTATGACTCTGCTATTTGAAACAAAAAACACACACACAAACAACAACAAAAAAAAAAACACACTCTACTGACATGTACATCATGGAAATCAACATCAAATCTTGGAAAGAAGAGTTTAAAACAAAGGAACTCCTTGTTTAAAATTAAACCAATTAAGAAGAGAAGAAACCCAAAACCAGAGAAAAAGAAATAAAGACGCCGGCTGTCTGACAGTGGAGAACATGCTGGCAGTACCACGTGACATACCAAATAATTATGAACATTCTAAAATAAGACACAGAAATCTTTGAGAAGTCATCCAGAGCAGTGGTTCTCTAGTTTTTTGAGATTCGCAACCCATCAGGAAACCTGTCAAGTTTTCGAAACTCTCCTATAGAGGAAGATTAACAAAAGATGCAGCAAAGGGAAAAAAAAGCAACAAATTGTATTAGCTATCGACTTATAAATTATTTAGAAGGTTGGCGACCCATTGGTAGGTTGCGACACATGCTTAAAGAAACACTGCTGTAGAGAAAGTAATAATTACGAAAATATAAGTGAGTTACATTGTTGACTTAAAAGACCAATGTGTTCGCTTAATTTGGACTCTAACATGTTTATTTCTGACTAGCTAAAACAGTGACTATGGCGTAGTATTAGACAGGGACAGTGTAGTATTATACAGGGATAACGTAGGATTAGACAGGGTTAATGTAGGATTAGACAGGGATAACGTAGGATTAGACAGGGACAGTGTAGTATTAGACAGGGGCAGTGTAGTATTAGGATTAACGTAGGATTAGACGGACAGTGTAGTATAAACAGTGACAACATTAGTAAACAGTGACTTAAGTTAAACAGGAATAATAATGGGGAAGCAGAACTGACTAAGCAATAGATTGTCCCTTCCTCACACCCCACATGCAGGTTTTCAAGCTGCCACTCCGACCCCAAAAAATTGCAGTCCGGCGAAGCCTTGGCAGAACAACGTTTTAACATCATCTAGTCTTAAATAAAATACCAAAGGAATGGATCAGCATAAAGCTGTCGTAAAAACCACCAGTAAAACCACTAGTTAAAACCTCAGGTCAAAATGTCGTTTATTGGTGAAATTAAAGGGTCTGTCATATTTAACGTCATAATTGTTAGGTCCATAATTTATGTTGCAATATCCAAACGTACATCTCTTCGTACATATTTCTAAATACAAATAATTTAATAAAAACACAAATTACTGATTTACTCTGGTTGTCTTCCTCTGCAGGTGTGTCTGGCTGTAGACGAAGGTGGGCACCCTGGTTCCTCCCTCCCATATGGAGCTTTTACCTCCTCTCAACGGCCAGTTGTTGCCGCCCATGTATGGATGGCCGCCATTCTGTCAATGACATTCATAAATAGCTCAATGTGTTTTTAGCCTTCACTCAACCCTAAATAACACAGTCTACTTGGGCAAAGAAATAATGACCCAACAAAACAGTCATAGTTAATACCCACCCATTAACAGTTTACATATAAATCAACAAAACGCTATTCTCAAAGAGTCCGGCAATCAGTTGTTTAGGTGCACTTTGTCAAAGTCACTGGTCTGGGTCTTACTGTTTATGTCAATTCATTTTATTCTCATTTATGGTTAAGAGCTGTTGTTATCTTTTTATCCGCATATATCCGTAATAATTTATATAATAATTGAAATGTTGCTTGACAATTATGGTTTTATTTGTCGGAAATTGGCAAGAAGACGTCAACATCATGTAACTTCGTATGGAACATTATGTTTCTCAATTGTGGGCAGAAAAAGTTCTTAGGTCATGAAGGCATCAATTCGAACAGGGTCAAACTGCGGCCCGTTGGATAAATACTCTTAATAAAATAAAGAACCTACTATGACTCTCAGGGGAAAAAAATGCCGTCCCTAAACAAGCCACCATAACGTATAAGCCTAAAAACAAAACAAAAATAACGACAAATAGTACAAATGTATGTGTTGTCGTATGGTACTGGAAGATTGATCTTACATCACTTGTAAATATCAGAATTAAGTTATCCATGAGTCCTTTGGCATACAGCGCTGCTGTAATGTTTCCTACACTCTCATCAATAGCACTGACCATACCTAGAGGATACAATCAATACAATTATAACAGCGAAAAAGTAAAAGCACACCCAGTCAAATCAAATCAACAACATCCGCCATAATATAAACATCCCATGTAGCAGCCATTCAACCAGAACGTCATCTGAAGCTTTACCGACCGTTGCCTCATCAAAGCGAGGCTTCAGGCAACGCACTTGGGTATTTCTTTTCCCAAATTATCAACCAAACGTTTTGTTTTTGTTGCGTAATGTATTGACATATGGCCACTGTTTCATTGTTCATGCCCCCCCCCCCCAATTAAAAGTTATAAGTAGAGGATGCAACATAATCTGCTGGTTTTATTAGCTTATAGTGGTCAACTACACTGTCCATGAGGCCATACTACACAAAGTTGGATTGACCTAATATTTTACAAATGTTTCCATGACCAGAAAAAATGATACTTTCTACAATCATCTGATTGTTAATAATATTTATGTGGCATATTTATGTGGCATATTTATCTTACTGTCCAAGCTTACAACAAAATGTAAAAAAAAATCTCTCTGTTCTAAGTATCCTTGTTGCAGCCAAAATAACAAATTTATTTAAGCATAAAGATATATAAAACCAAATTTGTAATAGAATGATCAGAATCAAACAATCAAATCCACATACAAAAATATAAAGTACTGAACTTCCATATAACACGATCTTTACATTTTTTTTTTTTGTAAATAATTTTTCGAATTACTTCTTCCTTGTTTCTCACAAATTAGATTTTTTTTTTAAATAGTATAATTTTTTTTTAAAACAAACATAATCGATTTTAAGGTAAGATATAATATACACAATGAAATAATGATCAATAAATAAATCAAAGAAGTAAAATCGTAAGTTTGATGTGAAAAATAATTCACACAACCACACGAGATGTGATCAATAAAACTTCCAACAAATAGAAATCTCTGAAGTGACTTAAAAGTTGACTCGCGCTAGTTAACAAACAAAAAAAAAAACTTTCGAATTCCAGTACAATTTTAGTTTCCGATGCAGATATACTAGATATTTTTTTTCGATATTTTTTTTCGAATTTCTGAAGCGTTTAGAATAGTTTAGATCATGATAATACTGTTCATTAATAATCTTATATTGTTCAGCAATAATCTCATACGTTTCTGTAATCTTATACTGTACTGTGACAATTGTTTTAATGTATACTGTGACAATCTTATACTTTACTGTGACAATCTCACACTGTACTGCGACAATCATAAACTGTACTGTGACAATCTTAAACTGTACTGCGACAATATTTTACTGCACTGTGACAATATTATACTGTTCTGTGACAATCTTATACTGTACTGTAACAATCTTATCCAGTACTGTGACCATCTTATACTGTACTGCGACAATCTTATAATGTACTGTGACAATCTTACACTGTACTGTAACAACCTTATACTGTACTGTAATAATCTTATACTGTATTGTGATGATCTTATACTGTACTGCAACAATCTTTTACTGTACTGCGACAATCTTTTACTGTACTGCGACAATCTTTTATTGTACTGCAACAATCTTTTACTGTACTGCGACAATCTTTTACTGTACTGCGACAATCTTATACTGTAGTATGACAAACCTATACTGTACTGTGACAATCTCATACTGTAATGTGGCAACCTATACTGTACTGTGACAAACCTATACTGTACTGTGACAAACCTATACTGTACTGTAACAATCTTATACTGTACTGTAACAATCTTATACTGTACTGTGACAATCACACTAATTTGAATGATGTGACGTTAAACTTTCAAGATTAAGAATTTTATTTTCTCAGGTTATCTTTTTTTTTTACAGTTTCTCTTTATTACACATGAAAATAATAAACTATATTTTATCAACCATTATCTTACAAATAATCTTACAAATGATATTATCTTTAAAAAAATCTAATTATTACTAGCCCAAGGAAGTTTAACAGGGAAGATTTAAAAAGATATCATCTTACAAAAAAAAAAAGAAAGATCTTGAGACGGAGCCAAATAGAAGTTGTATGTGATGAATAAAGTTCTAGATTCCGGAAATAATTTTGTGTACTGGGGGAATGATCAGAGACTCTTGAGTCAATAATTATGTAAGTCCAGGAAAGTTTAACAGTGAATGTAGGTCACCGCTTAAGTTGCCCACTGACAAACGGGGGTCATACACCGCCAGTAAAAAGACTAGGATCACATTGGATGATATGACGGCATGGTGATCAACAAATTTAGGGCCCACTTGTTATACGATATTGCACAGGTGATATGATCACATAAACATACACCTGTATCACGGTATTGTCAAATTTGCCCACATCGAGATTAAGGCCCCGAACATAATGTTTTAGACAAGGGCCCTGTGACGTGCAGAATTGCCCTTCTCCCCCACCAACCCCAGTTCACCACAGGGTCAAGGTTCCAACCGCTATGTTGTGTAGATTCGTTTCATCGACGTCGCCTTCCCCCCAATCGTTTCACTGACGTTCTTCCCCTCCCCCCCCCCCAAACGTTTCGGTGACAGACATCGTCGTTTCCCCCCCCCCCAAACGTTGCACCAACGTATTCGCCCCGACCTTATAAATACGTGAATGGCAGTAATTGATTTAGTAAGGTGCTCTGAGTTAGTAAGGTGCTGACAGTCATACGAGTTAGACACTAGTTAGAGTAGTGTAGATAGTTCTAAGATTCTAAGAGTTAGTTGTAAACTTGTAGTGACATTTGTTTAAGTAGACATCATTAGACAAAGGACTTATATTGTATATACATATATATTCACCTATGTTTAGAAGCAATTAAAGTTTAGATCTGTTGTGTTCATATACCAAGCCTTGGCGTTGATATATTTATTAGTTAGAAAAATTAACGTAACATATTTGGCGATCCTACGCCTTGTAAAGTATAAAATATAATAACGTTACATATTTGTAAATAATAACATAACAGGCCCCAACATAATGTTTCAAATGAGGGCACCGACATAACTTTTAAGAAGAGGGCCCATATATAACAGTTAAACTTGGGGCCCATAATAACGTTTTAGCTTGGGGCCCATACACAACGGTTAAGCTGAGAATGACCCAGATAAAGTGTTATGAGTGTGATGTTTAAAAAAAAGTTGGCAACTGCTGTCATGCAACAAAACACATTTGAAGGTGTTCAGCTTTGATCATAACTGTCTCTAACTTACCTAGATAGTCGCGTCGTACTTTCAGTCTAATATGTTTAAATTTACGTGAGTACTGGTCAGGCACCTGTAAGATAAAAGATACACAGTTATACAAAACCACGGGGTCATCCTGCATACATAAACCTATTTAACAAAATATGCATATGTACAGGCGCGCAGAGAGAGGGGGGCAGGGGGGTAATTGCCAGGGGGCCCGCATTTGTAAGGGGGGCCCGGCCGCCCCGACCATGTCAATTTTTTCACGACTTATTGTTTATTAAGGGGCCCGCAATAATGTCCTGCCCTGGGGCCCTTGTTGGCTCTCGGCGCCCCTGCATATGTATATATCTTGTGAGAAACTGTTTACCTCTACTGGTGTGTGCGGCGCTTGGTAAGGTAGGTACAGGAACAGAGGTGTGTCGTGATCATGTCGCTTTATGATGTCGATAGCACGGGTGGTGTAGACATGCTGATTGGTGTGACAGCATGAGAAGTGGATGGCCACATTGTAGCATCAGTGTAGCATCGTCGTAGTCACATTGTAGCATCAGTGTAGCATCGTCGTAGTCACATTGTAGCATCAGTGTAGCATTGTCGTAGTCACATAGTAGCATCAATGTAGCATCGTCGTAGTCACATAGTAGCATCAATGTAGCATCGTCGTAGTCACGTGATAGCAACACGTGTAGCATCGTCATAGTAACATAGTAGCATCATGTGTAGCATCGTCGTAGTCGCATGGTAGCAGCATGTATAGCAAGCAACATTGTAGGATCAATGTACATCAGTGTTAAAATTTTGTAACCGATGTAGCAACATTGTAGCAACAGTGTAACGACAGTGTAGCAAGATTGTAGCAGCATGTCAGCACCAGCATGTAGCAACAGTGTAACGACAGTGTAGCAATATTGTAGCAACAGCGTAACGACAGTGTAGCAAGATTGTAGCAGCATGTCAGCATCAGCATGTAGCAACAGTGTAACAAGGACAAATTAGCAGCGGTGCAGCAACAGCACGAACAGCACACATGAAATTATAAACCAAATGTGTGTATAAATCGATGCAGTGTTTAAAAACAAAATACATTCAAAACATTTTTTTTTACATCTTTTTGTCTTTCCTTTCTTAGCGATGTCAAGACAATCTGGACGTGAATTATTTGATGTTGTCGGTGTCACATTCTGTGATTTAAGGAATGAAATCCAGAACCCACTCCTATTTAATTACTGGAGGGAGGAGATAAATATATAAGATAGACAAAGGCTTTTGTATTCCCAGGTGTGGTCAGCGCGTCTGGCATAAGATTAACCCCCTTTAATTCTAACACCACCTGGGAAATATCTATAGGGGGAGATAACCTGTGCCCTTGGGCATATTCAAGCGGGAGAGGGATGGGCTCTGTTCTCTTTATCCCCCACGCTTGAAGGCGCCACTGATCACGCGTGATCGTTGTGACGTTTTACACGGTCACTGCGATTGGTCAGTGAAGCGGAAGTCTCAATTGCACGCATGCGGAGATCCGATGCGCATCGCGGGACTCTTACGGGTTAGAATTAGTCAGTGAGCATCGGGCAGTCGAGGAGAGAGGTCTAACTCAGGCTCTAGCTGGGGTGGGAACCAGGCTGCTAGTGTGGCAGAACCTAGACGTTCGACCACCGCAGACCTGAGTTCTTATGAGAACTACCCACCCCAGGTAACTATTCTGATGTATGTATTATGTTGTTTGTAGTAGCCAGTAACGCTACTGTCCTTTTTAGGACACGCTGAGATTGCATTCCTTTTTTTCACTGTGAATAAATATGTGTTGTAGCGTATTCACTTATGAGTTTCTTTACTCATTTCTTGTTGTGTTGTGCGTCCTGTATAACCACGTGGCTGTGACAAATATAAATGCTGGTCAGAACTCAGTAGGTGATCATACCCATAGACAACGACCGCAGGGACCCCGCAAGGGGACCTTGACAGTCGGGACAATAAAATCGACAACTTGAAAGAAAACTTTTCTTGTCAAGAATTTTAATAGCTATATAGACACTTAACTTTAAAAAAAAGAAGTAATTTTTTTCGAATTTGTGATTAAAAATAACTAATTGCTTGTACTTTCAACCCGATAGATGTTTTATGGAGTATTTCTATGTGAACTCTTAGCTTAATAAAGATCAAAATGTATTTATTATAGCAAATGCATTAAGGAGCAAATGAGAATAAACAATTCACCCATGACTTATATATTACAATTTATTTTAGGACCATTAATAAATAGGGCTTTATTTTTGCAGGCGAATAATGAAGATGTACTTTAGACAAAGAAATCAAGATGAAATTTATAACAACTGATAATAAGGGCAATAATTTAATTTATAGCCAGCTTTAAATAAAGGATTACTTCAGGTAAACAAATAAATGAACATGTAATTTATAAACACTGATAAATTGGGATGTATTTTATAGCCACTAATAAATTAAGAGGTACTTTAGGAACAGAAGTGAATCAAGATATAATTTTCAACCACTAGTAAATCAAGAGGCAAACCCGATGATAAAAGGCCTAAGGGCAGACCAAGAAGAAGATGGTTAGAGGAAGTGGAGGAAGACCTTAAAGCCATAGGAGTGAAAGATTGGAGGACGACGACCATGGATCGGAAAAGGTGAAGAGT
This sequence comes from Bulinus truncatus, assembly GCA_021962125.1. NCBI lineage: Eukaryota > Metazoa > Mollusca > Gastropoda > Planorbidae > Bulinus > Bulinus truncatus. The sequence continues at coordinate 364,743 of JAGDYQ010000341.1, read as the reverse complement.
ACTATGGCAGACCAGGGCCCTAAATGGGCCGTAAAGCCAACGGGAAAAGAAGAAGTAAATCAAGTCTTGCATTGTGACAGTTTACTAATCAAGATTTACTTTATAATCTCTTCATTGTTTATATTATTTCCGTCATTTGTACGACATAGCAAGTAAAACGTAGACAGTCGATCATCATCATCATAACCCTTCACCCATGGTAGGGCCCCCCCAACAACAGATCTCCAGAGTCCTCCGTCACCGTATGGGCTCCCAACAACAGATCTCCAGAGTCCTCCGTCAGGGTAAATGCCCCCAAAAACAGATCTCCAGACGTAGAAGCGGACACCATGAAGATGATACACACTTGGAATCAGCTGGATAGGAGGGCAAAGGACAGAGGACTCTGAGAGATATTTTGTTAGACAATTGATTTTTCCCCCAATGAATGAGTTATTTTAGTAATTTTGAATCTCATACTACCCCCCTCTTCCCATGGGCACACCTTCTCACCCCTACTTTAATATAATAAATTAATTCCTTTTTTATACCTCATAACACTCAAACAGTTTATTTTATAAATCATAAAAAAAAACTTTTATATAAACTTTAGATTCATTTTGTATTTTTGGCTAAACATAAAATTTGAAATAGTTAAAAAAAAAATACAGAGGTCAAGAAATTTTTAAAGTAAAGAACTGACCTACCGTGGAGTAGGTCCCTAGGTCGTCCGTCCAGATGGACTCATTGAACCAAAAGTCCGTTCCCTGTACTAATGATTCTGTCCTGAATTTGACAGCGGTCTTTAAAAGTGTATCGCCCCAGAGGTGGAGTGACAGGTTGGTCATCACAGTGTCGGGCACAACATCAGCTGAAGATGAAACTTAAGAGTTTAATTTTGTCAGTCGTTGGGCAACGGAAAATATAGATCGGAAGGAGGCACATAATTTGAGTCAGAAAAAAAGACACAAAATTTGAAGTCAGAAGGAGTCACGAAATTTAAGTCATATTTTGTGTCCGAGCCGAAAAGAGACATAAAATTTCAGTCATACTGAAAGACATATTGAGAGTAAGAAAGAGGGACACAATAAGTAACATACACAAAATGAATAAGATACCGATTCAGGGACGGGTGCATACTTGTGGCTGTTTATAGTCACATTTATAGAAAATACTATATTATGGTATAGTGTTTACTGAACATAGTTAGCATAATCATTCATAATAAAATAGCTACAAGTTTAAATATATATATAACATTCATATATATATATATATATATATATATATATGAAAACAATGTCTCCACGAAGTATCTCACCAACCTTTAGTGTGATAATAGTGATGGTTACTGCCAGTCAGGATACCAAAGAAGGAATCGAACCCACGCCGTGTAGGTGTGAAGCATTCATTACAAAATCCTAAATGCCACCTGCAATGTATTTATTATGTTGTTTGTTTTTAAAGTAAAAGATCGTATAATCAATATTAACACACAATTCTGCAACATGTCTTCAACGAATTCAAATGTATTTATAATTATTAATATGTCTAAATATATTTTATCTAAAACTTGATGCTGTAGTATGGAAGGTTTGTTTTAAGGGAGACAATTAACAATTTGAAACATGAGTTTCAAAATTGACTTTTGTTTCCCTTTATAGATGAATTTTTATAAAAAAAAATCAAGTAATAGGATTTTTATGTTTCACTAGCAATTGTGACTGTATCTGGCCACCCGGAGTTAGTGCATCATAACACAAGGTGATGACAGCAGAAGCACTGGGAGTTAAGTGCATAACATATGACATAGTTAGCATGCATTGGATATAGCTCGATGACCTACTTTCCCACCAGATGTGTGGCATAACCCAATTCTTTCAGATACTGTGGCAACAGTTTGTACTTGGACGGTAGGTACAGCGCCTCGGCTGGACTTATAGCCTTCTGGAGACAATAAGAAATGGAATACTACATTTCTCAGCATTGAATACATGATACCATTCAATGATACTAATACATGGTAATAATACATGATACGAATACATGATACTAATACACGATACCAATGCATGATACAAATACTTGGTATTAATACATGATACTTATACATAATACTAATACATGATACCAATACGTGATAAAAACACATGATAAAAATACATGATAATTATACATTCATTAGACAGTTGTTACTTATTTTTGCCGTGTTACTTTTTTTCATCGCCACAGATATTTCAATAACTCAGTTTTTCTTTCTCAAAATGTGCATTACACGGGAGACAAGCGAGGAAAAAGCTTGTAACAGTAAATATTCCCCATTAATGATAGAGGCACAGCCAACGTCAACTGATGTCAATTACCTATGTTAGTCAGGATGGAATTGTGGACTTTCCCAGATTCTCATTAAATTCCTCATGATAGATTTCTTTAAATGTTAAAGTCAATTAAAAAAAAAAACTCAATCATATCAATTAGAAAATCCACCTTTTACCAAACAATGTCCATTCATATCACATACAATGTCCACTCATATCACATACAATGTCCACTCATATCACATACAATGTCCATTCATATCACATAAAATGTCCACTCATATCACATACAATGTCCACTTATATCACATACAATGTCCACTCATATCACATACAATGTCCACTAATACCACATACAATGTCCACTAATATCAATACAATGTCCACTAATATCACATACAATGTCCTTTCATATCATATACAATGTCCACTCATATCACATACAATGTCCACTCATATCACATACAATGTCCACTCATATCACATACAATGTCCACTCATATCACATACAATGTCCACTCATATCACATACAATGTCCACTCATACCACATACAATGTCCACTCATATCACATACAATGTCCACTCATATCACATACAATGTCCACTCATGTCACATACAATGTCCAAAGTTACCTGAAGCTCAGTGTGAAACGGATAGTAGCCGGTCATCAGGGACGTTCTGGATCTGAAAAGTTATTGATTCGATGTGATTAACTGGTCACGTAACTAAATCAGGGTTGGCAAATACATGGTGGCACGCGTGCCGAAATGGGGGAGCGCCGAAAATATTTCCTGGCACGCCAAGAGAATTTAAATATCAACAAAAATATAAAAAAAACTAGGTTAAAAACACTCTGTATAAAAACATGAGAAGTTGGCAAGTGCAAAAAAAATAAATAAAATAACAATGAAAGACATTAACTTCGGATTGTGCTTATTTTTTGCACTTTGATGTAAACAAATTTGTCATCCAAGGACAAGAGCTCCATGTAGTGAGATGTAATGTACCCGACAGGAGAAGAGGAAAACATGAGTACAGTCTCTGACAGAATCTTTGCACCACGTAATAGTAGTAATACCTTCAAGGCTCAGAGACCATTCAGTGACATTTAAACCAGCAATACTCCTCACCCATTTAAATATGTAAGAAATAGCGCACACCCTTTTTTTTAAACAAAAGATTGATTTAAACAAAGGAGGGGGGGGCTATATACCAATAGATAAATGGAACAGCTGTACTAGTCAACTTATCGATATGTGCGAATTCTATTGAGGTACCAAAGCCGCAGCAATGGGGAGGCAACCCAAACATTTGTAAAAGCCCCCCCCCCGCCCGGGTCTCGTAGCGAAAGCCTAAACTTTTTGTGTTGAAAGGGGGGAGGGGTGCGCAGAGTGGCCTAAGCTATAAGACATGGCCAGGGGCTCTAAAAATTCCGCCAGTGATCAAAGTAACACGGCCCTCCTACCCCCTCCCCCTCCCCCCCGCAGCCTTTCATGTCTAAAAGCGTCAACCATTCCTCAAACATATAAATACAGAGGCGTATCTAGGGTGCAGGAGGAGAGTCCAAATTAGAAAGTCACCCCACATTCCCCAAAGATTTTTTTACATCAAATATTAAGTACATTATCTCATGTCATTGTGTCGAAAAGAGGCCAAGCCCCACCGGGCCCCCAAATCCCTAGGTTCGGCACCTTTTTCCAATTACCACAATCTAAGAAAATGAGAACTTGATATATATAGAGAGGATATTTGTGCAATATTGTTAGGTGATATCTTAAAATTTTCACAGCTATTGTAATACATACATTGATTTGGCATAGTATGGAAATTAAGACAATGGTATATGTTGACAGAACATAAACATAAGTAATGTGATAATATAGACACGGAGAACGATGTTTGTATATTATAAATGATAAAAAGACATTGTAAATAAGTTGACCAACATGTACAAGACAAACAGCACATTCAAGTGGACACATCATTACGGTGTACAAAACAAACAAAACATTCAAGTGGACACATCATTAGTGTGTACAAGACAAACAAAACATTCTAGTGGACACATTATTACGGTGTACAAGACAAACAAAACATTCAAGTGGACACATTATTATGGTGTACAAGACAAAACATTCAAGTGGACACATTATTACGGTGTACAAGACAAACATCACATTCAAGTGGACACATCATTACGGTGTACAAGACAAACAGCACATTCAAGTGGACACATCATTACGGTGTACAAGACAAAGAGCACATTCAAGTGGACACATCATTACGGTGTACAAGACAAACAGCATATTCCAGTGGACACATCATTACGGTGTACAAGACAAACAGCACATTCAAGTTGACACATCATTACTGTGTACAAGACAAACAGAACATTCAAGTGGACACATCATTACGGTGTACAAGACAAACAGCACATTCAAGTGTACACATCATTACGGTGTACAAGAGGGCTGGGCGTATACTGAGTCCATGATGATCCCCTGGGATGCCAGCTTGTTGAGGTTAGGGGTCAGCACACTGGGGTTGTGCCATCCAACGTCGTTCCAACCTTTAAAAACACATATATATATATATATATATATATATATATATATCTATACCTATAAGAGGAATTTGCTGTCTGTCTGTCTGTCTGTCTGTTCCCTTATAACTCAAGATCCAGATAACCAAATAATGTGAAATTTGTTACACATACACATAATTACATGGGGAAGGTTATAGGACAGGTTTCGTTTCATCTCGATGGGTAGTTTAATTGTAATTTTTTTTTTTATTTTAGTATTTTACTATATTAAAGTAATCTCGACGGCGCCATAAATAAAATTCCTCTGTGACGTCATTTCCCGATGTTCGAATAGAACTTGCGCGCTGGTGCTGTATTGTGCCTTTGTGATGCAAAGAATTGTTTATGTTTTTTCATGCTCTCTGATTTGTAC
>JAGDYQ010000341.1:333954-358986 GCA_021962125.1 Bulinus truncatus | reverse complement strand
AGTGGAGGCCAACGAATGACCTTCTTTACGATTTCTTGTCCAATCTGATTAAAAAAAAAAAACATCTAAATTTTTGTGTTGGAAATCAAACATTCCTGCTACAAGTATTCTTAGAGTAAGTCAACATATAAGGGTCATTTCTTATGCCCTGTGACCATTTCATTTCGAATCAAATAAATAATCACATTTTTAAAGTATTATTTCAATGAATCGTGCCATTTCAATTGTCTTTGATTTTGGAAAGGTCTCTAATAAAACTTTATTCACCAGGACAATGTACTTACTCCTTCAGTGTAATTTCTAAAGCTGTATGGCTGAATTTTTCGTTTATTTTTTAAATTCCAGACCAGGTAATTTTGTCAGATTTCTTGGCAGCCATTTTTACAAGCATCAATGAAACTAATTCAAAGCGTGCTAGTTTAAGAAATGTTTTACTTTCATATTATGTTGTTTTTAATGTTGTTTTTATTTCATGAGCTGCAGAAGACGATTTACATAAACTCCTGTTTCGTTCAAAGTACTTGTTTATTATGTCCGACAGAGATGAATCTAGTTCCGGCTTTTTTTTAATTATAGTGTTCAAGTTTAAGTTAGAGAGTGAAATCGTTGTTTGAAAAACAAATATCTCCACTAAGAAAACTTCATGCTCTTTAGTCATCTTCATTTACTATTCAATCTCATATTTCTCCTTTGTTTGCCTATCCTAAGAGGTTGTTCATTCGTTAGAAGACTTGTCCACTCTTTATATTGTCATACCAACATTTCCACTGGCTCGATCTGCTACGGCTTCCATCTACTCTACAGTTCCTTAAAGAATGGTGTTTGTGGAAATAGTACATTTCACTTCATGGCTCTCCAAGAGACGAAATTCTAGCCCGTATTTTCATTAAGATAGCTCATACAGAGAGAGAGAGAGAGAGAGAGAGAGAGAGAGCTCATACAAAGAGAGAGAGAAAGAGAGAGAGAGCTCGGAGCATGAGAGAGAGCTAATACAGAGAGAGAGAGAAAGAGAGATCATACAGAGAGAGGGAGAGAGAGAGAGAAAGAGGTCATACAGAGAGAGAAAGAGCTCATACAGAGAGATAGATAGGAGGAGAGAGCTCATGAAGAGAGAGCTCATACAGAGAGAAAGAGAGAGTGAGGGAGAGAGCTCATACAGAGAGCTCAAGGCAGAGAGAAAGAGAGAGGGAGGGAGAGCTCTTACAGAGAGAGCTGGGCAGGTCAGTGAATGAAATAAAGCTACGACATAATTCTTGTGATAAGAAACTTGAGATTAAAAACGAATCTTGTGTGTCATGTGTTTGAAAACCTAACTTGTGTGTCATGTGTTTGAAACTTAACTTGTGTGTCATGTGTTTGAAACCCATCTTATGTGTTATGTGTTTGAAACCCAACTTGTGTGTCATGTGTTTGAAACCCAACTTGTGTGTCATGTGTTTGAAACCTAACTTTAGGTGTCATGTGTTTGAAACCTAACTTGTGTGTCATGTGTTTGAAACCTAACTTGTGTGTCATGTGTTTGAAACCCAACTTTTATGTCATGTTTGAAACTAGTTTGTGTGTCATGGGATTGAGACATAAGGCATTTTTCCTGGAAACTGCAGCCTGTTCCTGTGTTTATGATAATTTAAGGTTTTGCCAATCGTTATTGAAGGATTGTATTTAGGCCAAAGAACCACCGGTGACATGAAATCAGGTTTTAAGAACATTGCATTAGATTTAAATCATTTTGCTGTGATTTGCTCTTTTTATATTCCTTGAAAAAAAAATTATAGGCCAATATTTAAGGTTTAATATCTGTATTGCACTAGTGAACTTATGTCACGACCAATGTTTTCTATACTGTTTTATTAAATCAAGTATTACGGAAAGCAGAAAATCAATCAGTCCAAACGATATAGTCTGTAAATGTAATTTAAGATTGACACATAAAAAAATAGTTTAGTCAATTCCAACATATATTCAAATCCCACCAATATAATACAAAACATCTGCTTATACAAGTTTAATAAAAGATCTTTAGATAAATTCATCTTAAACATATGACATACATTTTCTTTTTTTTTTATAGAGATTTGGAAGATTTAAATTGTAAGCAACTCACTTCGTGAACTGTGTTATTAATATTGTTATTGTTATTATTATTATTATTATTTTCTACATATTTTTCTAATCGGATCTTGTTATAAATCTACATACCTCACAATTTGTTCTGATTTTATTATTTTTATTTTTTCATATTGGAGGTAAATGTAAACAACTTTAGTTTCTGTCCAGGAGAATTAAGGACGTGGAAGGGGGGGCTTGAATGTCTTTGGTGGTGAAATAAAAGACTGTAGGTCAATAGACTGTCTAACGACCACATCGCTGGTGAAAGTTTCCCGTGACTTCAATTCGTTCATATTATTATAGGCCTATGGTGCACGTCATAAACTCTGGCGTAATTATTTATTTTGTGATAATAATGGAAATGTATCGAGATAGAGATACTGTTCATATAAACTAGTGATAGAGATAGTGTTCATATAAACTAGTGATAGAGATAGTGTATATATAAATTGCTTATCATAAAATTATCATTACGTGCACAATTGTTTTATTATTTAACACACACACACACACAAACACACACACACACATACTGTGATGCCCGGTATTGCTCGGGAAATCTAGTCCCAACGATTGTTTAGGTTATGTTCCTCTTCCTGAAATAAAACACAATTTACATTGAAACAAAAATCGAAGATAAAGATGAAAAAACAACAACAACGAAACAATGCATTGTTCACAAAAGTATACTAATACTGTGTATTTCGCAGGTGTTAAATTATATTTAATCTCACAATGTTTTACAAAGTCATTATTTTTCTTTAACCAGAAACCTCCCTTTCCCCATTAGTCAGGATAGTATAGCCAAAGCCGTTCTCAAGTATATACAATCTAGGCAATTACCTCGGACTCATCCCAACCCCTCCCCCACTTGTAACTGGCCCCTCGTTGACATTTGCCAGCTGTCTAATATGATTTAACTGTTTTGGGCTGGTGAGTATAAAAGTTGCCCAAATAAACTGCCCAGCTAAATAAATATCTGCTAGTGTAGGCTTAAGTGATCAATTTAGTTTAGAGTTCTTAATTTACCTTATCTTAGTGTCCCCAAAGTATCTCTTGCCCTGGACCCCATATTATATTTGTCCAAGGCCCCATATTATCTTTTGCCCAGGGCTCCATATTATCTTTGTCCAGGGCCCCATATTATCTTTGTCCAGGGCCCCATATTATCTTTATCCAGGGCGCTATATTATCTTTGTCCAGGGCCCCATATTATCTTTGCCCAGGGCGCCATATTATATTTGTCCAAGACCCCATATTATCTTTGCCCAGGGCCCCATATTATCTTTGTCAAAGGCCCTCTATTATCTTTGCTCAAGACACCCTGTAAAATTTAAGAATTGCTCTGAGAACTGAAGCCGTAAGGTCGCAAACCGGATGGCTGAGAGGACAAACAATAAGAATTCATAGAAGCGTGCTAATACATTTGATGTAGGCCTAAAGATATCTTGAACGTTCTCCCAACTAACTAAAAAACATCAATTTCAGTCAATATAAAGATGTAAAATGTATCCTAAAGTTTACAACAGAGCTAGTGAAAGGACTGTGTTTGTATTATTCGTCAATCTTTGATCTATCACTCTGACCAGCGCCGAGTACGAAATAATAAAGAAACAGGGCGGGTGCCGGCAGTATCGACATTACGAGGTCTGGTTGTTGTAGTCCCACGCCCCTGACCAGACAAAACGTTGAAGGGGGCGGGGAGGGGGGCGGGAGGTTAATAGTGGTATCGGGCGGGAGGTTAATAGTGGTATCGGGCGGGAGGTTAATAGTGGTATCGGGCGGGGAGGTTAATAGTGGTATCGGGCGGGGAGGTTAATAGTGGTATCGGGCGGGGAGGTTAATAGTGGTATCGGGCGGGGAGGTTAATAGTGGTATCGGGCGGGGAGGTTAATAGTGGTATCGGGCGGGGAGGTTAATAGTGGTATCGGGCGGGGAGGTTAATAGTGGTATCGGGCGGGGAGGTTAATAGTGGTAATGGGCGGGAGGTTAATAGTGGTATCGGGCGGGGAGGTTAATAGTGGTATCGGGCGGGGAGGTTAATAGTGGTATCGGGCGGGGAGGTTAATAGTGGTATCGGGCGGGGAGGTTAATAGTGGTATCGGGCGGGGGAGGTTAATAGTGGTATCGGGCGGGGAGGTTAATAGTGGTATCGGGCGGGGAGGTTAATAGTGGTATCGGGCGGGGAGGTTAATAGTGGTATCGGGCGGGGAGTGTTAATAGTGGTATCGGGCGGGGGTTAATAGTGGTATCGGGCGGGGAGGGGTTAATAGTGGTATCGGGCGGGGTCTGTAATGTAGGGTGTCTGGATATAATGGGGGAGATGACAATCTCGTAGAGCTGTATAGTGTCAGAATTCTTATCGCCAAACATTTACATTGGTGGGTGAGGGGGGAAGTAGTGCACTACCATATAGCACTAAAGTCAGGTTACTTTGTGATCTTTGATGTAACGAGATGGGAATGATAGAGAGATGTGAAATAAAAAAAAAAAGAAACATTAAATATTCACTCAGCAGTGTGAGAGGTTTGCGGGGAAAAAAAAAAGAAAAAAAAAACCCTTGAAAGAAAACTTATGTTTACGTAACCGGCAGGGGAGCTTATTCAGGCGTAGAATGAGTTCAGCCAGGTGTAACGATAGGTGCACACATCTAGTTTAAACAATATACTACTACTGTGGTGTTTTTATCATTAATGATTGTATATTCCAATACATTCATAATATATCTACATATATATTCGGACATAAACTGTCCAACCATACATCCATCTACCCACCTATCCAACGATACATCCATCTATCCACCGATCCAACGATACATCCATCTACCCACCCATCCAACGATACATCCATCTACCCAACCGGATCCAACGATACATCCATCTACCCACTCCATCCAACGATACATCCATCTACCCACCCATCCAACGATACATCCATCTACCCACCGATCCAACGATACATCCATCTACCCAACCGATCCAACGATACATCCATCTACCCACCGATCCAACGATACACCCATCTACACACCGATCCAATCATACATCCATCGATACGTATTAATATCAGTATATTAATCATCTATCAATTCATTTGTCTGTTTATACATCTATCATTTTATCTATGTATCTAACTTTATATCTATCTATAAATATATCATGTCGCATGATATCTGTATCTGTGTATATATATATCACTTTGGATGCTTCTCTCCTTTCATCTTACAAACACAACATATCTCACGTAGAGGAAACAATAAAAAGACTACTACTAAAAACCCCCACATCCACGGTGTATGAACTATTTGAATGGGTAATATGAACAAAGACTCTCACATCGTGTAGCCGTATGCCGCCAGTAATTCCAGCGATAAGGTGTCTGTTTATCTTGGGCTATAGAGACTTAATCCCTGGATTACACGGCATGTTTACTTCAGTGATTCTCACGTGTTTTGTGACGCAACACCAGGAGAGGGTTCTCATGTTTTGTTATGTATTTGACCTTAGTGGTGATAGAAGACCTGATTGCATTCACATGTGTCAGTGGCAAGACCGGCCATTTTGAAAAGATGAATGACCAAAAGAATGGCTAATGGTAAGATCTACTGTTGGCTAGACTGACCGATAGAAAGATCAAGGTTGATAAGAGTGAATGATTGAATAACTGATTACTGGATAACCGACTGTTCACAAGAATAACTGATGGAAAGATTGACCGATAATATGACTTTTTAATGGAAACACTGGCTGTGGAAGGACAGACTTCTTGAAACATAAATAGAAATGTGATTACAAAACTAACAAAAGAAAAAAGGGACTTTAAAAACGAGTGTAGGGCTAAACCCCCAATGAACAAAACCCCACGGACAAAAAACCCCAGCGAACAAACCCCCCAGCGAACAAAACCCCCACGGACCAATCCCCAGCGAACAAAAAAAACCCCCAAGCGAACAAAACCCCCAGCTGACATAATCCCCTGAGAACAAAACCCCCAGCTGACATAATCCCCTGTGAACAAAAACCCCCAGCTGACATAATCACCTGTAAACAAAACCCCCAGCTGACGCAATCCCCTGTGAACAATAACCCCAGCTGACATAATCCCCCTGTGAACAAAACCCACAGCTGACATAATCCCCTGTGAACGAAACCCCCATCTGACATAATCCCCTGTGAACAAAACCCCCAGCTGGCATAATCCCCTGTGAACAAAACCACCAGCTGACATAATCCCCTGTGAACAAAATCCCCAGCGAAAAAACCCACAGCTGACATAATCCCCTGTGAACAAACCCCCCCAAGTAGACTAAACCCCCAGCGGACAAACCCCCAAAATATTAAGATCGAATTTAAGTCAATATTATGGCTACTACACCCTTTATCATGGGCTTAGGGAAATGTTTGTCGATATAAGAGATCATGTCTGTCAACACAGTTTATCAATAGGCATGGCGCTATGTTGTTTTACCTAAATAAAGGACAGGCTTTCGACCACTGTGGAACAACTTATGCTGTTTGTTTTCCCTTCTGCTATAAAATGTGTCTCTGATGTGGGGATTAAAAGGTAGAATTAAGAGACGGTCGGTCTTGACCTTGGACAAAAATATGTTAGTTGTATCTATTAAGATAAGCTTCCTGTTGATGTCAAGCTAATAAGGGATTGACTTTAGACCACTGTGGCTAGAAAGGGGCTAATGCAGCTCATTGGAGTACTTTTAAAAAAAATTCACTTAAAAAAAAAAGTATACATATACATATATATTTACAACCAGGGTATTTTTTTAATAACGATTTGGGCCAAATAATACATAATATATATAAAAGCGATTTGGGCCCTGTGTTAAATCGGAAGTAAAGAATTAATACAACAGTGTTCCAGTTTAAAATACAATCATGAAAAAAAAAACGGATCTGCCCGAAATCAAAAATAACCTAGCCTACCGATCAAGCGTAAGGGGAGATAACTCTATGCAAAGGTTTTGCAGGGTACAGCTAGTTTTATAATAAAAGTAGTGGTTAAGACCAGTGGGGGGTTTTGTCGGTCCGGGGGGTTTTGTCCGTGGGAGTTTTGTCCATAAGGGTTTTGTCCGCTGAGGGTTTTGTCCGGATATCGTTAAAAACATTGATGGTAAGACTGAAAGATGATAAGACTAACTGAATAAAAAGTGATGGCAAAGGTCATTGATGGAAAGACTATCTGGTGTAAAAAGTAATAAATATTGATTTGTTCACTATACTAATGCTATTTCTCTGTTTTTTTATTAACGTTTTATTTTACGTATATAAGTACGGAAGACTTTTTGTCTATACTGAGTCTTCATCATCAGCTGATAATTGGTCTTTTTAAAAGTAACTTGCAGCTATTCAATAAGGATGTTATGTAAACATTAATTCCATTGTATTTAATGATAGAAATCATGTGAAACAGTAACATATATAATATACATTCTACCCGAGACAGGCATTGTATAAAGTTAAATTGATTCAAAAGTCAATCAATAACACATTCATTCAAATGTAAGTCAGTGTTACATTTATTCAAAAAATAAAACTAAAAGTCATTCAGTCATCTTTATTAGACTTACTAATGTGCCTTTAGCAATGATATTCATTTGTTTCTCATTTCTCGAGTTAAATTTTTAAAATAACCCAATAGATGTTAAAAAGGTTTTCTCTTCTATAATCTACTAAAAAATTATAGGAACATAGGAAAAAACAAGCGAGAACGTAAGATAAGAAGTATTAGTGTATGAGAGTCACCTGCAGATGAACACTTCCGGTTTCTGTTTTCGTTTTTCCGGAAATGAGACTTTCTCCCTCATTCGGTTCAGTGAAATTCTTTTCCCCATTGGCTGGTTACATACTCCAGGTGATGACAACATACCTGGTTCACGCCAATTACAAAGACATCCTCGCTTGCTGAGTGTGTGTGTATGTTGGTGTGTTTGTGCGTCTACATAAAATTTCTTTCACAATGTCATTTCAAATTTTTGTTTTACTATTTACATAACCTAAAACTAATTATGTTAAGTATTTTTAATATAACATAGACATATTTAATACCGATTTATATTTACAATTGTATATGAAATATTTTAGCTTCATTATCTATGAAAATTTATTTTTAATGAAGGATTTCGTGGAAGGGATGGTGGGTGGGGGGGGGGTAAGGATTTTCTAAGGGGTAAATAAAACAGGGCGTGGAGTAATATGATCTGAAGACGAGGTTCAAATCCGTTCTTAAGAAACTTGATCTTTTGTTCCTTATGTCTACATTAATTTTTTTAGCTGCAACCGGTAAAGATGATATGTATTTCTGTAATGCGACGTCCAAAGAGATTGCTATTTGTGTTGGCATCATGTACGGCCGTTTCACGTAAAGCGGAGCATGTCAATAAAAGACGTAATAAAATTATAAATCATGTTTCAAACACCTTGTTGTACACATCATGTATTTGAACTGACGAGAAAAGAGCAGCGATCTGATTGCTGCCTGTCTGCCAGTCAGACAAACCGATAACAGACTCCAAATGTCTGCCTGTACCAGGTGTCCGACACACAAAGCCTGACGCGTCATATAGGAAACTAAATCCAAAAAAAAAAAATACATCCCGGAAATATACATGGATGAAACGAATGTATGTCAACATCCTACCAGCAGATACATAGGCTACACAAAAAAAAAGACTGAATTCAGCCTAGAGCTGCTAGTTCGTGGTATCTGTGTGTAACTATAATTACACCCGTCTTGCATTGCTGCGCTCATGGCAAACATTTACTGTGGATATTGAAAAAAAAAACGCGATATACCTGAAGGCTATAAGAGTTTTAAATAAAAAATAATTTAAACAATTATTTTTTTTAGTTTTGTTTGACAATAGCGACATAAAGCTGTTTGTGGCACAATGCTAATTCTATGGGATTCTAAAACATTACATTCAGGGATTCTAAAACATTACTATCAGGGATTCTAAAACATTACTATCAGGTATTCTAAAACATGACTATCTGGAATTCTAAAACATTACTATCAGGGATTCCTAAGCATTACAATCAGGGATTTTAAAACATTATAATCAGGGATTCAAAAACCGTTTCTATCAGGCATTCCATATATTTAAAAACTACTGCTATGTCATACTTTGTTATTTCCAATCATAGACTGCTCTCATTGGACTAGACACATACATACAAAACTGTAAACTTAATAAAACACCGGTAGCCAAATTAATGTTTCTATTGTAGCCACATGCAGATATTTATTGACTTTTGTATTTCTTAAGTTACTTCTTGAAAACAATTTTTTAACTGATTTTTTTTTAATATTTAAATTCTACAGAGACTGGTTTAAGGTGTAATTGTTTACGTATTTTAAAAAGGAATTTATAGTTTGGAAATAGCAATTCCAGTATAAAGTTTATTTGGGGAATATCATCTACTTTTATAACAACTATAGCGGGATATTTTGAGTGACCAAGTGAAATCGCGATTTAGTTTAAAAATGTGAAGTGGATCGTTATTAAATTTATTTTTTTTTTAAATCGGAATACAGCTGTTATTGACCACGTATAATAGTACGTATAGTATAATTTTTCCTATTCGTTTCAGCAATTATTATTAACAGATATATTTTACAAGTCAATCATTTACTTCACTGCCCATGAGGCCTAAACGTCATCAGATCTGCCTCTAGTTTCGTTGATATTATCTGTTTTCCTATTAATGAGAACTAAAATTTCCATTCTGCGTTAACGAAATGGACATGACGGAATGTAAAGACCCTTGTGGCAACAACAAGACAAAGGGAGGTATGAGGAGTCTTGGGGCAACAACAAGACAAAGGGAGGTATGGAGAGTCTTGGGGCGACAACAAGACAAAGGGAGGTATGGAGAGTCTTGTGGCAACAACAAGACAAAGGGAGGTATGGAGAGTCTTGGGGCAACAACAAGACAAAGGGAGGTATGGAGAGTCTTGGGGCAACAACAAGACAAAGGGAGGTATGGAGAGTCTTAATTATTTTAGTGTCCATGAAGATTCTCTCACCCTACCCTTCACAGTGAAACCATTTTATCTACCAATCTGTCATTTTGTATTTTTATCCTGATACAATACTCGCCAAGCTACTCATCCTCCAGGAATGTAAACGATGGCTATGTTAGTCCAAGACTATCAGGCTATCTTCATGTTTCAGCTTCTTTCACGTGTTGAAGAAAATAATCTCTCCCATTGCTTTGCATTTAACGTTAACTCAAGAACAATAAAGATAACTCTGCTGATGAGCCGATATTTATTGTCTTAGAGTAAACGCACATTAATGTCAGGAGTAGTCGGTTGGAAGATTTCAATTTATCAATAACTGGATAAACCTATCTTTAATATCAGCACAGAGCCGTGTTCTCCAATAGTTACCGTGCACACATATTATGTGGCCTAAAGGTTCAGGGGCCTGCCAACTTAGATGGGCCTACCAGCCTACATGGGCCTACCAGACTTGAGAGCCTACCAGCCTAGAGGAGCATATTAGCCTACAGGGGGCCTACCAGCCTATCCAGGCCTACCAGCCTACATGATGCCTACCAGCCTACATGATGCCTACCAGCCTATAGGGGCCTACCGTCCTAGATGGTATATATTTAAAAATAAAATTTCATTTAGGAATGTAACCTTATCAAGCGTTCGGCAACCAGGCATCTAGGACCACTCAATTCCAGAACTGTATTACCTAAGACAACTAATTTAATGAGTTTCACTAGAGAGCAACACTCGATTCACGAACTTTTTTTTCTCATATCTCTACATTCATTTTATTTCCGTGTACTAATTATAAATGTTTGGGTATCTTTGTTTGTGTATCTTTGTATGTGTATCTTTGTATGTGTATCTTTGTATGTGTATCTTTGTATGTGTATCTTTAAATAAAAATGAATCACCGATAATGATTTATGATTAAGCTCAATAATCGTTGCCACTGAGGTACGGGACTGCCTTTAAAAAGTTTCTTCTCGGACAAGCGAATGTTACCACTGCCTTCTTCGGAGTCCCTACCTGTTGAAACAAGTATGTCAGTTCAAAATAAAATAAAAAGGGCTTAGTACTAAATGTTTAATTAAAATTGCCTCGGGCCTACGACGATCATACACCGACCTTGTAACCACATCTTAAAATTTAATATGTATCCCGAACTTATTTTGTTCATGTGATTTTATTTGTTATAATTACAGCGAACTCAACTCAGTTTTTTTTTTTAGAATGTATGTTAATGTTGAAACAATTATTTGTGTTTTTATTTCAATCTACGAGATATTACATCAGATGTATTGAGCAAATAATGATTGGTCAAAGTTTGTTGGCTGAGTTTACATAACACAAGTCCTCGTCCCCGGTCTATTTACATATGAAACCGCTTGTGAAGCCAGCCCCCAACCCCAGAATATTATCGCATTTCGCCATGATCCATGAATTTTACATGAAGTGTGAAAATAAAGTAACAACATGTAATAAAATGTGAGTTGATGAAGTTTTGTGTATTTATTAAAGTCAAAAAAATACTACACAGTTCTCGTCCAGCAACCGGAAATAAGAAAAAAAAACGGAAGTTTGTGTGAGTGCTCCAGATAAAATTCCCGAATATCTCATTTTAAAAAATACAATCTCTAGACATGTTATGTAAAGACAAAGGGGTATGGTGGGGGTGGGGCAACTAGATGTGCACCCGTGATTCTGTCTTGACTCCCGCAATAAGAAACCAGTTGCTGTTTTTTTTTCTTTTTCAACCCATCCTACATTAACATTGTATGTGTTTCGTCAGCAGTAGAAAGTTAACTCTGTTTGTGAAGAGTGTTTACACAGAATGTTTCAAACAAAGAAACAAGGGGGAGTGAACCGTAGGTGTCTTTTCCCTTCTGCATTGTAATCTTGGACTGTAAAACTCGCGTGTATTATCAGGACCGTTAAAGCTGTTGGCCTTAAATATTTACGTCTCAATGTAGAGATTATGTTTGTTTTTATTTCCTTAAAGCAGGGTGTTGAGTAAGATAATACAGAACAAGACAGCAGTCATCTCCCAGACTTCACTTATTGTAATGGGCGACAAGCGGGCGGTGGAAATTCATGGGCGAGAATAAAAGCTACTGGTCGTACACCGAATGTGATAACAAGTAGATAAAGGCAATTTATATCTGACACACATAAATACAAGCAAACGCATACACCCAGTCATTCACATTGAAACACTCAAGTAAATATATAAACTAATGCATACATTATGTACATATGTTACATATTCACTGACAGGCAAATATGCATGCACAATGTAAATGAATACATATGTTACATATTCACTGACAGGCAAATATGCATGCACAATGTAAATGAATACATTCCAAGTTTAACGGAGATTATATTTTCGGTTTAGGATTGTAATTCACAATGAAATGTGTGTTATAGTGACATAAAATATGTGTTATATTGACATAAAATGTGTGTTATAGTGACATAAAATGTGTTATAGTGACATAAAATATGTGTTATAGTGACATAAAATGTGTGTTATAGTGACATAAAATATGTGTTATAGTGACATAAAATGTGTGTTATAGTGACATAAAATGTGTGTTATAGTGACATAAAATATGTTATAGTGACATAAAATATGTGTTATAGTGACATAAAATGTGTGTTATAGTGACATAAAATCATAAAAAGGAATAAAGTAAATAAAAGTATGATAATAATTTACAGAGGTTTTAATACATCTAAAGAAAAACGATCAAATGTACATATACAAAACACATGGAAACATTAAACACTACTATTTGTATGAATGTATTATAACAAA
Source organism: Bulinus truncatus (assembly GCA_021962125.1). NCBI lineage: Eukaryota > Metazoa > Mollusca > Gastropoda > Planorbidae > Bulinus > Bulinus truncatus. The sequence goes on along the minus strand of JAGDYQ010000341.1, from coordinate 346,037 downwards.
TGTTGTATCAATCATCCACTTGTTAGTAATGTGTCAGCCATTACAATCATAATCAGACAATGAAATAGATTGTTCTCTCTCATTTCATTACACATGAGGGTAAATTTCGCTCAGTAAAAAATCATATTAACAATCGTATATATGGGTACTAGGTCTTTATATCGCTATGATATTTTAATGCTACTATACATACAATTTTATTACATTTCAGGGCTCCACCATTGTACTATTTAGCCAACTAACAATATAACACCCATATAAACAACTAGATCGCTCACGTCTATTATGTTAGTCCTAAAAACGGAAGTAGATCACGTACATCCTGTATGGGTCATTGTCAATGTGTACTTTGGAGCAAAGTATGTACACTGACATACATAATATTTCTGCAAGCTATTTTAAAATTTAAACGTATGGCTTGATGATCTTGCTGAAACAAATTACATTTTGTGCAGCTACTAATTATTTTCTAATAAACTGGTACATGCACCTTATTCACGGGAATAAGTTAACACAAGTCATTAATTGACTCTAAAATTTTGTGTTAAAAAAATTACCTTTAATTTAATGTTTATAGCAGCTTATCATTACCGGATCTAGAAATTAGAGGTTCATGTAAAAACCAAGTTTAAGTTTCACGTATACAAAAAAAAAAAAAACAATTTAAATCTATATTAAACAAAAAAATCATCTTCCGTTATGTCATTTGGCAACCACTAAGCTCTATGTCATTAAAATATACATATACTAGTTGTACCCTGCAAAACCTTTGCATATAGTTATATCCCCTTAGGCTTTATTTTTGGTTTCGGGCAGATCCGATTTTTTCAAGATTGTATTTTAAACTGGAATACTGTTGTATTAATTCTTTACTTTCGATTTAACGCAGAGCCCAAATCGCTTATATAAAGCGATATATATATATATATATATATATATATTATTATTATTATTATTGTTTTGCTCCGTTGCCATGATAGATACATTTTCTCCAAAGTGACGCCATTTTAAAGCATGATATCGATCTTGTCATTCATATCTACGAAATGAAAATAAAAACTAATTGATCACATGATGTTACCTGCATTTCACTCTGCTAGATCTCATTGTGTGGGAGAATTATTCATTCTTTTGTTTTCGAGGTTGTCAGATGTCATTAAACTACCCCCCACCACATGATATGTGTCTGTGTTCAATTCACCTGGGTCTACTGGCGAGATAATTAAACGACAGCCTTGAACTTTGTTTATGTTTATTTCTGCTACTGTATTCTTCTAGAGTTGTATTTCTCGCAACATATTTTTTTTCTTTGTCCGATGCAGCAGGTGGTTTTAATACAGAGCAGTGCTCCGCAACTGGTTTGTGTCGCGAATGGCGACAGGTGTGCCGCGAAACACTTACAGGTGGCGAAAACTCAATAGTAAACGTCATGTCGAATCATCGGCATACCCTTTTTTTTTTTGGCTTTATCATAGCTTTCAGAAATCGTACATCAGTGGTATTAAAACCAATCAGCGCAGTGAGAAAAACTTTGAACCACAACTGAGACGGTTTGTATCACCTCCTTTTATTGTTACTATAGCAAATAGTTCAATGACAACGAAAGCACTACGGGCAATATCGAAAGGTGACTGTAATAGCCGAGATTTGTCTCCGCAAGGACAGATTCCTTCAGTTGACCACAAAGAAAAAGAAAGTAAACTATGTAAAACAAGGGGGAACTACTTCAACCCAGAATGAACCTGTGCGATGTCCGATTATATTTTAACAAGTAAAAAAAAATATGAAATGTCCAGTGGTTATGTTCTAGGTGTTGAGCATTGCACTGATAGTAGCGAATCTTTTTGCGAGGTTATACTTCATAATCCAACCAGTCAGATTTCGCGCTAATTCAGACATGGTGAAGTCATGATGTTGGAAGTTTTACTCTGCTAGTTTAAAAAAAAAACTGAACGAATGCATCACAATTGTATAGAAGTATAATTCTTAAAGTCATAAAAGTTTATTTATTTCGAGACGAAATAGACAATAGGAACAAGTCACGATTATTGTATTTGTAAATGTATGGACTTTGGCTTTCTCGAAACATGCTACTAGTGGGAATATTTCAACTATACCACAGACATCAGTTTTGATGTAGAAATTCGATTGTCTCTCTCACACAATGAGCCGAAAATATATCAGCTTTGCTCAATCACATGAAATTTAAAATATCTATGTAATTGTCACATTAAAGTACGTTTTCTATGTATTAATTAATACATATAATGTTAAGGTGTGCCGCCGAATTATCGTAACAGACTAATTGTGCCGCGAAAAAGGTTGTGGAAAACTAATATATAGATATATTAGTTTTTTGAGTAACATTTGCGATATGATTAAGTTGCTGCATGCATCCATCAGTGGCGTAGCTAGGGGGGTGGCGGGGGTACATATGTCCCCGGCGCCGAGGTTCAGGGGCGCCAAATGGTGTATTGTACATATAATATTATATGGTTTTCGAATGGGGGGGGGCATACTGATATAGTTGTACTCTTGGTACAGCCCTACTGATATAGTTGTACTATTGGTCCAGACCTACTGATATAGTTGTACTCTTGGTACAGCCATACTGACACATTTCTACTCTTGGTACAGCCCTACTGACATAGTTGTACTCTTGGTTCAGCCATACTGACATAATTGTACTCTTGGTCTAGCCATACTGACATAGTTGTACTCTTGGTCCAGCCATACTGACATAATTCCACTCTTGGTGGTGCCCATCTGTCAAATTTAAAACCATTGGATATAAAATGTTTGTTTATCACATGGTATGATACTGCTTTTCCGGACAGTGAATCTCAAACATTCCTACTGATTAACCAACTTTGAAATCAGTTTTGGTTTCATGACATACCTGTTTAAAAATAACAAACTTTGATAGCATTGTTAGCAACAATATATTTCCCCTTTTACTTCGTAGATTTGTAATCTTTCACTTTGTAATGTAATGAATGGAGATATTAAGAGATATAATTATTAATAAGTAGATTCTCAATCCCTTTATTTTTACATTGTATAGCGACCCACAAGAAATTCGTCTCCGACCCACAGTGGGGGTGCAACCAACAATGTGAGAACCACTGAGTACGGTAGAGTTACGGTAACAAACACATCAATTAAAAAGGTAAAATGCCCCTGGCGCAAGTTGCCTTGCCCCCCTACCCGCTACGCCTCTGGTATCCATTCTGGTATATCTGACACTATCGCTGAGATATTAGAGAAAGGGGGATAACTACAGATGGTCTGTGTGTTTGGGGGGAGGGGCTGGGTGACTTTTTAGTTGTGAGCTGGATCTGTATGCTGCAGCCCGATTTTCCAGCTGTGGGCTACGGGTTCGAATCCCAGAGTGTCCAGTCACCTACCTAATTACGCTGAAGTGAGTTGTACAAGCATTACATGCTGTAGTTTACGCAGTTTAAATCACATCCACTATGCTCCGTGGTGCTTGCCATAACACTATCCGCCCATGATGGGATTGTAAACAAAAAGGCAATATATTAAATAACACGAGATAAATGTTTCGTTGTTATTGAGATTATTAAAACAATAATTCACTATATTATATCTATTGGTGTGGTGTCTATATCACTGGGATGGAAATAACAGCAAAGGCTTGGAGAAAGATTTTGAAACTAAGAAACATTAATGACATTAACAACAACAACAAAAAAACAACAACAACGGATTATGGTTTACCTACATTTGCATCATAGCAGAATATAATTATGTATTTTTCATAAATGACTGAAAGTTTCAAACAGGACAATTTCACTGCAGGTCAAGGTTAATACAGTTAGTTGTTTTCTGGGCGTGTGACTTGTCAGACTAAACAATGGGTGGGATTGTAATTAGATATAGAATGTCTACGTGACGTGACGTTATATGCGTGAACAGCACACACAGCGACACGTCATCTACCAGTTTATCACAGCTTGAAAATTGTGTAATATTTAGACAGGGAGAAAGTACCAGCACAAAGTCTCAATATTCGTTTAGAAGAGATGTATACCAATACACGGATCTTTTAGCTCCTTAAATTTGGCCGCGCTGTGAATAATTAGTATAATCATTTACATTAGAGAATATAAACACAACATCCATTTACTCTTGGTCCAGCCATACTGATATATTTGTACTCTAGGTACAGACCTACTGACATAGTTGTACTCTTGGTCCAGCCCTACTGACATAGTTGTACTCTTGGTACAGCCCTACAGATATAGTTGTACTCTTGGTACAGCCCTACTGATACAGTTGTACTCTTGGTCCAGCCCTACTGACATGTCTACTCTTGGTACAGCCCTACTGACATAGTTGTACTATTGGTCCAGTCATACTGACATAGTTGTACTCTTGGTGCAGCCCTACTGACATAGTTGTACTCTTGGTGCAGCCATACTGACATATTTCTACTCTTGGTACAGCCCTACTGACATAGTTGTACTCTTGGTACAGCCATACTGACACATTTCTATTTTTGGTACAGCCCTACTGACATAGTTGTACTCTTGGTCAAACCATACTGACATAATTGTACTCTTGGTCCAGCCATACTGACATAGTTGTACTCTTGGTCCAGCCATACTGACGTTGTTGTACTCTTGGTGCAGCCCTACTGACATAGTTGTACTCTTGGTACATCCATACTGACACATTTCTACTCTTGGCACAGCCCTACTGACATAGTTGTACTCTTGGTTCAGCCATACTGACATAATTGTACTCTTGGTCCAGCCATACTGACATAGTTGTACTCTTGGTCCAGCCATATTGACATATTTCCACTCTTGGTGGTGCCCATCTGTCAAATTTAAAACCATTGGATATAAAATGTTTGTTTATCACATGGTATGACACTGCTTTTCCGGACAGTGAATCTCAAACATTCCTACTGATTAACCAACTTTGATATCAGTTTTGGTTTCATGACATACCTGTTTAAAAATAACAAACTTTGATAGCATTGTTAGCAACAATATATTTCCCCTTTTACTTCGTAGATTTGTAATCTTTCACTTTGTAATGTAATGAATGGAGATATTAAGAGATATAATTATTAATAAGTAGATTCTCAATCCTTTTATTTTTAAATTGTATAGCGACCCACAAGAAATTCGTCTCCGACCCACAGTGGGGGTGCAACCAACAATGTGAGAACCACTGAGTACCGAAGAGTTACGGTAACAAACACATCAATGAAAAATAATGTTTAGATGTTAGCTAGCCTCGATGTGTATGTCAGGATAGTTGCTTACAGTGGCCATTATACGGGTAACTTTCTTTTAATACGATCTATTAATTTAACCAACTTTTATTTTTTACTAATTTATGAAAAACTTAAATAGCAGCTGGCACAGTGCTCAAAATGTTGTAGACTTATTATGTGGGGGGGAGAGAGAGAGATTGGGGAAGGTAGAGGGTGGACTTAGCACATCCCCAGCTTTGAGTAGTTTACGATTTTCTCGTTATATTTCTTGGTACCTGGCCTTAATTGGCAAACAGTGTGTGTGTGGGGGGGCACTTTGCTAGTTGATGTGGGGGAGTGGGGAGAGAGAGGGAATAGGATGTCTCTAAGTTTGCCAATGACGTCACATCTGCTGGTTTATAAAACACGACATTTGTATTTAAAAAAAACAAATTTTAATTAACTGTTAAATTATTTTTTTTATTTCTGTCAACTTCAACTAAGACTAACGTAGACTAATGCAATTAGTCCAATTCATGTGTAATGGTTTATCTATTGCCAGTCTAGTACGTGTAATGGTTTATCTATTGCCAGTCTAGTACGTGTAATTATACTTCACTTTCTTTCGCTATCATGCAAACATCCTTAAACAAGAATTTAGATAACAGTGAAATTTACTTTTAATTGTTTCGAAAGTCCAATAAGATGTAGATTTACTGTTAAACTATTGACTTACTGACAGTAATAAGTTGTAGTCTATACATTTTGACTACTGATTGTCCTAAGCTACAAGGAAATATGATACTCTGCAAGAAAAATGAAAAAAAAATCGTGTTATTCATTTGGTATACTAAATTTAGACAATACAAGAGTTAATGGCCTTTCAAATGATATACAAAACTCTAAACTCAATTGACGTATCCATGCAAGGAACATTGCTAATTATATACACCACCTAGAAAAAGCTCACAAACATACACATTTCAAAATCATTTTTCGAGTTGAAGCAAAGTGATTGGATTTATATAATGGTTATATATAGATTCATCAATGGAATAAATATAATATTAAAGTAAAAACAAAATGTTGATAATAGGACGCACAAATAGTCCCACCCCATTTAATTATTACTTTCCCAGCATACCTAACGTTAACTAGAAGTGAAAGGAACAGTATATATTACAGAAACATTACACAACATTGTGAACGGTTTAGGTCAAATTCCGTCGTTACCCTTTTACAGGCGCGTGGCATGGGAGAACGGGTAGTGATCTACAGAAATATATTTATTTATAAATGTTCTTCCCTCCTCACCCATAATTCTGAATTTTATGAAACGTCACAAGGGCTGTTGAAAGTGATATGGTGCTTTGAATCGCTATCACATAATGTCACATACTGCAGCTGTAAAGTGGGAATGTAATGGAGCAATCAAGGTGTTATCTAAGCCTAAGATAATTCTTAAGGCCACTGGAGATTCACAGTGACTAAAAGTCTTTTAGAAGAGGTTAAAGAGAGAGTCAATGAAGATGACTAATATATTGCTAAAGGGATTTCAACTTTACGACACGCTTTTAAACATTGTGGATTGAAAGAGCAAAAATGACGTAAATTCTACATTTGACAATTAGAATAATGTTACATACTCCAAATAATGTTGAGTACTCCGTCGGAGGTGCCAAATATATGTTACGGGTTATTATAATGATAATACTTGTAGAATGTGTAATAATTCAGACAACAAAAATCACGAAGTTAACTCCAGTGAAGTAACATCAAACAATCATTTAATTCTTGAACATAAACTGACATAAAAGTAAATTCAAAAGGAGTACAATAGCAAACTGTAACCATGCATCCATCTACATCGATGCCCAAAGCTAGACTTTACTAGAACATGCATCCGCATCCTATGATGCACAGAGCTCGACTCCCTATAAACAAACCATGTGCTCCCAACTGTCGGTTTTAATATACACTAAAATCTACAATAAACTACAACACAAGATGGCGGAATGACGCCATAGCTACTGCGGTGGGCGGAGCCTACCGAATTGCGTCATCACGCTTAGACTATATTATTTCTCCACACATAGGAACCTAAATTCCATGAACTCGGATTCTCAATGCTTTAGTAGAGCCTTAAGAAATAAAGAAATGTTTAATTTCTATAATTTTGATAAGAAGAATTGTTCAATAGAACACAAATATAACAAAAACAAACAAGAAAAAGTGTGATTAGCTTAAGGGCCTCTATATCTTACACTCAGACTACCAATGTGTCACGTGGGCCATTAAAATAGAAAGCAATGTTTACTGTATAAAAATATTTAAATTGATTGAGAAGAGTATTCTATGGAATACAAATATAACATATAAACCAATAAGACGCTAAATTCTCCGTTATTTCTCCCGTTGGTGTCTCCATGGCCATTGCACTATCTGGTATGGTGAGGGTGAAAGAGGGTCACCATAAAAACCATCCCCTTTGTGGTTTAAAGGATCTAAGAGATTTCATCTCATCCTTACAGGGATTTAACACAGTAATATATGAAAATCAGAATAATTTGTCTTTCTGTTTCTTTACCTGTTATTCTGTCTGTTTTTTCTGTGTTTTCTACTTTCTACTTCTCACTCCGTATCTCTGTTCTAGTCCCTCTTACCTGTGAATGTTCTCTTTACGCTCGTGCCGTTTAATTTATTTCATTTTCTTTAGTCCTCTTTTATCGTCACCTCCCATGCCTGATTTTCTCCTTGCTTTCTGTCATTCAATTTGTCCTTCTTACTCTCTTTTCTGAAATATTTTTCTGCCTCTCTTCTCACTGTCCGTTTCATCTGCCACTTTCAGTCAATCAGGATTTCGCTCTATTTTGGACCACCTAGCCACGTGACTGCCTGTGTCCCTCCCCAGTTATATTCACCCTGACCTAACATTCGTCACGTTAACCTTCAGTGTCACAAGTCACCAGCTGGTACTGGCACTTCAGTCTCCCTACAAATCAATTTGTAAATTACGTGTTAACTTTCTTCCCCTGTGAAGCCTATGAGAGACAAGCTCAGTTTTTTTTTTGTACAGGTATTTTTGATGAAGAAGAACACTTTGGTTGAATATATTTGATTCAGTTGGACAAAATATCTGTAAAATTAAAAAATTAAAATGTATTGGTTAATTAGAGTTTTCAATGGACGCCGATTTAATCCCAACGATAATCTACACGCGTTTGGTCATCGCAGTTTTGAACTAAACTGTAAATAATTGAACCCTAAATCGTAAAAAAAAGCCAGAAAAACAATGGAGCAAACTTTATTAGTTAAATAGAATATATTATACAATGAAGCAAACTTTATTAGGTAACTATAACATATTATACAAGGAAGCAAATTTTATTAGTTAACTAGAATACATTAGACAATGAAGCAAACTTTATTGGTAAATAGAATATATTAGACAATGAAGCAAACTTTATTAGGTAAATAGAATATATTAGAAAATGAAGCAAACTTTATTAGGTAAATAGAATATATTAGACAATGAAGCAAACTTTATTAGGTAAATAGAATATATTAGACAATGAAGCAAACTTTATTAGGTAAATAGAATATATTAGACAATGAAGCAAACTTTATTAGGTAAATAGAATATATTAGACAATGAAGCAAACTTTATTAGGTAACTATAACATATTATACAAGGAAGCAAATTTTATTAGTTAACTAGAATACATTAGACAATGAAGCAAACTTTATTAGGTAAATAGAATATATTAGAAAATGAAGCAAACTTTATTAGGTAAATAGAATATATTAGACAATGAAGCAAACTTTATTAGGTAAATAGAATATATTAGACAATGAAGCAAACTTTATTAGGTAAATAGAATATATTAGACAATGAAGCAAACTTTATGGGCCACTGACAGGTGTTAAAGTTGCCCCTCCCCTTCATCCTAGTTTCTGTCCAGTGGTAAAAGTCAAAGATCAAAGATCACAAACCATTATACAACTTTATTTGTTAGTATAATTCAATCAACGTGCATTTTAGTTTATGATACACTTTTATTTTTAGTCTACTTTTAATGACGTCAAATACATTTCTTTCTTTTATTTTAACCTTTGACTCTCTCCAAATATTATATTTCTATTTATAAACTGATGTTTTCCTGAGTTGAATTTGTGAGGAATCGCACCGTTTAAATATTTATTTTTTTTATAAAAAAGGAATTATCTGTACTTAGCTGCAGCTAATTTAGACCATTGACAAACAAAATAATTGACTTGCTTGTATCGACATTGACATTTGAACTTCGCCGTTCGCCTGACATTTACTTAAACAAATAGTCAGTGTACTTAATGGTCGAATTGACCCAGCGCCGCTCTCTCTCTCTCTCTCTCTCTCTCTCTCTCTCTGGTGGTTGGTACTTGAATAAATGTTTTAACTATCGTATGGGCGTATCTCACTACGTGCCCCCCCCCCCTCAATTCAACCTTCACCCTCCCCTCCCCTCACCCCAGCGTGCAGTACTGTGTCAAACACAAATTACTGGGTCTGTTCCTCGAATTTGTTCCACTTGCCATTTTACCCAGGTTTGAAGGGGAGGGTGGTGTAAGGTAGGTGACTTATTTTGTATCAAGTCTGAGTTCTTTTGTTTCTAGTCTTTAAAAAAAAAGAAAAGAAACAATGTTTAGTCCCGTGAAGTAAACAATAACATTGACAGACTTGAGCTGAGACCGGCCTATAGACAGACAGACAAATTGTATCCTTTTCCAGTTCTGGGCTATGCATATATTGTTAGAGTCTGACTGAATAAAGGTTACGAAAATAACACAATGACACACACACACACACACACACGCGCGCGCGCACGGACTCCTGCATGCACACTTACACACACACACACACACACACACGCACGGACACCTGCATGCACACTCACAAAACTATATAATGACAACGCCTTGCAAAGATGGGTGGATTAAATATATATAAAAAAAATGAGAAAGGTTATATTTAGATCCAAGGGAGATAAGAGAGCGAATCAAGGGGAGATAACAACACCTGTAATGTGGTTCGCCCCTGAGCCTGCCCTGGCATTTAGGAAGGTTGGATCGAGTTCCATGGGCGTCCCTAAAAAATAAAAATTGTTTAAGTGAATAGATGTCTAGACTTTGGAGTGTGAGAATACTCTAGAACAATGTTTAATCTAATATACAGCTATAGATATGTGTGGTGTCTATTTAGTTGTTTTTCAATGAGTCAGTATATATATATATAGTTACAGATTTATTCTATAGAACGATTGACCGATATATAGAGAGAAATAGGCAGCAGGAGAGTGGAAGGGGCAGACGCGTTACTTGGGAGGGGTGGTCGGACCTGGAAGGCACTAACCATGTTACCAGCAAGTGGTGGCTTTTTAAACGTTCTATTTCAGTGACTGGGAAGGCATTTTGAAAGTTCTTCCCGCCAGCCCCTTACATAAGTTACGCCTCTAGGAAAGGGGATTAAAAGATATGAATAGAATGAGTTAGTTAAATAATGCTGGCATTTTACTCATTTATAAGTTGGTACATGTACACAGTTTCTATTGTGATATAATCGTAATAGTGTGTGTATTCTGTATTGTTGTTGCAATGAACGCTGAATTTGAAAAAAATATTACCTTTTGGATTTAGTTTGATTTGCTCGTACTGATAGGCACTGTTAGTATAAAATGCACATTTTTAAAGAATTTGATCTTGTCTTGTCAATCACTCTTAAATCAATTTACTTGTAAACCGATTTTTGACTGTATCTGGATTATGTATGCTTAAGCCCAATTCATTTATTTTGAAATTAAAATAATAATGCAGTGCTATTAATGTAAATTTAAACGAAGATTTGAAATAGCGATGTTACTACAACAAAAACCTCTATAGAACTGGATGTTTCCCTGTACTAAATCTAGTTAATCTACTAAATCTAGCATACGAAAAGACCTTTCTTTCACTTTAAATATTCATTAACCTACATTTTCCCACTTTATCTGTAACTTTTGTAAACAGTACAAAAAATGGGTTGTCTATTATTTTATATTTGTAGCTGTTTTGACTTGAAAATAAGCAAGAAGTAAGTGGAGTACCGTCCAAGTCCACGGATAACTCTGTATACCATCACAGACGCGAGTTGCCTGGAGTTGTCTGCTCATCACCTGGTTTCTCGTTCCCTCCCCTCCAGGCAGATATAGTATGGTCTGGTTAAATCGCCGTTATGATTATTTGATCAAAACACACACTCTGCTAGAGGGGGAAGCAGAAATAGGTTTATAACCGAAAGAAGAAAAAAAAACATAGGGAAACAGGGGGGAAGATTTATGGTTGATGATTAAAGGCACAAAGATAGTCAGTTTTTATCCCAAAGGTCAAGTTTAATAAAGGAGGCGCTATCTTCTGCCCTTCTCTGTCTAAAAAAGAACTTTTTATCAGATAATGTGCAACAAACTGCAGAAGACTGAATAGTTGTAACTTTATCATCTGTGATGGTTTAATAGTAATTTTTCTTTTCTAGGCGGGTCTCTTTCTCACTTTTTAAGTTCTATTTATGAAGCCACTGTTAAAAATGATTTATTGCCGAGGACAAATGAAATAAATGTACTAGATCGATTTATAAAGAGTCACAATATAAAGTATCGATAGCAGCTAGATCTTTAATGAGCTTGATCTAAAACAGTTTTTTAAAATCCAACAATCAATTTCAATTAAATAATAATTCAATTGATTATTTATCCTGAATTTTTAAATAAGAATTTTATAATTATATAAAACTGATTTTGAAATAGTAAGAGCGTTACATTAAACATTGGTACAGTTGTAAAAA
>JAGDYQ010000341.1:313921-333454 GCA_021962125.1 Bulinus truncatus | reverse complement strand
TTGTAACTTCGTTCAGTTACGTATTGCTTATATTTTAGTATCTGATAGTATTTCTTGGTATATTATAGTGGGCGTGTATATATAAATATGTATATATATATATATATATATATATATATATATTGACATATTTTATTATACGTATCTAATTATGGGTATATTGTTAGACAGTTTAGTGATTTATTATAACGTATTGGTATATGTGTTTTATTAAGTGTTAGAATTTCATGGTAAATTTTAGTATGTAATGGTATTTTTTGGTATGCCGGTAGATTAGTACGTGTTTGAATATCTTTGATTATCTTAGTATGTGATGGTACATAAGTAAAATATTTTTATTCCGTGTTGGTATGTATCAGTATTTATTGCCTGTGTTGGCATTTATTGGTATTTATTAATATATGATGCTATCTGCTCGTTCTCTTTTTTGCATTTGTCAGTGTGTGTGTGTGTGTGTGTGTGTGTGTGTGTGTGTCTGTGTGCCAGTATTTGTGATGAAGTGTTGTTCTGTTATATTTGATAATTTATTGGCAGTTTACAGTTGTACTATGAAGTGCATCTGTGCCCGAGCATGTCCAACTGATGTCAACATGTGATGTCAACAAGCGATGTTAACAACTGATGCCAACAACTGATGCCCACAACTTATGTCAACAACTGATGTCAACAAATGATGTCAACAACTGATGCCAACAACTGATGTCAACAACTTATGTCAACAAGTGATGTCAACAAATGAAAACAAACAAACAAACCAACACAACGTCGACCACACATAGCGACACACTGCTGGTCTACACCTAAATACCTCCCCTATTTGTTCTTCTCTCCATCCATCCTTTCCTCCTCCCGTGTGCTGCCTACAACCGTGGTGAAGATATAATAAGATAATTACCCATAATTCTCCTTCCTTTCATCTCCACCCCCTCCACCCCCCACAACCTGAATTTTTTTTTTTCTTATTCTCAGACAAAAGAAAATTGACCAATTTCCCCCATGTCCTCCGTGTTGGGGGAAGCAAAAAACAACAACAACATCAGCAATATGCCTCACCCCTTCTCTCTCTCTCTCACTCACTCTCTCTCTGTTATTCTCTCACTTTTAAGACAGTTCACTTATGTATCGTAAAAATGTGTAAAAAAAAAATAATACCCCCCTCCCCCCCTTCTCGCCTATCATCACAATATATACGAAATTCTGACCCCCCTCCCCCCCCCCCCATGCCTTAGAGTGGCTTATATAAAACCACAACAATAAGCGAGACACTTCACGTATTTACTGGACTGAAAACAAAATAAAACCAGACCTCCCACATACACAGACGCACATAATATATCGAGGCGGGGGGGGGGAGGGGCCCACGGAGACAGGTCAATGATCGTCAGACACCCCGCCAGAGACGTAGCTAGGGGAGAGGGCGGGGGGTACATATGTACCCGGGCGCCGAGGTTCAGGTGCGCCCAATGGTATATTTTACATATAACATTATATGGTTTTCCAATGGAGGGGCGCTAAAAAAGGTATTAAAAAGGTAAAATGCCTCGGGCGCAAGTTGCATTGCCCCCCCCCCTCGCTACACCTCTGCACCCAGCTCCCTTTTATGAAGACAAAAAAATTTCTTTAAAGAGCGGCACTGTGGTATTTTTTTTTAAATAAAATTTAGTGGACTGGGATATAGTGGACAGATATAGTGGACAGATATAGTGGACAGATATAGTGGACATATATAGTTAACAGGTATAGTGGGCAGATATAGTGGACAGATATAGTGGACAGGTATAGTGGACAGATATAGTGGACAGATATAGTGGGCAGATATAGTGGTAGTGGACAGGTATAGTGGACAGATATAGTGGGCAGATATAGTGGGCAGATAAAGTGGAGAGGTATAGTGGACAGGTATAGTGGGCAGATATGGGGGATAGATATAGTGGACAGATATAGTGGGCAGATATAGTGGTAGTGGACAGGTATAGTGGACAGGTATAGTGGACAGATATAGTGGGCAGATATAGTGGGAAGATATAGTGGGCAGATATAGTGGACAGATATAGTGGACAGATATAGTGGGCAGATATAGTGGGCAGATATAGTGGACAGATATAGTGGACAGGTATAGTGGACAGATATAGTGGACAGATATAGTGGACAGGTATAGTGGACAGATATAGTGGGCAGATATAGTGGGCAGATAAAGTGGAGAGGTATAGTGGACAGGTATAGTGGGTAGATATAGTGGGCAGATATAGTGGACAGATATAGTGGGCAGATATAGTGGACAGATATAGTGGACATATATAGTGGGCAGATATAGTGGGCAGATATAGTGGACAGATATAGTGGGCAGATATAGTGGACAGATATAGTGGACATATATAGTGGGCAGATAAAGTGGAGAGGTATAGTGGACAGGTATAGTGGACAGATATAGTGGGCAGATATAGTGGGCAGATATAGTGGGCAGATATAGTGGGCAGATATAGTGGGCAGATATAGTGGACAGAAGATGTTAAATCGTAGAAATAAAAACTACTGCCTCATTGGGAGCGCGCAAAACTTACCAGTGCCGAACCTAGGAATTTGGGGGGCCCGGGGGCTTGGCTTCTTTGGGGGCCCCTGAATTTCGACAATCGACACCATGACATTAAATAATGTACTTATCCCAGGGAGAGCGGGGGGGGGGCGGCGGCTTTCGAATTTGGACCACGCCCCTCCCCCCACCCTAGGTACGTCTCTGAAACTCACCTATCTCACCCAAACTCTTGTTGGGGGGCCCCCATCGGGCAACTGCTGTAGTGCATTCACGCTCCCTTTTCCAGGTTCTGTTTTTTTTTTTTTTTTTTTTAACTCCTTTCTGACTTTTTCTCTCCCCATCCAACCCTGCCGGGCTCCAGCAATACACTTAATGTACAGCTAAGTTACAGTGTGGTATTTATATAACGTTTGTTGTTTTTGTTTTCAAAATCAAATGAACTCGGGTCACGTTGGTTAGATTACATTTTGAGACTCAATGGTTTACTTCCCCCTTTCCCGGTAGTTAAACCCACAAGTCACACACACTGTCTCGTCATGTTATTAATTCCGCCGGGGGTCTGTGTACCAGGTACGATACTCTCTCTGATTGTTATAAACCGGGACACTGTGTTTAATTGTGTTTATGTCTGGTACTAAGCCTGGGTTTTTGTTTATTTATGTTGTTGTTGTTTTTTTTTAAAGTATGTAGCGTGACGCTGACAATGCCATGGCATTTGACCTTTTAGTCCAGTCCGTTGATTAATGACCCAAAGAATGACCAATTTTTTAAAAATTGTACTTGATCGTGTTTTTTTTTTTTCGAAGCAATGGAATGCTGCAGTTTTTAATTTCAATTCCATCTTTCTACTTCTATTTTTAGATCACCATATTTCCTCTAATATTTCAGTGGTGTTGAGTGTTGACTGACTCAAATGTTGACTACGTCACAGGTGTGTAAACTACGTAACCCGCTGGGCAAACACGGCCCGTTGGTCAATTGTTGTGGCCCGCAATTTCAATTTTACAAACTTGTACATTTAAGTTACATAACTTCGAATAATAATAACTCTATCCATTAGTGCACGGTCCGGCACTGTTTTCAATTTAAAGACACCATCGAAGCAGATCCCATCACATAACTAGGTCAGGATGTATCCAGACGAGTTGGATAGATCACGGGAGTTGACTTTTTCTAAAAAAAAAGAAAAAAAAAAAAGGTACCATAACTCTTATTAATGTCCTTCGTGTCATAAAGAAATAACACTGAAAATATTGTGCAGTAAACAGTAAATGTTGTGCAGTAAGCAGTAAATGTTGTGCAGTAAGCAGTAAATGTTGTGCAGTAAACAGTAAATATTGTGCAGTAAACAGTAAATATTGTGCAGTAAACAGTAAATGCTGTGCAGTAAACAGTAAATATTGTGCAGTAAACAGTAAATATTGTGCAGTAAACAGTAAATGCTGTGCAGTAAACAGTAAATATTGTGCAGTAAACAGTAAATATTGTGCAGTAAACAGTAAATTCTGTGCAGTAAACAGTAAATATTGTGCAGTAAACAGTAAATATTGTGCAGTAAACAGTAAATATTGTGCAGTAAACAGTAAATGCTGTGCAGTAAACAGTAAATATTGTGCAGTAAACAGTAAATTCTGTGCAGTAAACAGTAAATATTGTGCAAAGGTAAACAGGTAAATATTGCACTAAACAGTAAATATTGTGCAGTAAACAGTAAATATTGGGCACTAAACAGTAAATGCTGTGCAGTAAACAGTAAATATGTGCAGTAAACAGTAAATATTGTGCAGTAAACAGTAAAAGCATTGTGCAGTAAACAGTAAATATTGTGCAGTAAACAGTAAATATTGTGCAGTAAACAGTAAATATTGTGCACTTTAAAACAGTAAATATTGTGCAGTAAACAGTAAATATTGTGCAGTAAACAGTAAATATTGTGTAGTAAAACAGTAAATGCTGTGCAGTAAAACAGTAAATATTGTGCAGTAAACAGTAAATGCTGTGCAGTAAACAGTAAATATTGTGCAGTAAACAGTAAATACTGTGCAGTAAACAGTAAATGCTGTGAAGTAAACAGTAAATATTGTGCAGTAAACAGTAAATGCTGTGCAGTAAACAGTAAATATTGTGCAGTAAACAGTAAATGCTGTGCAGTAAACAGTAAATATTGTGCAGTAAACAGTAAATATTGTGCAGTAAACAGTAAATATTGTGCAGTAAACAGTAAATATTGTGCAGTAAACAGTAAATATTGTGCAGTAAACAGTAAATATTGTGCAGTAAACAGTAAATATTGTGCAGTAAACAGTAAATATTGTGCACTAAACAGTAAATATTTTGCAGTAAACAGTAAATGCTGTGCAGTAAACAGTAAATATTGTGCAGTAAACAGTAAATATTGTGCAGTAAACAGTAAATTTTGTGCAGTAAACAGTAAATATTGTGCAGTAAACAGTAAATATTGTGCAGTAAACAGTAAATATTTTGCAGTAAACAGTAAATATTGTGCAGTAAACAGTAAATATTGTGCACTAAACAGTAAATATTGTGCAGTAAACAGTAAATATTGTGCAGTAAACAGTAATTAGTAAATATTGTGCAGTAAACAGTAAATGCTGTGCAGTAAACAGTAAATATTGTGCAGTAAACAGTAAATGCTGTGCAGTAAACAGTAAATATTGTGCAGTAAACAGTAAATATTGTGCAGTAAACAGTAAATATTGTGCAGTAAACAGTAAATATTGTGCAGTAAACAGTAAATGTTGCAGTAAACAGTAAATATTGTGCAGTAAACAGTAAATGCTGTGCAGTAAACAGTAAATATTGTGCAGTAAACAGTAAATATTGTGCAGTAAACAGTAAATATTGTGCAGTAAACAGTAAATATTGTGCACTAAACAGTAAATATTGTGCAGTAAACAGTAAATATTGTGCAGTAAACAGTAAATATTGTGCAGTAAACAGTAAATGCTGTGCAGTAAACAGTAAATATTGTGTAGTAAACAGTAAATGCTGTGCAGTAAACAGTAAATATTGTGCAGTAAACATTAAATGCTGTGCAGTAAACAGTAAATATTGTGCAGTAAACAGTAAATATTGTGCAGTAAACAGTAGATATTGTGCAGTAAACAGTAAATATTGTGCACTAAACAGTAAATATTGTGCAGTAAACAGTAAATATTGTGCAGTAAACAGTAAATGCTGTGCAGTAAACAGTAAATATTGTGCAGTAAACAGTAAATGCTGTGCAGTAAACAGTAAATATTGTGCAGTAAACAGTAAATGCTGTGCAGTAAACAGTAAATATTGTGCAGTAAACAGTAAATATTGTGCAGTAAACAGTAAATATTGTTCAGTAAACAGTAAATATTGTGCAGTAAACAGTAAATGTTGTGCAGTAAGCAGTAAATGTTGTGCGGTAAACAGTAAATGTTTGAATACGGAAAAAATGGTGCCGGAACGCCGTTACGTTGTGCTTCGAATGAAGAAAAGCCACTGAGTCACATTGTTCTAGTTAGGTTTGAATCAGAGGTGTGCGGATCTTGAAATTTAGCGTCCGCGTCCGTCCGCGGATTCCTATCAATGATCCGCGTCCGCGACCGCAGAATCTTACAACATTGGCCCGCAGTCAGTCCGCGCGTCCGCATTGCTGAAATTTAGCTGTTTAAATGACTTGAAATTTTTTATGGTAACGCTAAAGAAGATCCGCATCAGTCCGCGAGTCCGCAACTTAACCATACGAAGCGTCCGCTGTCAGTCCGCGGATTCGGAAAAGTCTGCGGATCTGCGTCCGCAAGCGGACGCGTCCGCTGTCCGCTCATCTCTGGTTTGAATCCCAGGAGTTTTAGTGAATGATGGCTGCTTGGTTGATTTTTAGTTTGTAGGCGTGTTCGACATCTATCTATCTATCTATCTATCTATCTATCTATCTATCTATCTATCTATCTATCTATCTATCTATCTATCTATCTATCTATCTATCTATCTATCTATCTATCTGTCTATCTATCTATCTATCTATCTGTCTATCTGTCTGTCTGTCTGTCTGTCTGTCTGTCTGTCTATCTATCTATCTATCTATCTATCTATCTATCTATCTATCTATCTATCTATCTATCTATCTATCTGTCTATCTATCTATCTATCTATCTGTCTATCTGTCTGTCTGTCTGTCTGTCTGTCTGTCTGTCTGTCTATCTATCTATCTATCTATCTATCTATCTATCTATCTATCTATCTGTCTATCTATCTATCTATCTATTTATCTATCTATCTATCAAGAGATAAAACACTAAAAAAACAGACAGATCGGGTGGAAACATGAACATTTTTTTAAACAAACCAACGGCAAAATGTCCCAAAACAAAAATAAGTTCATTGAAGTTGTGTAATAATTTGATGATACAACAAACAATTAAACTAACGAACAAAAAATTATTCACGCCTTGCTACCTATCCTACAACAAACATTTATTTCTTAGTTTATTTCCTTCCCTCTTTTATAACTTTTATTATGTTGGCCTTGGGCGTGGCAGTGGGTGGGTGTAAAGGGAGGGGGGGGTGTACGGTGATAAAGATAAAAGGGGTTAAGGGTCTCGGGTTTTTTGGGGTGAGGGGGTTAGGAAAGGGGAATGAAGTAACTAGAAAAAAAAAAGAGAGAGATAGAGAGAAAGAGAGAGAGAGAGAGACAGAGAGAAAAAGAGAGAGACAGAGTTAATGATCTTCAAATGGAATGCGTCCGATTGATGTCGCGTGTTTGGTTGTAGCAAGCGGAAGTTTGGCCAAAGTAATGACGGTCTAGAGTTGCCGGGATAATTACAGACTCGGAGCCACATGGCTCTAACTCCGGCCCTGTTTCAAACCCATCCCCCCCCCCGATTTTTTTCACCACACAATTTCTTCTGATTCTCTCTACCCTCTTTATCCCTTTCTCTCTCTCTCTCTTCCTCCCGCTCTCCCCCCCCTCTCATCATACTTCCCCCTTCCCACACTATAACCTTTGCTTTATGCCACTTCATTCAGTTGTCTTTTGAGTGGTTGAGTGGGGGGGGGGAGAGAGAGAGAAAAAAAGAGAGAGAAAGAGGGGGGGGGGAGAGAGAGAGAGAGAGATTGTGTATCTGTGTGTCTGTTGAGTCTATGTGTCTGTGTGGCTGTTACGGTCTGTGTGGCTGTTACGGTCTGTGTGGCTGTTACGGTCTGTGTGGCTGTTAGAGTCTGTGTGTCTGTTAGCGTCTGTGTGTCTGTTAGAGTCTGTGTGGCTGTTAGAGTCTGCGTGTTTGTTAGAGTCTGTGTGTCAGTTAGAGTCTGTGTGTCTGTTAGAGTCTGTGTGTCTGTTAGAGTCTGTGTGTCAGTTAGAGTCTGTGTGTCTGTTAGAGTCTGTGTGGCTGTAGAGTCTGTGTATCTGTTAGAGTCTGTGTGTCAGTTAGGGTCTGTGTGTCTGTTAGAGTCTGTGTGTCTGTTAGAGTCTGTGTGGCTGTTAGAGTCTGTGTGGCTGTTAGTAGTGTCCGGACATGGCAGTCTGATTCATTCAATGAAGTTGTCATTATTGTCTGATAGAAAATTAAAGCAACAGGGACTGCAACAACAACAACAACGATATAAAAAAAACAAACAAACATACAAACGTCATTTCTCTTCCAGCCCTGATATTGGACATAACAAAACATGAGGAGTAATTAATAGCAAGCCCCACACCCCCCCACCCCATCCCGTGGCTTGAAAGTTGCTCGTTTTATGTTTATGATCAAATAGGAGGGAGGAAGGGGGGGTATAAGGGGAAGGGGGTCGGGCGGGGCGCCGATTTCCACCAGTTTTAATGCCTTTATCCAGTTTTAAAATCACTCCACTGCAAATTATATGCATGGAGGGGAATATCATCGGTGTCATAACTGCCCGCCATTTTTTTTTGGTTAATATTGAGACACACACACATACACATACACACATACACACACACACAAATGCCTGCAAGAGGATGTGATATATAAATATATATCACTATTAATTTCATTGGATCTTTAGGCGTCACGTGTCTGAGCTTTAAGCAGTTGAACCAAGTTTTTTATTTCTTCAAATCTCCTGATTATAGGGTGTGTGTGTGTGGGCGGGGCTGTGCACGGTGCACTCTGACGAGCTTCGGCCCATGAGCGTTACTCACTCGGCTCATCCCGTATATCTCATGGCTGCTCATCATAAGACATTGTGAAAACAAACAAACGACTGTTTGTCTTTATCCACGGATAGCATTACTAATCTCTGTTTTGAATAAGTGTGTGTCATTAGTTCTGATGTGCGTGCGTGACTGTCATTAGTTCCGATGTGTGTGTGAGTGTGTGTCATTAGTTCTGATGTGTGTGAGTGTCATTAGGTTTGACGTGTGTGTGTTTCATTAGTTCTGGTGTGTGTGTGTGTGTGTGCGTGTGCCAATAGTTCTGATGTGTGTGTGTCACTATTTCTTATGAGTGTGCGTTTCATTAGTTCTTATATGTGTGTGTGTCATTAGTTCTTATACATATATATATATATATATATATATATATATATATATATATATATATATGTCCGTGTCATTAGTTCTGGTGTATAATTCTTTAAGTTTTACAATTATTTTTTTTTAAAATGTTAACATCAATACTACAACCGAATTTGTAAACAATGCAATGTTTAAAGTTATAATAATGTATTTTAAATTCTCGTTTTTCCCCCGTATAACTTTTTATATCATTCAATATATCACTCAATATATCACTCAATATATCACTCAATATATCACTCAATATATCACTCAATATATCACAATTTATCACTCAATACATCACTCAATATATCACTCAATATATCACTCAATACATCACTCAATATATCACTCAATATATCACTCAATATATCACTCAATATATCACTCAATATATCACTCAATACATCACTCAATATATCACTCAATATATCACTCAATATATCACTCAATATATCACTCAATATATCACTCAATATATCACTCAATAAATCACTCAATATATCACTCAATATATCACTCAATATATCACTCAATATATCACTCAATATATCACTCAATATATCACTCAATAAATCACTCAATATATCACTCAATACATCACTCAATATATCACTCAATATATTCTGAAGTTTAAAAACAAACAAAATAGTGTAAGCCATTGTTTTTTTTTTTTCTTTTCGGGTTGCCAGGTAAAATGGAATTGGTAAAGTTTTTCGCACCTGCTATTCTGTAACAAAAAGTTACGTACAATATGTTTTTTTTTTAAACGGGTTCAATCTGTTTGATCACTAGATCGCGGTGATGGTGACAGCCCGCGCATCGAGGAATTCTTTTGGCAGAAATTTCAAGAAAGATTTTTGTTTTTTTATTTTTTTTTTTGTTTTATTTAATGTCCCTGTAATGATGATATAATTTTCTCTTACATCATGTAAACCACTAGTGATACCGCTGTCACAGTAAACATTTTTATCATCCACACCAAAAGGGGGGGGGGGGAATAGTGATATGGCCATGGAAATACTACGGGAGACATGCAGGGAACTTTCACTATGTCCTGAAAAATTTTATTGGTTCTCACCGGAGAACGAACCCGGTACCCCCCCCCATACCTAAATAGAGAATCTTACTAACCCCCCCCCCCCAACTACAATTTGATGTAATCGAACATTCGATTTTGTTCACACATTCAGTTATTGGAAATTTTTTTTTTTTGATTCTCTAAATTCAGAGGTTCTCAGACTATGGCCAGTGGTCCTACTCGGAACAGGGCGCATTTCAACAGAACTGTAAAGTGGTGACTTGGCTGACGTTTCGGATTTATTTTGGATAGTTGCCGAGTAACGGTAGCTTTAATAATGATAATCCAGTAAAGGGGCTGTTCATTATTTATGTCAACAAAATTTTGGCAAATTTTACCTTCCCCCCTCACCCTTGTCAACAATTTGTCAAACTTCCAGAGACCCCCCCCCTATAAAATTACGTCAACATTTGATTCTCCCCCCCAAAAAAATGGCTTCCTCAATGTTTATGTGGCAAAATTAGTAGGAATATAGTTAGTTTAATTAAAATACTGAATGTTAGGAGAGTGTGTAACTCAGGACTTCAAACGCTGCTTAATTTTCCTTTATTAAGTTTAATTATATTAAATTAAAAAAAAAGTAACATTGTTGACGTCAACTTTTCTTGACCTCCCCCCTCCCCCTTGTCAACAATTTTGTTGACGTAATTAGTGGACAGCCCCAAATGTAGCTAATTTAATAAAGATAATCCAGTAAAGGTAGCTAATTTAATAAGGATAATCCAGTAAAGGTAGCTAATTTAATAAAGATCATCCAGTAAATGTAGCTAATCTTAATAAAGATCATCCAGTAAATGTAGCTAATTTAATGAAGATCATCCAGAAAATGTAGCTAATTTAATAAAGATCCCCAAGTCCACCCAGCTTTAAATGGGTACCTGACTTTAAGTTGGGGGAGTAAAGGCGGCTGGGCGTTGTGCTAACCACACAATCCCTTCATATGCCGAGGTTATAGAAACAGATGAATTCTACACTTCATCTGCCCCGATGACCCGTTAGGGTTTAGGGAACTTTACTTACTTACTTACTATCCAGTATCTTAATAAAGATCATCCAGTAACGGTAGCCAATTTAATAAAGATTATCAAGTAACGGTAGCTAATTCAATAAAGATCATTCAGCTATCTACAAAAAATGTAGTGAGCTAGGGGAGCACTTAAAAATGTATGATATCCACTGTTCTAATTAGTTCAACGTTCTTCTTCAAACAAGAACAAATGTTTCCAGTTGAGTGCGCGCGTGTGTGTGTGTTTGTGTGTGTGTGCTGAGTAGAACATCTCACACCAGGTGAAAGTGATTGTCTCAGATCACCTGCTGGTAGACTCATTTGAAATTCTCTAACTTTACAAATGAAGCTCTGCCTACACTGACATGTTGTAATTCGTTTCATCTCTTACACCCATACACACAGGCTAAGTGAATCCAACTTTTTGTTTAGTTAGTCCAATTAACAGGAATTAACGACTATTACTTTCTTTCAAAAAAATTATCTAGATATTTCGGTATTTTTTTTTTTTTAATTTTAAATATGAAATGAAATAATTGCACTCTGTCTCTCTTTTTTTATTTATATTATTCTTTATTTCTATTATTTTCTTTCTCTCTCTCTCTCTCTCTCTCTCTCTCTCTCTCTCTCTCTCCCCCTCCTCCTCATTTGATTTTGTGTGTGTGTGTGTGTGGAGTATTTGCCAACGAATTGGCTCATTATGCAGGGGAGTATCAACATTTGTGGAGTGGGTAGAGAAGTCTCTAGTCTGATGCCCTCCTTCCCCCCCCCCCGCCCGGGCCCCATCTCCTTACAGCCGGAAGATACCTGACGTAATGGTGGTCACGTGACCAGACATCACCAGCACGTGCATGACGAGAAACACAACATCTATGATTGACTCTGTAAGGAAAAGGGGGGAGGGAGGGAGGGAAAAGAGGGGGTGGAGGCTGGGGGGGGGTAGTGAGAGGAGCGGGAGGGAGAGGCAAACCACCCGGGGTGGTGGTGAGGGTGGGGGAATGGATGTCTTTTTTTTTTTTTTAAATGGTGGAAGACTGCCGCTTTATGTTTGAGTATGTATGTTCACCATTCGTGCACGCACGCGCTGGCAACATGCGGAGATAACCCGTGTCACCATTTGTGACATAGAATTGTCTCCTCCGTTCGCCTCTCCTCCCACCCAATCAAACCACTTGTAAGACTCTATCGCATGTATAAAAAAAAAAAACATAAAATTATCCGCCCCTGTTAGGGCGCCTGCACGGACGTTTGTCTCCCCCCACTTTAAGTTCGCTCCAGGTAAAACAATTGTCAGCAGCAGAGCAAGCTTTCGACTACCACCACCCCCCCCCCCACACACACACCCCACCCCATCAACCTTTTACCCGTACGGAGTAGAAGAAAGTTAACATCCACAACCCCCCCTCCCCCCTCCTCCCCCACCCTTCCATTTTCCCCATGCGCCGCTCACTTTTTAATTTCTTTGTCCGCATGCATCCGACCCCCCCCCACCCACCCCCGACCCCCTCACCTCCCATACGTCAGGTGCCAGTAAGTGAAGATGTTTGCTGGTGAGTGAACGGGGGCCGTCTGCCGGTGTTGTCATAATGTGCATCGGTACAATTCAGGTGACGAGGACACCAACCATACCACTCTCAGGTCACCATCCGGGGAACAAACTTCTCCCCCCCCCCTCTCTGTTTACCAGCGGACACTTGAACTCGTTGGAATACACAACAAAAAAAAAAGTTAAGGGGTACAATTGTTGATTTAGATTTAATAAAGAAGTAAAGACAAACAAGAGTTCACGTTCTTTTATTATTTTTATTCGCTTCACAAATTTTAATATTTCCGGTTTTTTTTATTTCTTCGTATTTTTTTTTTTTTAGAATCTTAGTGAAACCCACGAGAATAGATTCAACCTCAGGTGATACACACAGTAACCCGAGCAGGTTTTATATTTTAAAATATATTCTTTCATATCTGATTTTTATTACAAGTTAGTATGTCATTTAATTCTTTATAGTATACATTTAGTTACCAGCGGCATAGATACCAAACAGAGACAGTGATGCGTGGAAGGTCTAAATGAAACTGGACTGACCAATCAGGAATAAGGGTTGACACCAGAGACTACCCCCCCCCCGTGTCCGTCCGCGGATTTCTATCAATGATCCGCGTCCGCGTCCGCAGAATCTTACAACATTGGTCCGCAGTCAGTCCGCGCGTCCGCACTGCTGAAATTTAGCTGTTTAAATGACTTGAAATTTTTTATGGTAACGCTTAAGAAGATCCGCGTCAGTCCGCGAGTCCGCAACTTAACCATACGAAGCGTCCACTGTCAGTCCGCGGATTCGGAAAAGTCTGCGGATCTGCGTCCGCAAGCGGACGCGTCCGCTGTCCGCTCATCTCTGGTTGACACACATGACCTAATACACATGGATACAGTGGGCAACAATGGGAATTCCCCATCGTGTTGGTACGATCCACACACAGTCACTTTTACTTTTAACAAAAACAAACTTTCTCTGGGTAAGTGTGTTGAAAAGGAAGGATAGACGTCTATAATGAAACGCTTTGATGAGACATGGAAAATACGAATGTGTGCTGTACCATCCCGTCCCATCCCATGGGAAATGTCCCATGGGGTTCCCGCGGAAATCCCATTCCCACGGACAAGCCTGCCAATATGCCATCAAGGCCTTTATAGTCTTACTAGTGTGGCTCATATAATCCTAATCTATAAGTAGTTTAAAACATATTTTTTGGTTACGGATAAATAAATTAAAAAAAAAAAACATCCCTTGAGATCCACAACAGATCCCCCCCACATCCCCATCCACCCCTTGCCCCCCCTCCCCCCCTCCAGTAATAGCCCCTCCATAAGAACCAATCTGGTCACCATTGTTTCAACGCCATCGGGAGTAATTTACAAATATACCGACAATAAAGACAACCAACATAGCTATAAACATGTAGATGAGCACATCAAACGGAATCAATGACTCACGGGCGGGAAAGGGTGGGGGGGGGGGGCGGGCCAGACACAGAGACCTCAGCGTACAGGTCAATTGCGGTCAATAAGGTCGTACCGCTTTTTGTCCTTTGATGCCGTGGTTGGCACCGCGGCCGCGCGGTCACTCTTAGCGCAATAGGTCAACCTCCCGCGCAGCTGGCACCTGTCTCTCCACAGCTCTCCAGAGTTAGTCGGGAGAGAGAGAGAGAGAGAGAGAGAGAGAGAGAATGCTGGAAGAATAGAGACACGTTTGTTAAGTTCTTTTTTTACCTAAAGTTTCCCCCGCGCGATCTACTTGAGTTAAATGAAGCAGAAGTAACGGCGACCATACGCAGTTGGTTTTAGTGAATGTAGTCGATGTAGTGGACTGCTGTGTGGAACAATGGAACAATGGAGCGGGACAAGTACAGACTACAGGGAAACATCAAACGATGAAATCAAGCTACATAAAAACAGCGAAAACATTACTAAAACTCATTAGCTTATTATAACAATCATGAAATATAAATGTTCCCATTAGATTCGATTGTCTCTTCTGATTCGATTGTCAACTGTGGGACTAACTGATCTTTTTAACTCTTATAGGATTGAGCTTTTATGACTTAATAAATAAATCCCTGCATAGAGAGTTGAGTCAAGATCCGGATCAGATTCTGGTCATAAAAATCTTGGGCTGTAATAGTCATGTTGTCGTACGTTAAATGGACCGAAGTCAGTAGCGGATTAAAATGGTCTGAGGCCCGGGCGCAAAATAAATTATGGGGCCCCTTTAAACAGACAGAGATAGAGAAATGGAATTAAAAATTAGTAATTTGGGGCCCTTTAGAAATAGGGGCCCAGGTGGCTCCCTCCTTTATATCCGCCTCTAAGATTGATTCCATCCAAGGTAAATCAGACTTCTGAGCATGTCTGTCTGCCGACTGGAAAATAGTTTTAAACTATGACAGGAGGAACTCGTATACATGACTATGATTCCATTCTTTCTCAAGCTAGACATTTCCCAAGTTAGACATTTCTCAAGTTAGACATTTCTCAAGTTAGACATTTCTCAAGTTAGATATTTTTCAAGTTAGACATTTCTCAAGTTAGACATTTCCCAAGTTAGACACTTCTCATGTTAGACATTTCTCAAGTTAGATATTTTTCAAGTTAGACATTTCTCAAGTTAGACATTTCTCAAGTTAGATATTTTTCAAGTTAGACATTTCTCAAGTTAGATATTTCTCAAGTTAGACACTTCTCAAGTTAGACATTTCTCAAGTTAGATATTTCCCAAGTTAGACATTTTTCAAGTTAGATATTTCTCAAGTTAGACATTTCCCAAGTTAGACACTTCTCAAGTTAGACATTTCTCAAGTTAGATATTTCCCAAGTTAGACACTTCTCAAGTTAGACATTTCTCGAGCTAGACATGTCTCAAGTTAGACATTTCAGTTTCAGGTAGAAACTCTCAAGGTCGATGCCCCCATAAAGACAATTATGTATCTCGCCATTCTGTTTTCAAACCAATAACCACAAGAGAAAAAAACTTGATATGGCCATGGTTAAACCCAGCCGTTACTTCTCGTTGGGGAAGACACTCCCTCAACCTTATTGTCTTCCTTGATGATGATTCTGTTGGACCAGTGTTACCCCCCCAACCCCCACCACCACCACCCAGGCCGTGGATTGGTACCGGACCGTGGAACGAATGTTACTGGGCCACTCAAGAAACATTAATTTATCCCCCTTTTTTAAAATTTATTTCTGTCTTGGCTGTGTGACGTGAAATAATCTATGCGACCCCTCCCTCCCTCCCTCCCCATCCCATTTTTTTTTTCCAGTGGGGCCGGGGTGAAATTATAAAACGCTGACCGGTCCGTGGCGCAAAAAAAAAAGGCTTGGGGAACCACTGGGGTAGAGGGTAGACGTGTATCACATAGATAACATACAAAACTGGACAGATACATACAAAACTGGACGGATACATACAAAACTGGACGGATACATACAAAACTGGACGGATACATACAAAATGGACAGATACATACAAAATGGACAGATACATACAAAACTGGACGGATACATACAAAACTGGACGGATACATACAAAACTGGACGGATATATACAAAATGGACAGATACATACAAAATGGACAGATACATACAAAACTGGACGGATACATACAAAACTGGACGAATACATACAAAATGGACAGATACATACAAAACTGGACGGATACATACAAAATGGACAGATACATACAAAATGGACAGATACATACAAAACTGGACGGATACATACAAAACTGGACGGATACATACAAAACTGGACGGATACATATAAAACTGGACGGATACATACAAAACTGGACGAATACATACAAAATGGACAGATACATACAAAACTGGACGGATACATACAAAACTGGACGGATACATACAAAACTGGACAGATTCAAATAATTCTACATTGTTGCCCCTTTCCTCCCCCTCTTAGGTTTTGGTTGTGGGGTGGTGGTGGGCTGTGGTGTGGGCCGACTTATTATCCTAAGAACGGCCTTGCGCTTTTTTTTTTTTTTAAATTTTATATTCCAACCATGGCTCGGTGTGCAATAACCTTGGAGGCATCACGGAGGTTAAAGTTAACTCTGGACCCGAACCCATAACGGTCGCCACACATATCAGTCTCACAGCTTCACCACCCAACGAGTCTTACAGTGATTCTTTGGGGTGGAGGGGGAGCAGGGTAGGGCGGGGATTGATGGCGTGATTTGCTGATGTCTCTGGATCAGGTTGTGACGGTCAACACAGACACCAACCAGGTTGTGACGGCCAATACAAGACACCAACCAGGTTGTGACAGTCAACACAAGACACAACCCAGGTTGTGACGGTCAACACAGACACCAACCAGGCTGTGACGGTCAACACAGACACCAACCAGGTTGTGACGGTCAACACAGACACCAACCAGGTTGTGACAGTCAACACAGACACCAAACAGGTTGTGACAGTCAACACAAGACACAACCCAGGTTGTGACGGTCAACACAGACACCAACCAGGCTGTGACGGTCAACACAGACACCAACCAGGTTGTGACGGTCAACACAAGACACAACCCAGGTTGTGACGGTCAACACAGACACCAACCAGGTTGTGACAGTCAACACAAGACACAACCCAGGTTGTGACGGTCAACACAGACACCAACCAGGTTGTGACAGTCAATAAAAGACACAACCCAGGTTGTGGCGGTCAACACAGACACCAACCAGGTTGTGACGGCCAATACAAGACACAACCCAGGCTGTGACAGTCAACACAGACACCAACCAGGTTGTGACAGTCAACACAGACGCCAACCGCGAAATATAAAATGTTTTCTTTAACATCAACCGTCATCTCTTATGATATTGCAGCAGACGACAGTTACTTTTTAATCTTTTGATAAGAATTTTTTTTTTCCAATTAATTTACAAGTTGACGTTAAACTGATAAATTCGTGAGTTTTGTTACTATTAATAGCAAGGAGAAGCTTAGTGAAAAAAAAAAGAATAAATAAATAAAGAAAGAAGATCATACGTGTACTTTATTATTATGTAAGTCCATGTAAAGGTGACATGTTTGTCTTTTGATTCTGTAAAATACAAATGCGGCAGTTTTTATGGTGCCTACCATTTTTGCATCTTTTACTTAGATAATAAATTAGTCAATCAAATCTTTTTTTTTGAAAATGTATTATTGGTCAAGTATTATAATAATGAGAATTAAAATGAGTTAAACGTTAACATATATATCAATCGATAGATCGATACACTAATTGACTCAACATAAAAACTAACTAGTTCTATATAGACATCAACATAACAGCTAACCACGTCTATATAGACATCAACATAACATCCGGCTAGGTCTA
Organism: Bulinus truncatus; assembly: GCA_021962125.1. Lineage (NCBI taxonomy): Eukaryota > Metazoa > Mollusca > Gastropoda > Planorbidae > Bulinus > Bulinus truncatus. The sequence continues at coordinate 315,427 of JAGDYQ010000341.1, read as the reverse complement.
TATAGACATCAACATAACATCCGGCTAGGTCTGTATAGACATCAACATAACATCTAACTTGGTCTATATAGACATCAACATAACATCCGGCTAGGTCTATATAAACATCAACATAACATCAAACCAGATCTATATAGACATCAACATAACATCCGGCTAGGTCTATATAGACATCAACATAACATCTAACTAGGACTATATAGACATAAACATAACAAATAACTAGGTCTATATAGACACACTGTGTATGTTTTTGCCTGTAAACCTGCGGTCAGACATGACGTCCAGTGAAGGAGAAACTGACGTCTCACGTGAGACGTCCGCTGATGAGCCCCACCCTTCCCCACCCCGACACGTCGCGTGCCGACAGTCCGTCAATCAAGGGTGGGGTGGGGGAGGGGGACATCACAGGGATCCCCCACACGGGCAACACACGTCTTCGTGCCGCACGAAACTAAATAGTGCCGTGTGCAGCAATCTGTGTCATCGTCACTTCCTTTACACGTGTCCACTACCAGTTCCGGTATTGGTCAAGTTACCCCATCCCCACACCCCACCCCACCCTAAGTACCGCACAACACTCACACACACACACACGCACGTACACTGACTTGTCCTTTTGTCTGCCATTCTATCCCTGACACTGTAGCATGAGCTGATACCCCCCCTCCAGATCAGCCAATCTCTACACCCCCCCCCGTCCCTCCTCCCTTCTGTGGTTAGGACACACCACACAAACCAGGACAGTGGACTATGTTCACTAATAAATTAATTTGTTTCAAATGAATGCGACAAAGATGTAAATAATAAAGTATTTCTAGAACACGTTCAGCTTTCAGACAGGTTTCCTACCTGAGTCGACAGACAAGAAGATACATTTATTGATACATTCATATTACGATCATTCAATGAATCAATCAACCAATCAATCAATTAATCAACCATCTATCTATCTATCTATCTATCTATCTATCTATCTATCTATCTATCTATCTATCTATCTATCTATCTATCTATCTATCTATCTATCTATCTATCTATCTATCTATCTATCTATCTATCTATCTATCTATCTATCTATCTATCTATTTATCTATCTATCTATCTATCTATCTATCCATCCATCCATCTATCTATCTATCTATCTATCTATCCATCTATCTATCTATCCATCTATCTATCTATCTGTTTGTCTATATTTCTACCCACCCATCCATCCTTCCCTTCATTCTTTCGCTCCATTTATCTCTAAATGAGAACATCGTCCAAGTAAAATGGGTGAAAACTTAAACATTGGCAAACACACAAGGCGAACCTATTAATTACAAACATGGAAAAAATACATTTAATAGCAAAAAATAAAGTCACAATCAATATTTACATCAAGAAATAGTGAGAGAGAAGAGAAAGGGAGAGAGAGAGAGAGAGAGAGAGAGAGAGAGAGAGAGAAAGAGAGAAAGAGAGAGAGAGAGAGAAGAGAGAGAAAGAGAGAGAGAGAGAGAGAGA
>JAGDYQ010000341.1:274716-313421 GCA_021962125.1 Bulinus truncatus | reverse complement strand
ATAGATAGACAGTCAATTCAAAGTATTTACCTAAGTGTGTGCTCCGGCCTCCCATGTCCTCCTCCCCCGGGTCCCTCCGCCCACGGCTGTTTTCTCCCCCTGAAGCAAATATCCCGTAAAATATCACACCGGCGAAATGGATCAAGCTGGCGATTAGGAAGACGTACTGCCACTCGCTCTTTGGCCTTGTGTTGAGTTCAAGAGACACAAATAAGAAAATAGCATCTTGCACCTTTTATAATGATGGAAGGTATTGGAGACAACAGATGAATCGAACTTCTTTCTACCCTCCGACTTAGCTCAGGCTGCAAAAGGTCATGTGGGAGGAGGGGCACCTTTGAGACCATCAGTTGCTGGGGCCACCTGGGGGATCGAACCAGTAATCCACACGACACGTACCGGGGCTCACAAGTCTAAGCCGTGGAGCTACTGAAAAGTGTTTATAAATTTACTGTCTCCACACTCGACCAAAAAATTTAATCAGTAAAAAAACGATTGCTTATTTTTTTGTAAATCTGTCAATTTGAGGATCCCGGGTTGGAACTTCGGTGAGGATCAATGGATATTTCAGGTCATGGTGAAAGTTCCTATTATATCTCCCTTGATGCCTCCAATGCACTATCGACTGTGGTGGGTATGAAAGAAAGGTACCATAAAAACAGCCCAATAAGTTGTTTAAAGGATTTAAGAGATCTACCCTCATTCTTATAGGGATTCTCACACATGCACACACACACGCACACACACACACGCACACGCGAAAGAATAAAGAATGCTAACCCTAAAACACGTACTCTTGTAGGCCTACACGACATAATTATACAGAAAGCATATTGCTATTTAAAAAAGTCATCCAACATTGACTAACAAATGTCGCCAATTTTTGGTTTTATAATAGTTGTATTAAACAATGGACTTCTATATTTAGTTGTATTAAACAATGGACTTCTATATTTAGCTGTATTAAACAATGGACTTCTATATTTAGCTGTATTAAACAATGGACTTCTATATTTAGTTGTATTAAACAATGGACTTCTATATTTAGTTGTATTAAACAATGGACTTCTATATTTAGCTGAATTAAACAATGGACTTCTATATTTTGTGTAATTAAATAAATGAGGACTGAAACAACTTTGCCAAATTAAATAGATTCCAGTTTAATAAATGAATAATATTTTGCTAATATAAATGCTGTTCCAACCATAGAAAAACTGAACGACTTTTTTCTCAGTGACTTTGAAGATGGAGTATAAGGAGATGATAGATAAACAATGATTAAGTTATTTACAGCAATATCATTATAAGTCTCACTGAGTTCACTAATAACCAAAATGACAGAATTGGGAAAATTGGAGGATTTTGTGATATCTGTAGCCTATGATAATCAACAATATTACGCTTTTATTCATAGTTTACCAAAAGTATTAAAACCATATATTTTTTTTTATGCAGTATGAACTAATTTAATTACTGATAGAATTTTTAGCATAATATTTTATCACAGCATTGATATTCAACTCAATCAGAAGTCTGGGATTCAATAAGTACGTACAACGTATTTGAAAACTATTTTTTAGAATGCTCATTTCATGAAAAGTTTAAAAGGACCCCAGACTCAATCACTAAACAATTTTGTTTACTTTAAAACCCTTTTTCAATTATTATTTATTTCCAGTCCGATGTATGAGTAATATGAAGGTCGAGTTATAGCATCAGTAAAGTTAATTACATTGATATATTTATGTATAAATATTAATTTTGAAAATGTTGAATCCCAGGGAAAAATTCTGCCTAACCAAACAAAAAAAAAAAGAAAACTTCAAAGAAATATCATTAATATTAAAATCTCTCGGGGAAATTGGAAGCTCAAGCTACCGAGAGGGATCCGAGAGTTACCAGGCGTGAGTGCACTGGAAATTAAAATAATTCTGAAAGTAGAGATGTCCTGTGTGTTTTATCGTAGTGTTAGTGTGCTGTGTGTGTGTGTTGACGTATTTTTGTAAGTGCGTTTGTCTTAATAAGTAGGTATTGCTAGAAGATCTAGAAATTCACTCTTATCCTTTGTACTCGGGAAGATTTTTATTTTTAGGATAATGCAGAAAAAAGAAGTTGATAAGTTGGAATGCTTTTAGGTTGAAGTGATTGGTGTGAAATGATTGGTTCAAATCAGTGGGACGTTAAGTGCCCTTATATGGATAAGTGACAAAAAATGGTATCGATGTGACGTTTTGGAGTGTCGGGACACAAAATGTGTGGAAATAATAGTTACAATGCATTGATTGTGGATACTATAGTTACAATGCATTGTGGATACAATAGTTACAATGTATGTGTGGATACAACGAGTTACAATGCATTGTGGATACAACAGTTACAATGTATTGTGAATAAAATAGTTACAATGCAATGCGGATACAATAGTTACAATGCATTGTGGATACAATAGTTACAATGTATGTGTGGATACAACAGTTACAATGTATGTGTGGATACAATAGTTACAATGCATTGTGGATGCAACAGTTACAATGCATTGTGGATACAGTATGTTTACAATGCATTGTGTGGATACAATAGTTACAATGCATTGTGGGTTAGAATAGTTTGGCAATGTATATGTGGATACAACAGTTACAATGCATTGTGGACACAATAGTTACAATGCATTGTGGATACAATAGTTACAATGCATGTGTGGATACAATAGTTACAATGCATGTGTGGATACAACAGTTACAATGCATTGTGGATACAATAGTTATAATGCATTGTGGATACAATAGTTACAATGCATGTGTGGATACAATAGTTACAATGCATGTGTGGATACAATAGTTACAATGTATGTGTGGATACAATAGTTACAATGCATTGTGGATACAACAGTTGGCAATGTATGTGTGGATACGCAATATTACAACTGTTGTGTGGATACAATAGTTACTATGCATTGTGGATACAATAGTTCATACGTATGTGTACGAGTGTTTAAAAACTCAACAGTGTATCCTTTTGTCGTTTTGTTACGACGTAATGAATAATTTGGTACGAATGTAGGATTTTTTTGGTATAGGTCAAGTAAGGTCAATCATGTGCCCTCTCCTCTTTTCGGTGGTCAAGTAAGGTCAATCATCTTACCTCTCCTCTTATCGATAGTAAGTAAGGTAGATCTTGTGGACCTCTCTCTTATCGGTGGTCAGTAAAGTCCGTCATGTGACCTTTCTTTCTAATCGGTGGTCAGTCTGGAACATATTTTAATGCTAGGCATTCATGGTTGAGCTGTGGTAAGTAACACTAGGAGACTTCTCTTCTTATCGATGGTCAGTAATAGAGCAGGGGTTTCGATAAAGGGCTACATTCAGGTTTTGTTTATGTTAAACATTCTTTAAAGTGCCGCACAATAATACATTGAACAACATTTAGGAAATACAAGTCATTAATTCATATAGTAAAGCACATTCAATGGCAGTTGTGATTTCCAACAAAGAGACCACATTTGACTACCATTGCCGCTCATCTTTAGGTAAAGTATGACTCACCGTGAGACCACAAGTCTTCGTAACAACAGTCAGTTGGGGGAGGGTGTTGTGTATAAAAGTGTCTTCGATCCTAGAAACCACTATATGGGACGGTGTTAATGGTGCTCTTATTTCATCTTAACCATAGCCGATAGTGAATTGACCATTAAGGCACCACGGGAGATATAGAGGAAACCTTAAATATCCATTGGTCCTTACTGGAGATCGAACCAGGGACCCTCAGTTCGAAAGTCGAGTACTTCACAGCACAAGAATACTTTGGGGGTAGACTTAGGTATCTCATGTTGACAAATCGTTAAATGCCATGTTTGCATATCATGACTTTTCTGTAAAGAGGACATTTGTTTTATCGTAAGACCAGAATGACCCCCACTGACCACTATAAAGATTAATTTATCAATCCTTCACATAACTATGCTGAAACGACAATGAGGCGACCACAAGTGAAATGTGTCACAAATAATTTATCACCGAGAGTCGAACCTATCCACCTCCACCAAGCTACTCATGCTCTACAACCACAGTGCCACCCTATGGTCCACTAGACAATAAGACTAATTGGTACTACCTAAAAAAAGAAAAGCAGCTTTCCATAATTAGTCTCCAAACAAAGTTACCTAAAAAAAATATCTTTATAACAAATGCTGTCTAGCATTTCAAGTGTTTAGTCCCGTTCTTTATGTAACCCCGTGTCTCCACCATTCTCGCGTCGGAACTCAGTTGAGATGTGTTGGACACTCACCAGCGATGCAACTATCCTGCCAATTAGAAATTACCTCCAGCCCGTTCATACATAAACCATGACCGCGTCCGAGGTATGTGCCGGAACTTTAGAAGATGGTGGGAGACAGGGGTGGGGTGGGGGGAGGAGTCGGGGTGGGGGGGGAGTAGAGAAACCGATGAGAGGCAACTATGGTCTGCTTTCTGGACATCCAAAAATTCATTAGAAACATAAAAGGAACACCAGGCATTTCCATCTTTCTATTATCATTGTATACATTTACGTTATTATTGTGTACAAACCTTTAAATGTATAGACCTTATGTCGATCCTACACACAAAAATGTAAACCTGTTTATATTATTTTATAGAGAAGCTAAAGCGAAAACGAATATCTATCGTTTTAGAAGTCATCGAATACAAAAAATAAAAAAAAAATCGATTTCTCTCGGCTCTAACTTGAATCCACCTCGCCCCCCTCTATATTTTTTTTGTTTTGTTTCGAGGATGACATCAAGAGATGGCACGTGTGAAGTGTGACGTTCACTTTTCAGGAGGAGGTAACCCATTCCTCTCACGTACAATTGGATTCTCTCCCCTCACCGTCATTTCTATTCTAGCACATTGTCTACGAGAGTATGCTTTGCCCCATGTTCTTTTTTTTTTTTTAAACATGACTTTGCCAGTTTGAAGAGAAAAGACAACAATTTTGGAGGATGTGGACACGGGATGAGGAGGGGGGGTAGGACTGAAAAATATTTTTTTTTTTAAAAAGAGGTCAAATCAAATTTTAAAATGTTGTGCTAAGTTGTTTGTTTTTTTTTTTTTGTTTCATTTCAGAAAAACAATGTTTATAATTTTAACTTGTTCCATTTGAGGGCAATTTTCATTTTAATACAAAAAGTTAAAATCTTCAAAAAGGACGTGCCACAATTAGTGTTGTTTTCGTTGACGAAAACTAAAACCTTCGTTGACGAAAATGTTGACTTTTCGTCAACAAGAACTAAAACTAAAACTAAAATTAGCAGCAAGACTAAAACTAGACGAAAACTGAAATTATTACAGAAAAACGAAATAAAAAATTGAAACTAAAATATAGTGTTGCTTTCGTTCACGAAAACTAAAACTAAAACCTTCGTTAACGAAAATGTTGACTTTTAGTCAACGAGAACTAAAACTAAAATTAGAAACAAGACTAAAACTAGACGAAAACTAAAATTATTACAGAAAAAAACGAAATAAAAACTGAAACTAAAATATGACCTGGGACTAAAACAACACTAGCCACAATGCTTTGTCTGCACATCCACCTACACACTCCATCCATCCGTATTTTGATTTCTTCGAATAAAACAGGTCCCGGTGGGGAAGGGGGAAAAAGGGGGGGTGGGGGGTAATTTCCTTATGTCGTTTGTTTACTTCCGGTTCGATAGATGCCCCCACCCCCCACCCATTTCTTTATGTCAAAGCCTGTGTACAAAAGTGTCCCAGCTCGTCTTGTACTTTGTGTGTTGATATAATTGATTGAAAGACTACGTCAATCATTCCAACGAATGTCCCCATTGTTTATCTGATCGCTTCCTTCTTCTCAGTCTCATGTTCTTCCTCTATTTCCTTCTCAAAATTAAGTCATTACGACAATGTGACAATATTACGACAATATATATATATATATATATATATGGTGATATATATATGGTGATATATATATATATATATATATATATGGTGGGCCAAAAAAGTGAGAACATCATATAACATACGAATTATTTGAAATATAATTTAATTAATTGTATTGTTTCATGTAATTTTGTTTGCCGAGTATTTAGCCAATCAGAAATCCTGTTTATCAAAATTTTTTTAGAAGTGTACAGCTAAACAAACTTTAATATAATTATATTACCGTCCACGCAATGTTCTCATTTTTTTTTTGGCCCACTCTATATATATGATAACATAGGTTCAATATGTCGGAATGTAAATTGTTTGTCAGTGAGATTTTTGTTTGTTACTTTTACTAATATAAATGGACGTGACAGCAACAAAATTATTAGGGAGCAACCCGATAATCGGATCGGTATCGGTATCGGACCGATATTGGCACTATCGGTTAATATCGGATCGGCCGATTGTTGTAGGGAGCGACCGATAGTCGAACCGATATAGGCACTATGGGTTAACTGTCGGACCAGCCGTTTTTTGGCTGCCGATACATTGTTTTTTTTTCACATCAGAGTTGCAGAAAAAAAAATCAGTAAATAACCAAATTGTATAACCAGATCAGACAAGATTTTAAAACAAAGGAAAAAAAAATCCGTACACAGAAATTGTCACGACTACATACATCAGAGATATGACCTTGAAACAATAGGATTGGCAGTTCTTAATTCTAATGTATGACCTTGAATGGTACAATTAGTGAACATCTGTGTGTATTTTTTTTTGGGATGGGAAGTTGGGGGGGTGGGGGGAAACAAGACATACGTGTGGGCGAAGTGCCACGAAATATGATCAGGGAAGGGGTAAGCATGGGTTGACATACGTCATAACCTGTAGCACGAGGAAAACACAGTGTTTGGCCTTGTTGTTGATTTTAAAAAATTATCGGTATCTGGGGAGGGGGGTGGAACAAGACACGCTTGGGCGAAGTGTTACAAAATACGTCATACAACACGAGAATAACACGTGTTTGGCATTGTTGTTGCTTAAGGGGCTGCCCATCAATTACGTCATTAAAATAGGGGGCAGGGGGGAGTCAGAAAATTTTTGACAATTGTTGACAAGGGGGAGGGGGAGGTCAAGAAAAGTTGACGTCAACAATGTTACTTTTTTTTAAATTTAATATAATTACTTAATAAATAGGAAAATCAAGCAGGCGCTTGTAGTTCTGTGTTACACACTCGCTTAACCTTCAGTATTTTAATTAAACTAACTATATTCCTACTAATTTTGCCACATAAACATTTTGGAAGCCACCTTTTTAGGGGGGTAATCAAATGTTGACGTAATTTTATAGGGGGTCTCTGGAAGTTTGACAAGTTGTTGACAAGGGGGATGGGGGTAAAAATCGCCAAAAATTTGTTGACATAAATAATGGACAGCCCCAAAAAAGATAATATCGGTATCGGTATCGGTAAAAAGGCATATCGGTCGCTCCCTAAAAATTATTGTTATATGAATTATTCGGTTACTTCTAGATTATCTTGCTTTACATCATTTTGACGGTTACTTTTCTTTTTAATTCACATATTATATGTCAGATCTGCGTTTTCTACTTCATATTCAAATTGTAATCATTGTAACACATACCCTTTGCTATACATATGCGTATTCATGCGGCAGGAGGGGCAAGAAGGTGAACATTTTGCCCCCTATATTTTAAAAAATTGTCATATAATATAGGGCATTTGCTCCCCCCTTACATTTAAAAAAAAATTTCATAAAGTTGTTATTTGCCCCCCTGGTAAATTTTTGCCCCCCTCTGGAAAAAGTCCTAGCGACACGCCCATGTTGCTATACACATACATGTGATAAAACTGTATCTACTGCAGAACACAAGGGCGCTTGGTGCCATAACTATGCCCCCACATTTGAATATCTCACCGCCTTCTCGACATCATTTCTTACGTCCTTCGTTATGGCCTGCACGACGATCGTTTATACATGTGATTTCTGTGCTGCCCGACAGAATTCGACAGTCCCATCATTATTAGCGTACCTCGGCTACGATGACCAGATGGTCAGACTGTTAAATCCTGTGTAAGATAGAGGTCAGTATAGGGTCAAGATAAGGGTCAATATAAGGGTCATTATTTACTTTATGAGTCAATAATTTGAATCAAATTAAGACATAACCTGAATCAGAAAATGAACTCATACTGATTCGACTATTTGAATTTTTTTTAACCAATGAAAAACAATTATATAGATTGGCACAACTTGAGGAATAAGTTGACTTAGTGGTCAGTCCGCATCTGGTATTCACATTTTATATGAACCCATATGAATATTTATAAATACTTACAAAATAGTCCCATACCATACCGAATTAAAAAACAAGCAATTAAGTCTGTTCCATTCTGGACGTGTTAGCGCTTTTGCATGTATGTATCAGTACGTTTGTTAGATATCAGTAATTATTTCTACATTTTGAAATGTTTATAGTTCAATTTGTAATGCATACATCTGTAAAAAAAATATTATAAAGACGTTCTTTATATTTGAAAAAAAATTATTTTCTCTTAAATCTAACTACAAATGGTAAGGTTACTGAAATAGGACTTCATAATTGAAGACATTCGAAATTGTAGTCATCTAATCGTCTCGAAAACTCCGTCAATTGTTGCACAACTCAGATACTTTCAATTAAACTCAGAACACAAGTTACTATTTCATTTGATGATTTTCTTAATAAATCTTTGTGAAACTACGTGCTGCAGTATTTCGCACCAAATGAATGGGTTATTGAACGTACAAGGTGTATATATAATATATAAGCGAGTTAGGAGCCCGGCCCGGCCCTCAGAAGGTCCTAACGTTAAGCAGACTCGATGTACATGGCAGGCCAAGACCTACAAGATCAAATGATATATACGACATGGGTCTAGGACTTATGGTTGTTGAGATCTAGGGTGATGACAGACAGACAGACCAGACAGACAAAACGGGGATCAATAGAGCATTTTTTTTCGAAAATGCTCTAAAAATTGACATTATTAAACTTAAAGAAGCACGTTACAACTAATGAAATTGTAAAGAGTGGAATATACTGAAGAATTCTCCTTCAATAGAGGAACTGCACTTCGCGTGCTGGATAGAGACAAAGTCTTGAAGCTGAAATAGTGTACCATCGACTAATGGTTTCTCTATCGACTGAAATACCTTTGCCCTCTACATTTCCCCCCTCCTCGTTTCACTCATACCATCATTGTTTCGTTTTTTTTTCCCCCTTTAATTTTCGTGTGGGTTGTACTCTTCTTTTCCAAGCGATTGTTTTCTTTTCTTCATGTCGGAAGTCATCTCCATGACTACCATGACAACCTATAAACACTTTGGACCCGGGGGGGGGACTCAAGTGGAGGCAGGGGGAGGAGAAGTAAAGTATGAAGGCTGGCATGAATGCGCATGTACCAACCTGATGGATTTCCTTATTGGGCCAGTTCTTACCTAAATGTCAATTTCTCCGGTTGACATTTACTCCAACGCATGACATATATGACGTGAAGGTAACGTTTGACTTTAGGACAGTTGTTGTCTGATACCAAGACTATAATCATGACATCCGGGCACGAGATTTCAACCTTGGCTTTTAAGTAAATATAGCATTGGTAGCCCGTATTATACTATCCGGCAAATGCTACGGAATGGCTTCACGTATAATATTAAGGCCGGATCTCTAAAAGTCGTTTACAAAATACTCACAGCTAAAATATGTACGCATGTATGTTTTGATTTTTATTACCCTATTATCACTAATCAACCTCTTTTTCTTGAATTTCCCTCTATCTTATCCAATTTATAAAGATTTTACATTCTTTTCCGCTAGTTGTTGTATCTCAAACCTATACAGCGTATAATGGCGGGTATGTTAAACTAGTTTTTTCCTAATGGTCCTGCTTTTTCTCCCACAACACTCGACGGTGCACGTGAATAGTGACTAGCCTGAGAGGGAGGGGGGGCATATAGGTTTCTAGCCATTGGAACTCTCGCCCGGATTAGTCTCACCAGTCTATCATAAATTAGAGTCAATGGAACTTTCATATAAAGCAATTGTTGACGGGTTGAACGGCACTTCATTCTGTCAAGTTACTCCATCTTTACTTCTCCTTCCATTTACTTCATCTTCACTTCCTGCTACTTCATCTATCTTTACGTCCCGGCTGCTTCATCCTTACTTCCAATTCATCTTTACTTTACTATTAGCTACTTAATTTTTACTTCCAGTTAATTCATCTTTACTTCACTTTCATACTTCTATTCCGGCTGACTATTATATTGTAGCTAGGGAGATTGGTAATGACCAATGATCAGTTTTCCATCCTATGTTAATTTTGCACCATTTTGCATATTTGTGAATAAAACTAATGGACATTATACACTGACGGGGAAAGGGGGAGGGGGTTGGGGAATAAAAAAAATCAAGTATGGTAATGACTAGGGGGAAAAAAATCTACATCAGTTTTTTTCTATTGATATCCCAATGGGACAATATACATTCGCTTTTTTCTAAGGATTTTATTTTTCACTGTAAATAAAATTCGGCAGTCTTGGTGCACCATTGTACCTAAATCTTAGTTTAAAGGAAACATTCCAGTTATATATGTCAGGGGTGTATTAGGTCTATGAGAGCCGCATTGTGTTATATATATATATATATACCGTCGATTCCTTAATTGTGACACATCGGGACCGAGGCTTTTTGTCCCAATTAAGCGGCTCAGCTACTGTAAACATACAAAATCTTGCTATTGGCATCTTGGTTTAGTTACTTTGAGATTTGGTCCCAAATAGCGGCTGTCCCAATTATGCGGTGTCCCAATTAAGCGGGACCCACTGTATATAAATATATATTTAACACAGCTGAACATTTAACACAGCTGAACATTATTAACACAGCCCGAACATTTAACACAAAGCTGAACATTTAACACAGCTGAACATTTAACACAGCTGAACATTTAACGCTACAACTGAACATGTAACACAGCTGAACAGAGCCGGAATATGAACACAGAACAATAAATCACAAAATGAAGTTCATACTTCAACACAGTATTCAGATTTGTAACCATATTTTAAAAATTCTATTCATATTAAGGGAACATTTCTTTGCGGCGTGAAATGTGGAGGGCTTTAACAATTTTTGATCACTTTATCATCTATATAAATATTTTTCAGCCTTCTCAGTCTGTCTGTCGCAGATCGGAAAAAGAATACTGTTTCATGTTTAAATATTGATGATCTGCGTCTCGATTCAATAGATATTTGTTTTTCTTGGAAGTGGCGATTGTGGGCACCACTGCAGCCCCGGGAAGAGATCGACCGCTCAAAAAATAACTGCTTATGGCTTCACGTACTGTCAAGGCTGCCTGTGGTCATGCTAAAGGTAGCACCACGGATGACGCTAATGGCTGATATTGTTTACTTCTACGGGCTCTCACTGACCATTGTTCCAATAGAGCCCTACTCCCGTTAATTCTGTCATCTCTGCCAGTACTTAAACTGACCATCCTAATCAGTTAACTTCAACTGACCATCCTAATCAGTACACGACGATACCATCTAATCAGTACTTAAACTGATATCATCAGTACTTAAACTGACCATCCTAATCAGTATTCTTAAACTGACCATCCTAATCAGTATTAAACTACCATCTAATCAGTACTTAAACTACCATCTAATCAGTAATCTTAAACTGACCATCCTAATCAGTACTTAAACTGTTACCATCCTTATCAGTACTTCAACTGACCATTCTAATCTGTACCTAAACTGACCATCCCTAGTCAGTACTTTAAAACTGACCATCCTAATCCAGTACTTCAACTGACCATTCTAATCAGGCCCCACCTTAGACCATCCTAATCAGTACTTAAACTGACCATCATAATCTGTACTTAAACTGACCAACCTATCTGTACTTTTACTTCGACCATCCTAATCAGTCCTTACTTGGCCGTCCTAATCGTTTCTTCACCTGGCCATCATAATAAGTCCATAAACTGATCATCCTAAACAATACTTTACCTACTATGACTATTCCTGATACTTTTAATAATTAATTTGTGTGTGGACTCAGATCAGAAAATCCAAAGTAAAAAAATCCCCATCTTTTTTCGCATAATTCATTTTTTTAAAATATAAAATCAAATTTTTCTAGTTAAAAAAAAACTTGAAATTTTTTAGAGCTTGAAACCGCGCACGTGTCTTTATTTGGAGGCCATCAATACGGCTAGAGTCGGTTAAAATAATTGAGGATTCACACAATCTTCTGGACAATGCACGCTGAGTGTATAAGGAGCGTGAAGCCGATTCTCATGAGCATCTTAGAAGTTGCCTGCATCACTGCTGGAGGCGTAAGTAGCTTATCTCCCCCTGGAACCCGTTGTCCGCACAGATATAGGGGACCCAGATTGGGTGGGGAGGGAGGGGGTGTAAAAATATAAAAAAAAATATATAAAAGGAATTTTATTGAGGACCTTTGTCTCCTCCAAGCAACATCTCCTGGCCAGAAAAGCTGGTGTAGTTAAATAGGAATAATGTGAGTCACTCATATTACTTGATGGGGTGTGGGTAAAAATGTAAGGGCGTGGAGACAGTCTCCGCCGTAATGGGGGTATTCCGGAAAAGTAATACCGCAATGTCTCTCGTCCCATGCAACGATTGGTGTCAAGTTTGATTACCTAGACTGAGGACTACTGCCAGGCATAAGACCGCAGTCTACCTCACACTAACTTATTAAATAAGGGAATCCAGCAATGGCCGAAACATTATATCTCTAGAGTCACTACAGACAAGTAATATAATCAGTGAACACAATGGTATAGAATCAGTGACACAATGAAATGAAATTGTTAAACACGATGGAATAAATTCTAAACATTGTTTAGATTGCAGATACTAAACACAATAGATTAAAATTACTAAACTGCACTGGAATGAAATTACTAAACAAAATGGAATAAAATTACTAAACAAAATTGAATGAAATTACAAACAAAGTGAATGAAATTACTAAACACAATGGATTGAAATTACTAAACAAGATGGAATAAAATTACTAAACACAGTGGAGAGAAAAAAACAAGTGGAATGAAATTACTAAATCGCAATGGAATGAAATTACTAAACAAAATGGAATGAAATTACTAATCACATTGGAATGAAATTACTAAAAACAAGTGGAATGAAATTACTAAACACAATGAATATTAAAATTACTAAACACGATGGAATGAAATTACTAAACACAGTGGAATGAAATTACTAAACACAGTGGAATGAATATACTAAACACAGTGGAATGAAATTACTAAACACGATGGAATGAAATTACTAAACAAAATGGAATGAAATTACTAAACACAATGGAATGAAATTACTAAACACAGTGGAATGAAACTACCAAACACGTTGGAATGAAGTTACAAAACAAAATGGAATGAAATTACTAAACAAAATGGAATAGAAATTACTAAACACAATGGAATAGAAATTACTAAATACAGTGGAATAGAAATTACCAAACACGATGGAATGAAATTACTAAACAAAATGGAATGAAATTACTAAACACAATGGAATGAAATTATTAAACACAATGGAATAGAAATTACTAAACACAGTGGAATGAAATTACTAAACACGATGGAATGAAATTACTAAACAAAATGGAATGATATTACTAAACACAATCGGAATGAAATTACTAAACACGATGAAATGAAATTACTAAACACGATGGAATGAAATTACTAAACACAATGGAATGAATTACTAAACACAGTGGAATGAAAGGACTAAACACAGTGGAATGAAATTACTAAACACAGTGGAATAAATTACTAAACACGATGGAATGAAATTACTAAACAAAATGGAATGAAATTACTAAAAACAATGGAATGAATTTACTAAACACATTGGAATGAAATTACTAAACACGATGGAATGAAATCACTAAACAAAATGGAATGAAATTACTAAACACGATGGAATGAAATTACTAAACATAATGGAATGAAATTACTAAACACAATGAAATGAAATTACTAAACACGATGGAATGAAATTACTAAATAAAATGGAATGAAATTACTAAACAAAATGGAATGAAACTACTAAACACAATGGAATGAAATTACTAAACACAGTAGTAATTTCATTCCACTGTGTTTAGTAATTTCATTCCACTGTGTTTAGTAATTTCATTCCATCGTGTTTAGTAATTTCATTCCATTTTGTTTAGTAATTTCATTCCATCGTGTTTAGTAATTTCATTCCATTGTGTTTAGTAATATCATTCCATTTTGTTTAGTAATTTCATTCCATCGTGTTTAGTAATTTCATTCCACTGTGTTTAGTAATTTCATTCCATTGTGTTTAGTAATTTCATTCCATTTTGTTTAGTAATTTCATTCCATTTTGTTTAGTAATTTCATTCCATCGTGTTTAGTAATTTCATTTCATCGTGTTTAGTAATTTCATTCCATTGTGTTTAGTAATTTCATTCCATCGTGTTTAGTAATTTCATTCCATTTTGTTTAGTAATTTCATTCCATCGTGTTTGGTAATTTCATTCCAATGTGTTTAGTAATTTCATTCCATTGTTTTTAGTAATTTCATTCCATTTTGTTTAGTAATTTCATTCCATCGTGTTTAGTAATTTCATTCCACTGTGTTTAGTAATTTCATTCCACTGTGTTTAGTAATTTCATTCCACTGTGTTTAGTAATTTCATTCCATCGTGTTTAGTAATTTCATTCCATCGTGTTTAGTAATTTCATTTCATCGTGTTTAGTAATTTCATTCCATTGTGTTTAGTAATATCATTCCATTTTGTTTAGTAATTTCATTCCATCGTGTTTAGTAATTTCATTCCACTGTGTTTAGTAATTTCATTCCATTGTGTTTAGTAATTTCATTCCATTGTGTTTAGTAATTTCATTCCATTTTGTTTAGTAATTTCATTCCATCGTGTTTGGTAATTTCATTCCACTGTGTTTAGTAATTTCATTCCATTGTGTTTAGTAATTTCATTCCATTTTGTTTAGTAATTTCATTCCATTTTGTTTAGTAATTTCATTCCATCGTGTTTGGTAATTTCATTCCACTGTGTTTAGTAATTTCATTCCATTGTGTTTAGTAATTTCATTCCATTTTGTTTAGTAATTTCATTCCATCGTGTTTAGTAATTTCATTCCACTGTGTTTAGTATATTCATTCCACTGTGTTTAGTAATTTCATTCCACTGTGTTTAGTAATTTCATTCCATCGTGTTTAGTAATTTCATTCCATTGTGTTTAGTAATTTCATTCCACTTTGTTTAGTAATTTCATTCCAATGTGTTTAGTAATTTTATTCCATTTTGTTTAGTAATTTCATTCCATTGCGTTTAGTAATTTCATTCCACTGTGTTTAGTAATTTCATTCCACTGTGTTTAGTAATTTTATTCCATCGTGTTTAGTAATTTCATTCCATTGTGTTTAGTAATTTCATTCCACTTTGTTTAGTAATTTCATTCCAATGTGTTTAGTAATTTTATTCCATTTTGTTTAGTAATTTCATTCCATTGCGTTTAGTAATTTCATTCCACTGTGTTTAGTAATTTCATTCCAATGTGTTTAGTAATTTCATTCCATCGTGTTTAGTAATTTCATTTCATTGTGTTCACTGATTCTATACCATTGTGTTCACTGATTCTATTACTTTGTCTGTAGTGACTCTAGAGATATAATGTTTCGGCCATTGCTGGATTCCCTCATTTAATAAGTTAGTGCGCGGTGACTGCGGTCTTATGTCAAGTAGTCCTCAGTCTAGGTAATCAAACTTGACACCAATCGTTGCATGGGACGAGACATTGCGGTATTACTTTTCCGAATACCCCCATTACGGTGTGAGACGTCTCCACGCCCTTACTTTGACCCACACACCCCATCAATTAATATGAGTGACTCACATCATTCTATTTAACTACGCCAGCCTTTCTGGCCAGGAGATGTTGCTTGGAGGAACAAAGTCCTTTTAATACTTCCTTTTATATTTTTTTTTATATTTTTACACCCCCTCCCCTCCCCACCCAATCTAAGTCCTTATCTGTGCGGACAACGGGTTCCAGGGGGAGATAAGCTACTTACGCCTCCAGCAGTGATGCAGGCAACTCTAAGATGCTAATGAGAATCGGTCTTCCCGCTCCTTATACACTCAGCGTGCATTGTCCAGAAGACTGTGTGAATCCTCAATTATTTTAACCGACTCCTGGCCGTATTGTTGGCCCAAACAAAAGACACGTGCGCGGCTTCAAGCTCTAAAAAAAATTTTAAGTTTTTTTTTTTTTAATCTTAGAAAAAATTTGATTTTATATTTTAAAAAAATGAATTATGCGAAAAATATTGTGGTTTTTTTATTTTGATTTTCTGATCTGGAGTCCACATACAAATTAATTATTAAATGTTCAGGAATAGTCATAGTAGTTAAAGTATTGTTTAGGATGATCAGTTTATGGACTTATTATGATGGCCAGGTGAAGGAATGATTAGGATGGCCAAGTTAAGGACTGATTAGGATGGTCAGTTTAAGTACAGATAGGATGGTCAGTTTAAGTACAGATTATGATGGTCAGTTTAAGTACTGATTAGGATGGTCTAGTTAAGTACTGATTAGGATGGTCAGTTGAAGTACTGATTAGGATGGTCAGTTTAAGTACTGATTAGGATGGTCAGTTTAGGTACAGATTAGGATGGTCAGTTGAAGTACTGATTAGGATGGTCAGTTTAAGTACTGATTAGGATGGTCAGTTTAAGTACTGATTAGGATGGTCAGTTTAAGTACTGATTAGGATGGTCAGTTTAAGTACTGATTAGGATGGTCAGTTTAAGTACTGATTAGGATGGTCAGTTTAAGTACTGATTAGGATGGTCAGTTTAAGTACTGATTAGGATGGTATAGTTAAGTACTGATTAGGATGGTCAGTTGAAGTACTGATTAGGATGGTCAGTTGAAGTACTGGTAGAGACGAGGGGGAGTAAAGCTTTCAATGCAGTGATAGCCCCAGGTATTTCAGCTATTAGCGTCATCCGTGGTGCTACTTTAGCATGACCACAGGCAGCCTTGACAGTACGTGAAGCCATAAGCAGTTATTTTTTGAGCGGTCCATTCTCTTCCCGGGGCTGCAGTGGTGCCCTAATTGCCACTTCCAAGAAAAACAAATATCTATTGAATCGAGACGCAGATCATTAATATTTAAACATGAAACAGTATTCTTTTTTCCGATCTGCGACAGACAGACTTGAGAAGGAAAATATTTATATAGATGATATAAGTGATCAAAAATTGTTAAGCCCTCCACATTTCACGCCGCAATGAAATGTTCCCTTAATTATGAATAGAATTTTAAAATATGGTTATAAATCTGAATACTGTATTGAAGTATTAACTTCATTTTATGATTTATTGTTCTAGTTCATATTCCGGCTCTGTTCAGCTGTGTTAAATGTTCAGTTGTGTTAAATGTTCAGCTGTGTTAAATGTTCAGCTGTGTTAAATGTTCAGCTGTGTTAAATGTTCAGCTGTGTTAAATGTTCAGCTGTGTTAAATGTTCAGCTGTGTTAAATATATATTTATATACAGTGGATTCCGCTTAATTGGGACACCGCTTAATTGGGACAGCCGCTTATTTGGGACAAATCTCAAAGAAACCAAACCAAGATGCCAATAGTAAATTTGTATGTTTAATTGGGACAGCCGCTTAATTGGGACAAAAAGCCTCGGTCCCGATGTGTCACAATTAAGCGGAATCGACGGTATATATATATATATATAACACAATGCGGCTCTCATAGACCTAATACACCCCTGACATATATAACTGGAATGTTTCCTTTAAACTAAGATTTAGGTACAATGGGTGCACCAAGACTTTTCTCTATGAATTTTATTTACAGTGAAAAATAAAATCCTTAGAAAAAAAGAAACGAATGTATATTGTCCCATTGGGATATCAATAAAACTTGATGTAGATTTTTACCACTAGTCATTACCATACTTGATTTTTTTTTATTCCCCAACCCCCCTCCCCCTTTCCCGGTCAGTGTATAATGTCCATTAATTCTTTATTCACAAATACAAAAATGGTGCAAAATTAACATAGGATGGAAAACTGATCATTGGTCATTACCAATCTCCCTAGCTACAATATAATAGTCAGCTGGAATAGAAGTACGGAAGTGAAGTAAAGATGAATTAACTGGAAGTAAAAATGAAGTAGCCAATAGTAAAGTAAAGATGAATTGGAAGTAAGGATGAAGCAGCTGGACGCAAATATAGATGAAGTAGCAGGAAGTGAAGATGAAGTAAATGGAAGGAGAAGTAAAGATGGAGTAACTGGACGGAATGAAGTGGTTGTTCAACCCGTCAACAATTGCTTTATATGAAAGTTCCATTGACTCCACTAGGCGAGACTGGTTAGACTTAATCCGCATGAGTTCCAATGGCTAGAAACCTATATACCCCCCCTCCCCTCTCAGGCTGTCGCTATTGACGTTGCACCGTCGAGTGTTGTGGGAGATAAAGCATGGACCATTAGGAAAAACCCAGAACATTACCGCCATTATACGCTGTATAGGTTTGAGATACAACAACTAGCGGAAAAGAATGTAAATCTTATAAATTGGATAAGAATAGAGGGAAATTCATGAAAAAAAAGTTGATTAGTGATAATAGGGTAATAAAATCAAAACATACATGCGTTATATTTTATGTGAGTGGTTCTAAACGACTTTTTAGAGATCCGGCCTTAATATTATACGTGAAGCCATTCCGTAGCATTTGCCGGATAGTATACGGGCTACCGAGTCTTTATTTATCTTAAAGCTAAGGTTGGAGAATCCCCGTGCCCGGATGTCATGATTATAGTCTTGGTATCAGACAACAACTGTCCTAAAGTCAAACGTTACCTTTCACGTCCTTATGTCATGCGTTGGAGTAAATGTCAACCGGAGAAATTGACATTTAGGTAAGAACTGGCCCACTAAGGAAATCCATCAGGTTGGTACATGCGCATTCATGCCAGCCTTCATACTTACCTCTCCTCCCCCGCCTCCTACCCGAGTCCCCCCCCCCGGGTCTAAAGTGTTTATAGGTTGTCATGGTAACATGGGAGATGACTCGACATGAATGAAAAGAAAATAATCGCTTCGAAAGGAAAGTTGTACAACGCAGCACAGAAATTAAAGGGGGAAAAAAAACAAAAACAATGATGGTTTGAGTGAAACGAGGAGGGGGTGGAAGTAGAGGGCAAAGGTCATTTGTGGATAGAGAAACCATTAGTCGATGGTACTATTAGCTTCAAGACTCTATCATCTAGCCAGCACGCGAAGTGCAGTTCCTCTATTGAAGGAGAATTCTTCAGATATTCCACTCTTTACACTCATTAATGTTGTAACGTGCTTCTTTAAGTACAATATGTCAATTTTTAGAGCATTTTCGAAAAAAAATGCTCTATTGTCCCCGTTTTGTCTGTCTGTCTGTCTGTCTGTCATCACCCTAGATCTCAACAACCATAAGTCCTAGACCCATGATGTATATATCATTTTGTAGGTCTTGGCCTGCCATGTGTACATCAAAAGTTCGTTTCGCGATAGGACCTCTGAGGGCCGGGCTTCAGGGCTCCTAATTGGCTTATATATTATATATACACCTTGTACGTTCAATAACCCATTCATTTGGTGCGAAATACTGCAGCACGTAGTTTCACAAAGATTTATTAAGAAACTCATCAAATGAAATAGTAAGCTTGTGTTCTGAGTTTAATTGAAAGTATCAGAGCTATGCAACAATTGACGGAGTTTTCGGACGATTAGATGACTACAATTTCGAATGTTTTCAATTATGAGTCCTATTTCAGTAACCACAAACCACTTGTAGTTAGATTTAAGAGAAAATAATTTTTTTTTCAAATATAAAGAAACGTCTTTATAATATTTTTTTTACAGATGTATGCATTACACAATTGAATTTATAAACATTTCCAAAATGTAGAAATAATTACTGAAATCTAACAAACGTACTGATACATAACATGTAAAAGCGCTAACACGTCCAGAATGGAACAGGCTTAATTGCTTGTTTTTTTAATTCTAGTATGGTATGGGACTATTTTGTAATATTTATAAATATTCATATAGGTTCATATAAAATGTGAATACCAGATGCGGACTGACCACTAAGTCAACTAGCCCTCAAGTTGGCCAATCTCTATAATTGTTTTTCATTGGTTAAAAAAAATTCAAATAATGAATCAGTATGAGTTCATTTTCCTTGATTCAGGTTATATTTTAATTTGATTCAAATTATTGACTTATAAAGTCAATAATGACCCTTATATTGACCCTTATCTTGACCCTTATACTGACCTCTATCTTACACAGGATTTAACGTCAACCATCTGGACATCGCGCCGAGGTACGCCAGTATACTGATGGGACTGTCCAATTCTGTCGGGACGCTGGCCGGCATGCTGTGTCCGATCGTCGTGCAGGCCATAACGAAGGACGCAAGAAATGATGTCGAGAAGGTGAGTATTCAACATGTGGGGGGGGGGGGGCATTGTTTTGGCACCGGGTTGCCCCAGCTTCTGCAGTAGATACAGTTGTATCACATATGTGTATAGCAACATGGGCGTCGCTAGGAATTTTTCCAGAGGGGGGGGGCAAAAAATTTTCCAGGGGGGGGGCAAATAACAACTTTATGAAATTTTTTTTTAAATGTAAGGGGGGGGGGAGCAAATGCCCCCTCTTATATGACAATTTTTTAAAATATAGGGGGGGCAAATGTTCCCCCTTGCCCCCCCCCCATGAATACGCACATGTATAGCAATGGGTATGTGTTACAATGTTACAATTTGAATATGAAGTAGAAAACGCAGATCTGACATATAATATGTGAATTAAAAAGAAAAGTAACCGTCAAAATGATGTAAAGCAAGATAATCTAGAAGTAACCGAAATAATTCATATAACAATAATTTTTAGGGAGCGACCGATATGCCTTTTTACCGATACCGATACCGATATTATCTTTTTTGGGGCTGTCCATTATTTATGTCAACAAATTTTTGGCGATTTTTACCCCCCCATCCCCCTTGTCAACAACTTGTCAAACTTCCAGAGACCCCCCTATAAAATTACGTCAACATTTGATTACCCCCCCCCTAAAAAGGTGGCTTCCAAAATGTTTATGTGGCAAAATTAGTAGGAATATAGTTAGTTTAATTAAAATACTGAAGGTTAAGCGAGTGTGTAACACAGAACTACAAACGCTGCTTGATTTTCCTATTTATTAAGTAATTATATTAAATTTAAAAAAGTAACATTGTTGACGTCAACTTTTCTTGACCTCCCCCCTCCCCCTTGTCAACAATTGTCAAAAATTTTCTGACTCCCCCCTGCCCCCTATTTTAATGACGTAATTGATGGGCAGCCCCTTAAGCAACAACAATGCCAAACACGTGTTATTCTCGTGTTGTATGACGTATTTTGTAACACTTCGCCCAAGCGTGTCTTGTTCACCCCCCCCCTCCCCAGATACCGATAATTTTTTAAAATCAACAACAAGGCCAAACACGTGTTTTCCTCGTGCTACAGGTTATGACGTATGTCAACCCATGCTTACCCCTTCCCTGTCATATTTCGTGGCACTTCGCCCACACGTATGTCTTGTTTCCCCCCCACCCCCCAACTTCCCATCCCAAAAAAAAATACACACAGATGTTCACTAATTGTACCATTCAAGGTCATACATTAGAATTAAGAACTGCCAATCCTATTGTTTCAAGGTCATATCTCTGATGTATGTAGTCGTGACAATTTCTGTGTACGGATTTTTTTTTCCTTTGTTTTAAAATCTTGTCTGATCTGGTTATACAATTTGGTTATTTACTGATTTTTTTTTCTGCAACTCTGATGTGAAAAAAAAACAATGTATCGGCAGCCAAAAAACGGCTGGTCCGACAGTTAACCCATAGTGCCTATATCGGTTCGACTATCGGTCGCTCCCTACAACAATCGGCCGATCCGATATTAACCGATAGTGCCAATATCGGTCCGATACCGATACCGATCCGATTATCGGTTGCTCCCTAATAATTTTGTTGCTGTCACGTCCATTTATATTATTAAAAGTAACAAAACAAAATCTCACTGACAAACAATTTACATTCCGACATATTGAACCTATGTTATCATATATATAGAGTGGGCCAAAAAAAAAATGAGAACATTGCGTGGACGGTAATATAATTATATTAAAGTTTGTTTAGCTGTACACTTCTAAAAAAATTTTGATAAACAGGATTTCTGATTGGCTAAATACTCGGCAAACAAAATTACATGAAACAATACAATTAATTAAATTATATTTCAAAATAATTCGTATGTTATATGATGTTCTCACTTTTTTTGGCCCACCATATATATATATATATATATATATATATATCACCATATATATATCACCATATATATATATATATATATATATTGTCGTAATATTGTCACATTGTCGTAATGACTTAATTTTGAGAAGGAAATAGAGGAAGAACATGAGACTGAGAAGAAGGAAGCGATCAGATAAACAATGGGGACATTCGTTGGAATGATTGACGTGAAGTCTTTCAATCAATTATATCAACACACAAAGTACAAGACGGCTGGGACACTTTGTACACAGGCTTTGACATAAAGAAATGGGTGGGGGGGGTGGGGGCATCTATCGAACCGGAAGTAAACAAACGACATAAGGAAATTACCCCCACCCCCCTTTTTCCCCCTTCCCCACCAGGACCTGTTTTATTCGAAGAAATCAAAATACGGATGGATGGAGTGTGTAGGTGGATGTGCAGACAAAGCATTGTGGCTAGTGTTGTTTTAGTCCCAGGTCATATTTTAGTTTCAGTTTTTATTTCGTTTTTTTCTGTAATAATTTTAGTTTTCGTCTAGTTTTAGTCTTGTTTCTAATTTTAGTTTTAGTTCTCGTTGACTAAAAGTCAACATTTTCGTTAACGAAGGTTTTAGTTTTAGTTTTCGTGAACGAAAGCAACACTATATTTTAGTTTCAATTTTTATTTCGTTTTTTCTGTAATAATTTCAGTTTTCGTCTAGTTTTAGTCTTGCTGCTAATTTGAGTTTTAGTTTTAGTTCTTGTTGACGAAAAGTCAACATTTTCGTCAACGAAGGTTTTAGTTTTCGTCAACGAAAACAACACTAATTGTGGCACGTCCTTTTTGAAGATTTAACTTTTTGTATTAAAATGAAAATTGCCCTCAAATGGAACAAGTTAAAATTATAAACATTGTTTTGAAATGAAACAAAAAAAAAAAAAAACAAACAACTTAGCACAACATTTTAAAATTTGATTTGACCTCTTTTTAAAAAAAAAAAATATTTTTCTGTGACCTACCCCCCCCCCTCCTCATCCCGTGTCCACATCCTCCAAAATTGTTGTCTTTTCTCTTCAAACTGGCAAAGTCATGTTTAAAAAAAAAAAAAGAACATGGGGCAAAGCATACTCTCGTAGACAATGTGCTAGAATAGAAATGACGGTGAGGGGAGAGAATCCAATTGTACGTGAGAGGAATGGGTTACCTCCTCCTGAAAAGTGAACGTCACACTTCACACGTGCCATCTCTTGATGTCATCCTCGAAACAAAACAAAAAAAAAATAGAGGGGGGCGAGGTGGATTCAAGTTAGAGCCGAGAGAAATCGATTTTTTTTTTATTTTTTGTATTCGATGACTTCTAAAACGATAGATATTCGTTTCGCTTTAGCTTCTCTATAAAATAATATAAACAGGTTTACATTTTTGTGTATGATCGACATAAGGTCTATACATTTAAAGGTTTGTACACAATAATAACGTAAATGTATACAATGATAATAGAAAGATGGAAATGCCTGGTGTTCCTTTTATGTTTCTAATGAATTTTTGGATGTCCAGAAAGCAGACCATAGTTGCCTCTCATCGGTTTCTCTACTCCCCCCCACCCCGACTCCTCCCCCCACCCCACCCCTGTCTCCCACCATCTTCTAAAGTTCCGGCACATACCTCGGACGCGGTCATGGTTTATGTATGAACGGGCTGGAGGTAATTTAATTGGCAGATAGTTGCATCGCTACAGTGTCCAACACATCTCAACTGAGTTCCGACGCGAGAATGGTGGAGACACGGGGGACAAAGACGGGACTAAACACTTGAAATGCTAGACAGCATTTGTTATAAAGATATTTTTTTTAGGTAACTTTGTTTGGAGACTAATTATGGAAAGCTGCTTTTCTTTTTTTAGGTAGTACCAATTAGTCTTATTGTCTAGTGGACCATAGGTGGCACTGTAGTTGTGAGCATGAGTAGCTTGGTGGAGGTGATAGGTTCGACTCTCGGTGATAAATTATTTGTGACACATTTCACTTGTGGTCGCCTCATTGTCGTTTCAGCATAGTTATGTGAAGGATTGATAAATTAATCTTTATAGTGGTCAGTGGGGGTCATTCTGGTCTTACGATAAAACAAATGTCCTCTTTACAGAAAAGTCATGATATGCAAACATGGCATTTAACGATTTGTCAACATGAGATACCTAAGTCTACCCCCAAAGTATTCTTGTGCTGTGAAGTACTCGACTTTCGAACTGAGGGTCCCTGGTTCGATCTCCAGTAAGGACCAATGGATATTTAAGGTTTCCTCTATATCTCCCGTGGTGCCTTAATGGTCAATTCACTATCGGCTATGGTTAAGATGAAATAAGAGCACCATTAACACCGTCCCATATAGTGGTTTCTAGGATCGAAGACACTTTATACACAACACCCTCCCCCAACTGACTGTTGTTAAGAAGACTTGTGGTCTCACGGTGAGTCATACTTTACCTAAAGATGAGCGGCAATGGTAGTCAAATGTGGTCTCTTGTTGGAAATCACAACTGCCATTGAATGTGCTTTACTATATGAATTAATGACTTGTATTTCCTAAATGTTGTTCAATGTATTATTGTGCGGCACTTTAAAGAATGTTTAACATAAACAAAACCTGAATGTAGCCCTTTATCGAAACCCCTGCTCTATTACTGACCATCGATAAGAAGAGAAGTCTCCTAGTGTTACTTACCACAGCTCAACCATGAATGCCTAGCATTAAAATATGTTCCAGACTGACCACCGATTAGAAAGAAAGGTCACATGACGGACTTTACTGACCACCGATAAGAGAGAGGTCACAAGATCTACCTTACTTACTATCGATAAGAGGAGAGGTTACATGATTGACCTTACTGACCACCGAAAAGAGGAGAGGGCACATGATTGACCTTACTTGACCTATACCAAAAAAAATCCTACATTCGTACCAAATTATTCATTACGTCGTAACAAAACGACAAAAGGATACACTGTTGAGTTTTTAAACACTCGTACACATACATTGTAACTATTGTATCCACAATGCATTGTAACTATTGTATCCACACATACATTGTAACTATTGTATCCACACATACATTGTAACTGTTGTATCCACAATGCATTGTAACTATTGTATCCACACATACATTGTAACTATTGTATCCACACATGCATTGTAACTATTGTATCCACACATGCATTGTAACTATTGTATCCACAATGCATTATAACTATTGTATCCACAATGCATTGTAACTGTTGTATCCACACATGCATTGTAACTATTGTATCCACACATGCATTGTAACTATTGTATCCACAATGCATTGTAACTATTGTATCCACAATGCATTGTAACTGTTGTATCCACACATACATTGTAACTATTGTATCCACAATGCATTGTAACTATTGTATCCACAATGCATTGTAACCATTGTATCCACAATGCATTGTAACTGTTGCATCCACAATGCATTGTAACTATTGTATCCACACATACATTGTAACTGTTGTATCCACACATACATTGTAACTATTGTATCCACAATGCATTGTAACTATTGTATCCACAATGCATTGTAACTATTTTATTCACAATACATTGTAACTGTTGTATCCACAATGCATTGTAACTGTTGTATCCACACATACATTGTAACTATTGTATCCACAATGCATTGTAACTATTGTATCCACAATCAATGCATTGTAACTATTATTTCCACACATTTTGTGTCCCGACACTCCAAAACGTCACATCGATGCCATTTTGTCACTTGTCCATATAAGGGCACTTAACGTCCCACTGATTTGAACCAATCATTTCACACCAATCACTTCAACCTAAAAGCATTCCAACTTATCAACTTCTTTTTTTCAGCATTATCCTAAAATAAAAATCTTCCCGAGTACAAAGGATAAGAGTGAATTTCAGATCTTCTAGCAATACCTACTTATTAAGACAAACGCACTTACAAAAATACGTCAACACACACACACACACACACACACGATAACACACAGACATCTCTACTTTCAGAATTATTTTAATTTCCAGTGCACTCACGCCTGGTAACTCTCGGATCCCTCTCGGTAGCTTGCTTCCAATTTCCCGAGAGATTTTAATATTAATGATATTTCTTTGAAGTTTTCTTTTTTTTTTTTTGTTTGGTTAGCAGAATTTTCCCTGGGATTCAACATTTTCAAAATTAATATTTATACATAAATATATCAATGTAATTAACTTTACTGATGCTATAACTCGACCTTCATATTACTCATACATCGGACTGGAAATAAACAATAATTGAAAAAGGGTTTTAAAGTAAACAAATTTGTTTAGTGATTGAGTCTGGGGTCCTTTAAACTTTTCATGAAATGAGCATTCTAAAAATAGTTTTCAAATACGTTGTACGTACTTATTGAATCCCAGACTTCTGATTGAGTTGAATATCAATGCTGTGATAAAATATTATGCTAAAAATTCTATCAGTAATTAAATTAGTTCATACTGCATAAAAAAAAATATATGGTTTTAATACTTTTGGTAAACTATGAATAAAAGCGTAATATTGTTGATTATCATAGGCTACAGATATCACAAAATCCTCCAATTTTCCCAATTCTGTCATTTTGGTTATTAGTGAACTCAGTGAGACTTATAATGATATTGCTGTAAATAACTTAATCATTGTTTATCTATCATCTCCTTATACTCCATCTTCAAAGTCACTGAGAAAAAAGTCGTTCAGTTTTTCTATGGTTGGAACAGCATTTATATTAGCAAAATATTATTCATTTATTAAACTGGAATCTATTTAATTTGGCAAAGTTGTTTCAGTCCTCATTTATTTAATTACACAAAATATAGAAGTCCATTGTTTAATTCAGCTAAATATAGAAGTCCATTGTTTAATACAACTAAATATAGAAGTCCATTGTTTAATACAACTAAATATAGAAGTCCATTGTTTAATACAGCTAAATATAGAAGTCCATTGTTTAATACAGCTAAATATAGAAGTCCATTGTTTAATACAACTAAATATAGAAGTCCATTGTTTAATACAACTATTATAAAACCAAAAATTGGCGACATTTGTTAGTCAATGTTGGATGACTTTTTTAAATAGCAATATGCTTTCTGTATAATTATGTCGTGTAGGCCTACAAGAGTACGTGTTTTAGGGTTAGCATTCTTTATTCTTTCGCGTGTGCGTGTGTGTGTGTGCGTGTGTGTGTGCATGTGTGAGAATCCCTATAAGAATGAGGGTAGATCTCTTAAATCCTTTAAACAACTTATTGGGCTGTTTTTATGGTACCTTTCTTTCATACCCACCACAGTCGATAGTGCATTGGAGGCATCAAGGGAGATATAATAGGAACTTTCACCATGACCTGAAATATCCATTGATCCTCACCGAAGTTCCAACCCGGGATCCTCAAATTGACAGATTTACAAAAAATAAGCAATCGTTTTTACGATTAAATTTTTTGGTCGAGTGTGACAGTAAATTTATAAATACTTTTCGGTAGCTCCGCGGCTTATGACTTGTGAGCCCGGTACGTGTCGTGTGGATTACTGGTTCGATCCCCCGGTGGCCCCAGCAACTAATGTTCTCAAAGGTGCCCCCTCCTCCCACATGACCTTTTGCAGCCTGAGCTAAGTCGGAGGGTGAAAGAAGTTCGATTCATCTGTTGTCTCCAATACCTTCCATCATTATAAAGGTGCAAGATGCTATTTATTTGTGTCTCTTGAACTCAACACAGGCCAAGAGCGAGTGGCAGTACGTCTTCCTCATCGCCAGCTTGATCCATTTCGCCGGTGTGATATTTTACGGGATATTTGCTTCAGGGGAGAAACAGCCGTGGGCGGAGGGACCCGGGGAGGAGACATGGAGGCCGGAGCACACACTTAGGTAAATACTTTGAATTGACTGTCTATCTATCTATCTATCTATCTATCTATCTATCTATCTATCTATCTATCTATCTATCTATCTATCTATCTATCTATCTATCTATCTATCTATCTATCTATCTATCTATCTGTCTATCTATATGTGTCTTTTTTCTTCCTGCATGATTATCTGACATTGTATAGATATTCACATCTATATAATATAAACATTTCTCCTTCAAACGCCATGATTTGATTAATCTCACATATTATCCCCATATACCCAAAAGTCAATCGACACACAAAGAATCCAGACATAAATTAGAGTCAGTAGATCAATAATTAATTATCACCTTAATTGTATCCCAGCAGTAGGATATCTCCATTTATCACCTTACTTGTATCCCAGCAGTGGGATATCTCCATGTTTACCTTCAGGCTTCTGTTTTTTGTTTTTTTTTTTAACTTACGTTCAGTTCTAGTACTCTCATTTAGTACATTAGCCAATCAATAATCAATAGTTATTAGATCGATCAGAGTGAAAAAAAACGGAAATCATGATTGGTCAATGTTGGTTATTGTACATTCTATTCAGGACTGTTGTTCTGTTAGCAAACTGATCATAACACAAATCAATGATGTCATTTTTTATGCGTAATATTGATTTATTTATTTAATTTTTGTTGGATATTTTTTTAAACATTATTTCCTCTGAATATTTTACTTTACTGATTGATACAGAACATACTTTATGAATAGTAGGACTAGGCAGACTATTAACCATATATTTGCTGTCTGTTTACATACATTTACTGTATTATCTTTACATAAGTTTGTCAAGTCAGATGTTAGAGTCTAGCTTTTGTTACTTGACAACGAAAATTCAACATATATAGTGGACATTTGTTACATAGAGAGAGCCTAATACATAACTGATTAACAAAGAGAATGGTCTGAAATAAATCTTCAAGAATGTGTATCATCCCTAGATAATTAGTAATTTTTTAGTCGGTTTGACCTGGTTAGCATCTTTATACAATATTTCAATTAGCCTGCTATAGAGGACTAATCTATTAAAAAGTCTGTTGGAGAGGACTATCCTATTACAACAAGTCTGTTATATATGACTAATCTATTATAATGTGTCTTGCAGAGGACTAATCTATTAGAAATGTGTTGTAGAGGACTAGTCTATTACAGGTCTGTTGTAGAGGACTAGTCTATTACATGTCTGTTGTAGGGGACCAGTCTATTATAAAGTGTAAGGTGTGGACCTAGTTTATCACAATGTCTGTGTCTGCCTCTGTGGGTGTCCAAAATTGCATACTGGCTATGCGCTAGTGTCATATTGGTCCACTACACACCTGGCAGCCCTACACCCTACACACCTGGCAGCCCTACACCCTACACACCTGGCAGCCCTACACTTACAACTCAGTGCCGTGTTAAATACAATCACCCTAAGCCAACTGTTCGATAATCTATTACTTAGTCCATCACCCTTTTTTTTTTCTATAAAAAACTGTGTCCCAACCTGTCGAAAAATCTATTGCAAAATCTCCAACCCTGTCATGTGGTCTGTCACATCACACAGCTAAGTTCTCTAATCTTCTCTGTTTCTCTCCTCCCCTCTCCCCCATCCCCCAGGCCTAATGACGAGAGCTGGAAGTTCAGCGACCACAGCAACAACCAGTCTAACGGTGGCGGCGGTAGGACCAACTACGGGGCCACCTCAGAGAAAGGCTACGATGACTACGTCCCCACCCAGTACAGTCCAGTGTACGAGACCAAAGAAAGTTTCGTCCAGAAACCGGCCAAAGACAAATACTACAGTGACGAGAGCGACAAAGGATTTTAAACTCAGTACCTCAAATATTTCATCAAACGTAGTTTTACCCCCGCGTTTTTTTTTATTTCAAAAATATATTTAAACATGACATCATGATTTGTTGGAAGTTTAGGTTTTACATTGTGATAGTGTTTGAAAATTGACACTTGCTTTCAAGTTCTCAGAGCGGTTATTGGGAGTTTCGCTTTTAATCAATTTCAAATGCTAATATTTAAACCAATGTTTTAATATAAAAAAAAAATGAAATTTAAATGTGGATGTAACATCCTTGAAATTTTCATAGCGTCTAAGACATTATCAAATTTGGAATATAAATGATTTTAAAATAGTTATCTTTAGATTAATTTGTCAATTAAGATTATTTTTATTTTGTAAATCAAAAAGAGACCATGCTCAAAGATTGTTTATAATCTACTTAATAAATGACAACAAACAAACATATAATTTTCCGATCCTAAATTTGTGTTTTTGCGACATTGATAGACACATGTGGTGCAGGAGCTGTTTGGCAAAATGTCTTCTATTTGTATGCGATTAATTGCGGGTACCTCGCGGTACCCTTCTAAGACGGTTGCTCCGTTTGTTTACGGTAGGCTATTATTTATATTATAAAACGAACAAAGTACTAAATTTCTTTATCGAACATTCTAGATTCTCTACGAAAGTGCTCGATAAATTCATTTAGCTAGAACATAGCGACCTTTGTGTTATTAGCTTTTTTCCCGATTCATTGATCCCTGTTTTGCAATACAATGTAATGCTGTAGAAATGACTTAGCATTCGGTTTCAACATTTCAAAGGATTAGCCCACGTTAAATTAATTAACAGTACTACCGACATTGACCTAATTAAAGAATGTTTGTTCCCGGTAAATTCTTTAATAAGTAAAAATAAATAAATAAAAGGTTGAAATCCCCACAACAGACTCAACCCCCCCCCCCCCAATCTACTAAAATATTTCCAACTGACTCTAACTACTAATATATTGCAAAAAAAAATATAAAAAAAATTAACGCTATTAGTACGACAGTTTCCACTAAAGATCTCTACAAAATCATTGATTTTTGACTAAAGTTATTGTTTTCTGTAAGTATGCTGATTAGGAGTGCATTAATTAATTTTAATATATGTATATATAAATACACACACACATGCACACACATATACACACATACACACAAACATTATCATTAATTACAAAAGCAAGTTTAAAACAATGCCAATAGCTTTTGTCATAATCTTGCACAATATTTAGCGAATAAGTTCATGTTGTCTAAATGCACAAACAAGGCTTATAACTCTAACTGAACAAAAATATATAAAGAAACCTTATTATTTAGTCAAGTTATCTCCCTTTTCTGGTAATATAATTTCTCTTCCATTTCTTGTTACCTCCCTTTTGTTCTCGTCTCACTACCATCATATCTTCCCCCTTCCTCCCCCCCCCTCTCTTCCCCCTTTAACCGATATCATCTGCCTCATCATCATCCGCCACACCACCCGCATATCACCCAGTGGTCCCTCCTTGAAGAGCCCACCCCTCGTGCAGATCGAATTCCGACACAGCAGTGGCCTGGATGGCCAAATGAGATTAGCAGACGTCACACGGGAGCTGGCGCTAATTCGATTAACTGGACATAGAAACAAAAAAAAACACAAGAGAGAGAAAGTTCTATGTCATGGTAGCGAGGTCAGAATGCTTGTGTATGAGTGTGTATGTGTGTGTGTATGTGTGTGTGTGTGTAGTTTGTGCTACTTATAAATGGACACTTCTCTTTGAGCACACAAACACACTTGGGGGGGGGGGGGGCTCTGTTGGTCCCATCTTCACAATGACAAGATTATTTGGTGTCAGCAGTCGATGGGATATCGTCATAATTTACAAAAATAAAATTGTCTCTGAGTCTTAGCTATTAAGTGTGTGTCTGTGTGTGTGTGTGTGTGTGTTCAAAATGTTTAAGTATATAATACATAGACCAAGTTAAATATTGATTCTGAGGCACACTTATTCCTTGAAAAAAAAAAAAAAAACGTTACTAAAAGTAAACATAACACATTTTAACTAAGTCATATCTATGAAACAGTTTAAATAATTCATAATTCTTTTTGGATTAAAAAAAAACCATAATGCAAAATATCGACCAATCAAACTAAGTCACTGGGACGCAGTTGCCATGGTGATAAACATAGGACACTGAAATTAGTGTAAAAGAAACAAAATTTCATTAATTAATGTGTATTTTTATATATTTTTTTCGTTCTTATCTAAATGTTAATTTTCAAATATAATTAATTAATACATTGTTGTTGTTTCTTTTTTATTACTATTATTTTTATAATGACGCAAAAGTTTACATTGATAAATAGATTCAAGAGGAACAATGTTTACTTTGTGTCCATGACACATTGATGAAATGTTTTCCCATTGGATAGTTTATAAAATGAAAAAAATAAAAGAACTTATCATTTGCTTAGTTTTACGGTACGTTGTTTTCTTTATTATACAGGGCTGTCGTAAATCAAGGTTGAAGGTATGTGTGTGTGTGGGGGGGGGCGGCACAAGCTGTGGGGCCCCAGGAAAAGGAAATCTCCCCCCCCCCACCTATTTATCGATCATTCGAAATTTCATTATTTCAAGTTGTTGTCATATCCCACCCCCACCCCGCCCTGATACTAACATGTAAAATACATGTAAAAAATAGTTCATGCAGCCTCATAATTTTAATATTGTTTATTATTTACATTATTTCAGATGTATTTCTGTTTTTTTTCCAATTTGTTAATTGCTGATCCCATAATGCGTTTCAAACGTCATTTTTTTGCTTGCTTGTAATGAATTTTTTTGTTCATTTTGAATTTTTTTTTAATGATTATGGGAGGTAACTGGCGATGAAACAGATGTAACAAGTTGTTAAGGAGTTATCGTTATTGTTCAACATTGCTGTATTTATTATATCAGAACTTTTCCGGGGGAGACCTAAACACAAGATGTTATGGCCGAAATACTTCACTTTGTATTTAAAATTTTAACCGTCTTGAAGATATTATGGTTTTTATTTGTATGATAACTGATGTGATTAATAAAAAAAAAAAACATTTTTTTTGTGTAGTTTTGAATTATGACATTTTAATATTATGATTGCTTACTCAATCTACATATGGACAATTACAGTAATAATATTGAATAACATGTTCCCCTATGGATGTCAAACTCTATATTGCCAGATATATTGAGAGGTTGTACAATTACAGCCAATTAGGTCAAATTTATTTGCAAATATTAATGAACAACGATCAAAGCCTCATTTTGGTATGTGATGGCTCTGAGGCAAAATGTACATGTAGTAACCCTCACGGTGTGCAGTTTTAATAAAAAAATTGGTACTGAAGGAAGCTCCTAGACCATTGGTAGGCAAACGTTTTGAACCGCAGGCCACAATGGGTTCTTAAATTTGACATTTGAGCCGGAGCAAGAGCAGACGACATAAAAAGTAGCAAAATATTTAATGTAAATGTAATTTGATCTTAAGAAAATGGCCGTGATTGGCCCGCGGGGCGTTGTGCTCCAAGGGTTGGCACAGACTGTCACTTTTTTCTTCCTCTCTCTTTTTTTTAGCTTCTCCACAAAGATCTGTGCCGCCCGCGATAAAAAAAAAATGTGCTGCATGAGACAGCGGTGTATCCTTTATATAGCACAACTGCACCTGAGATACCCATTGATAGATTGTAGAATTACGGGCTTGAAAAGTTAGTCAAAAAGTGGTTTACTCTACTGCGAGGTCATTTATTCTCCTTCCCCATCCCATCCCCATCAGGGTTCGTAAGTGGATCAAATGTCAATCAATGTTTAGATGAGGTTATCGTTTCCCACACTTTGACGTCTGCTTGATTAATAAAACATGTAAACAGATGCATCAGTCTGAATTCCTAGTACATTCCTCTGTTAAATCAAATGGTTTTCTAGTTTAAGAACTAAAATGCCATTGTGTACCAACTAAATGAAATAATCATCACAGAGAGTGACATATTTTGTTTATTAATCCTGTTTGTTTTTTACGATAATTTTTTTTTTAATCTATTTAGTGTAGTTTTTATTTATCATATACAAAATTTAAAACACGTATGCAAATTGAAAAAAAAAATCGTATTACTGAAATATAGTCAAACTTGTTCCAACGTGAACGTTCATAGAAATTGTTCAAAAACTTGCAGGTAGTAAATTGTGCTAAGTTGCTAAATAAGTACTGTATATTCTTGAAACATTGACATATACTTAAGAAGAATTGACAGACCATCCTGTATTTATTACACATACTCTAATCGGAATGTTCCCTATAACAACCTTAGTGCAATATCAATACAATTCATAATGATATTATAAAATGAAAAAAAAAAAAAAACATAACGCATGAACGAAAGTTTGATTAACTAAATGTGAAGACACTGTACGTGAAGATTGACAATATCCAACATGTTTTATGACATGCGCTAATGACATTTTATTCTCAAATGTCATTTATGTAAATTTTACCCCCAACCCCTCTCTTCCCCCCCCCCCACCGCCCTTTTATTACAAAAAAAAATTACTTATTAATTAGTTCCTTTTCTATTCTTCGTTTTGTCCCTTTGTTTCCATATTAATGTTAGCAATAAATTGTCATAGAACTAATAGTTCTAGATTTTTATAACAATATTGTGTGAGTGTTACATTAATGTTCATTGATTATATCATTTGTTATACCATGTACATTGCTCTACTTCAATACTTGAACATGTTCATTTAGTTCATATTATGTTTATAGTAATCTCACCACATATGGTGATATTGTGTTAAAAATTGTTTTATCTGGAGGACAGTGTGATTTTGTTAATAATATATTTTTTTTCCGAATAAGTTGTTTATTTTAATCACATATCATGTTTACATGATAAACAAATTAACATTGAAACAATGATTTTTTTTTTCAGAGGAACAAAAAACGTAAATAAAAATTTTACAAAAAAAAACAACCTATTTTGTTCCTTTCTAGTTTGAGTTTGTGATTATTATTATCATTTTGTCAGTTTATTATTATTTGTAATATTTTAGTAAGCCTATATCGAGCATGTAATCTTTTAAGTTAAAGGGACATCATTCCCCTCACAATTTCAGCAAAGTAAAACATTGGTTATCTTCCTCTAGATAGGAAATTTGGAGGAGAAGGATAATTTATAATTTAAACTTTGTTTACTAGTTCTCAAGTACAAGTAGAGCAAAGATGAGTTCAGTCCCTCTAACCTACATGTTAGCAGCCAATCATGCAGCATGTCCATGTCATTCAACCAGTGGCGTTGCGAGCTTAACTCGCCCCCCGGGGCACAATATCTTTTTAGCACCCCCCATTCGAAAACCATATAAAATTACATGTAAAATAAACCATTTGGCGCCCCTTTGTGAATAGCGCCCGGGTCATATTGCCCCCCCCTTGCCACCCCCCCTTGCTACGCCACTGCATTAAACTTTCAGAAACCACAAGTTGATTTAATTGATATTAGCCCAACTGCTCATAAAGAGATGCAACTGTATACGACATTAGTTCTATTTATAAAATATAATTTATGAAATTAGATAAGTTCTTTTTTATAAACATGTATTAAATGACATTAGATAATTATGTTATATTTATAAACAATGATAAGCTATATTTAAGTTCAATGAATGTAATGTTATACGCCAGGGGTGCAAACCTTTTTTGGGGCCGCATGTCCGAAATTCAACCATAAAAAAATCACTAATTTATAGCAAAGTGCCAACACTTCAAATAATATTGAAATAAGTATTTTTGTTGCGTTCCGACTTATGTGGCCCTGAGTGCCGACTGTGGCACGCGTGCCATAGGTTCGCCACCAATGTTATACGCATAGCCGTTATTATAATTTTGTTTAGAGCCCTAGCCAATGGAAAAATTTGAGGACAATCTGAGGTCAAGTATAAAATAAATTTAAAAAAAAAACACATTCAAACATCCAACTGGGATTTCAAATTTCAAAGTAATGCTGTTTGAAAAAGGTAAAAAAAAATAATTAAAATTTAAAATTTAAAAATGTTGTTTACTTATTAAGCGCTTAGACATTTGTGCATCTTTGAACTGTTGATGAATGACGTCATTTTTATGGGCAAGTCTGTGATCTTCGTCACAAAGATTGCCACTGAATTATAATTGAGCTAATATCTCTGTGTGACAAACGTTTATGCAGTCTTACTGTGTCCTAGCCATCGAGCTGACGTCGTTTAGTACTCACGACATGAAAACATGAAACACATCGAAATATAATACAAATGATGAAATAAACAAGCAATTAAGCCTGTTCCATTCTGGACACAGGACGTGTTAGCGCATTTTCATGTTATGTATCAGTACGTTTGTTATCTTTCAGTAAATATTTGTAAATTTTGGAAATGTTTATAAATTCAATTGTGTAATGCATATATCTGAAAAAAGATATTAAAAGGACGTTTCTTTATATTTGAAAACAAAATTATTTTCTGTTAAATCTAACTACAAGTGGTTTGTGGTCACTGAAATAGGACTCATAATTGAAACATTCTAAATTGTAGTCATTTAATCATCCGAAAACTCCGTCAATTGTTGAATGTTTATATAAAGTACGGAAAGTAAGTCATGTTGAATAACTGTTACAAAAATAAATAATGATTACGCCCCTTTGATTAGCTTTTATTATTTATATTTAAAATATAAGCAAAACGGTACATAAAAAACTCTTATATTTTGGCCCTGAGAGGTCAAATCGCAAAATGGACTTTTGATGTACACTTGGCAGGCCAAGACCTACACAATGATATATACATCATGGGTCTAGGACTTATGGTTGCTTAGATATAGGGCGCTCCATTGTTAATATAGCTTATATAGTAAAAAAAGGTACTTTATAAGCCCCCTTTTACGGCCCTCAGAGGTCCTATCGCGAAATGGAAAAAAGTCATTTCTTGGCAGGCCAAGACCTACAAAATGATATATACATCATGGGTCTAGGACTTATGGTTGTTGAGATCTAGGGTGAT
This sequence comes from Bulinus truncatus, assembly GCA_021962125.1. Classification (NCBI taxonomy): domain Eukaryota; kingdom Metazoa; phylum Mollusca; class Gastropoda; family Planorbidae; genus Bulinus; species Bulinus truncatus. Next base: position 276,170 of record JAGDYQ010000341.1, on the reverse strand, counting down.
GACGGACAGACGGACGGACAGACAGACGGACAGACAGACGGACAGACAGACGGACAGACAGACGGACAGACAGACGGACAGACAGACAAAACGGGGACAATAGAGCATTTTTTTTCGAAAATGCTCTAAAAATGGTCATGCTAGCAAAATACAAGTGGTGATGTTAACATAATACAAGTGGTGATGTTAGGATATTACAAGTGGTGATGTTAACATAATACAAGTGGTGATGTTAACATAATACAAAAGGTGGTCTAATACATAATCGGCTAACCTAGGCGTGCGTACGTACGTTCGACCGTGAGTATAACTTCCGCGGCTAAAAATAGTCTGAGGAATTCCAAAATTTTAGTCTCACTCAAGGGGAGTTAACTCGCAAGCTCGGCTAAAAATAGTCTGGGGAATTCCAAAACTGGAAATCTTAAACACAACAAGGATTTCTTATTATATCGCAGGTAGCAAGCAGCCAACATCAGCAGGCTTTTCAACTAGTTAATACATAATAGTTGTTATATAAAGAGTACGGCATTACTAGTACAAATCAGTGTGTAGGGTATAAGTAGGGCATAATTAATAGTAGGGTATAAATTTGGCATAAGTAGGGCATAAGGGCGAATGTTATATAAAGGTTCAGAGATGTAAGTGTCGGCCATATACTGCATCAAGAAATTGCCCCCCCCCCCCGCAATGACGCCACTAACTGTATCATTGGCAAAATGTTTTCCACCACAAGAACCACATGCCACAGAGAAAGATGAACTATGTCCCTCAGAGAATAAAACGGATGGTCGTGTGGTAAAGATCTCGACCGTCCATCTGAGGGCTCCTTGCTAAATCTACAATGAGAACCAAAGGCCATGGTGAAAGTCCCCTCGATATCTCGTGGTGCCTCCATGGCAAATACACTAACGGTTATGGTGGGAATCAAAGCAAGGCCCCAAATTGGTTTGTAGGATCTAAGAGATAAACATCGACGTCACAGACTCAGAGAATTTCAAGTTTTTCATTCTTTAAAATCAGTTTTATATTTTCAATGAAATTTGCAACGCTGCGCCCCTTTCAATGAAGTAAAAAGTTCACTTAACACTGTAGGACCATCGGGGCAGATGAAGTTTCCCAACTTAAGTCAGGTAACAATTTAAAGCTGGGTGGACTTGTTGGACTTTGACCAACTTTCACTTGGACAACGAAAAATGTCCTTAGTTCTTATCGATGATCAAACCCAGGACTCTCATGTGGACAGTCTAGCACTCAACCATCCGCCCCCAGTCCATTCAGCAAAAGTCGAACTTAAATTTTTCATCAACTCCGTATGACACAATACCCAACACTATTTCCATTTTTTTTTATTCTTTATTAGACTGATTGTATCAATGTCATCTAAACAATACACGCAATCCCTGAATACCTGGATTTGATGGATTAAGCATTAGCGTATAATCGAACGAAGGCTA
>JAGDYQ010000341.1:0-274216 GCA_021962125.1 Bulinus truncatus | reverse complement strand
AAGAGAATACAACATAAGAGAATACAACGCAAGAAGATACAACATAAGAAGAATACAACATAAGGAATACAACATAAAGAATACAACACAAGAGAATACAATATAAGAGAATACAACATAAGAGAGTACAACTTAAGAGAAATAGTAACAAACTAATATCTTTACACATTCAAATTGAAAATGAGTCCATGAATAAAATACAGGTTTCTAATTAAATTAAGGCTTCATGTTAACTCTTTCAGATCTCGGCCAAATATGTTCAAGGCGTTAAAGGGAATTCTTTAAGATGAAGAATGGCCGATCATGATCAATATTTTGAATTCCTAAGAGCTAATATTCACAGCAATTTCATTTACACACAAAATTGACATTGCCAGACCTGCAACTTTAGTTGTTAGACAGTGTTTGAAGATACGTAGGTAAACGTGAAATTGAATTCCCGTTATACTGTCATTGATTTAAGGGGGCTATAATCAAGCTTAAAAATTACTGACTTAAAAATATTTTAAGCTGATTTAGAAAATAGTTTTGATCTCTAAAATGAATAAATATACTTTCTAAACAATTTGATAATTGTAGTTATAGGTTATTTATTTGTCTTCTTTTTAAAATATAAGTTCACGATTTTTTCTCATGGATCTAGTTTAATCACAAGTTAATTTATGCAAAATGTTAGTTTTCTTACATTTTTACTCCCATAAGAGTATTAATATAGCTTGAATCAATTATTACGATCAATTGTTGAGTCACACAGCATTCATTTAAAAGTAACTAGTTTCAGAGTATCACATATTATTTTCGAGGCTCTTTGTGAGCCTCTCCCTTGCTGTCAATCTAAGAGACATACCATGATCCTCTGGGGATGGATCTATAGGGTTCTCTATTCAGGAGAAACAAACCGTACCCCCAGTGGGTGGTGGTACTGTGGTTAGGGTTCGAAAATTACGCGTAAGATTGGCGCGCGTAATTTACGCGTAATTTACGCCAAAATTATTACGCGTACCAATAATGCGAAATACGGCCGCCGCGGGTGCCGAACTCAGCAAAAGACGGCACACGCGATCAACGCTGGTGCAATCCGCAGCGAAATACAGACGACGTGGGTGCAATACGCAGCGTAATGCGACCGACGCCGATCGACAAGGCACTATGCCTGGTAAAATGTTTTCTATACGTTTCATGACATTTGGAACATATATAGATAATCAAGGCCGTACAGGGTGGGGGAGGGAGGGCTGGGAGGCTGCCTTCCCCCAAATGTGTGATGCTGATATTAACTCATAAAAAATTGTCAAAAATGTGCCTTTAAAAACTTGGAACCCCCAAAAAAAAAATCCTGGGTACGGTACTGTAGATAATGTTTAAAAAAAAACATTTTTTTTTTGGATTTTTTTTATTTTAGTACCTCCCCGTTTGGCTTGCGGCCGCTTGCCATACAGCTCATGGCGGCATTGTGTACTTAATCGAACATTTTTATGATTTTGTCTTATTTTTAACCAGACTTTGGCTTCCTTATTGAAAATATTTGTTTGATATGTTTACTGAAACGATTAAAAACAAACAATATACTTTGCGGTTTGCAACGCTGTTTTACTAAACGAATACTTCCGGTTTAGGCTTGTGGCCGGATGAAGATGGTACTCCTAACCACTGTAATTAATTAATCGCCACTGTTAACACAACGAATTGCGACAGAAACAATTAAAAATGGCCGTCAAATATGCATTTTTAAATTACCGTAAATTACGCGTAATTTACGGTAACCCACACGTAACGTTACGCGACTTCGAACCCTAACTGTGGTCAATGAGGACTATTCGAGACGCAGTACTCCACAACTGGCGGTGGTGACGGATGTGGTCGGCACAGAACACCTTCCACTCCGTCCACTCAAGCTTACACCTGCGCAGCCTGCCATTCCCGGCTGGGGGTACAGGCACACTACACAACCCTCAATCGAGTGGCAGGGAAAACCCCGTTCCTTTACCATTCTGGCCGATCGGCAGTACACGCACACCCTGCTGGTCTGGCCGGTTTGGGCAAGGATTAAAACCCATCTTTCTGCCATCCCTGCAGATGATAGCGGGTACACTCACCCCGCCGCTCTGTAGGTATGGCAGACGTGCATCAGCGCCGCCAAAAAAAAATATTTTGGCATGATTTTGTGTTACAAAAAAAAAGAGAAAAAGAGAAAAAAAAAAAAAATTAAAAAAAAAAATTAAAAAAAAAAACAAAAAACAAAGTAACTAGATCAAAGTCAGTAATGACTTTTTCATTTCCAATAGGGTCATTCCATGTCAACTCAACCAGTGTTTTGACAATTGTTCACCCGACCCCTCAGATCTTCCTGAAATTTTCAGGGCTTGTGGTACATTCAACGTTGAGTGATTCCTGAAAATTTCAGGCCAATTGGTCAAAAACATTCTGAGATATGATTTTTTAAAATTTTTAACGGTAGTCGCGAGTTCGCGTGACATTTACATTTTCCCAAATCGTTCACCTGCAATTTAGTTTTCCCCTGTCTCTGTATATTGAAGTGGGCCATGTGGTTTCTTGTGGAGCCTTGGTCTCAACGCCGAGCCTGTTCTGGGCTAGGCACACACACACTTTTAGAAAATGGGTGAAAACACTTAAAAGAAAGCAAAAAGCTACGAAAAGGTGGATTCAGTTAGGAACTAGAACAAAAAAATATTACCAGATTCTCATTTCGTACACATTTTAAACCTGTCATTTCATTGGCTTTTCTAACAATTTTTTTTTCTAATATTTTTTTTAGCATTTTAAATTGTATTCCATCTGCACCATACTATTACTTTTTTTATCTGATAAAATAATTGATTTCTTTTAGTTTTTCAACTTTTGTTCTTGAATTGTAAAATGAAAGGAATTTGTTAAATATAAACTTTATACGACTCTTCATTATTTACTTCTTTATTGTTTGTTTTGTAATTTATTATTCAAAAATATATTTATAATAACACAGTCAGCCAATCTTTGTTTACTGTAAAAAATTCCCATTTTCTAGTAATGGTCAACAAGTGACCTTAATGTAATATAAAGCTTCATTCTTAATTTATTCCTTCATTTCAAAACAATGCGGCAAAGGGGAACAGATCACAGACACTGGTCAGTTTGTTTCTGGGTTCCAGCTTTTGTGTTTTTTAAAAATAAAACTGCCGGCATTAAAGAAGGCATCCTAATTATAATTGTTGTTTATTTAAGACTTTGAACAGTTTTATTTATCTGTCGCAGACATTCGTTATCATCAAAAGTTGTTGCGTTCACGTTCGGTGCTTTTTGTCTGTTGTGGTTTTTAGTTTTGTCGTTAGTTTGCTTTATCGTTGTTTGTTGTTATTGTAAGTTACATATTGTTTGGTGCGTCAGGAGAAAAGATTCTTCATTACTTACAACCGACACATATTTTAGTCTATTAAACAATTCTGACTTGAAAGGAAAACTGGAGATTTTTTTTCTATTGATTTCTACTAAATTTATTTTTCTTTTCTCTTTAAAAATTATTTATTCACTAATTTATAAGTTTCATCCTAGATATTTTGATTCATTTAGGATATAAATGGTCTATGCTCTGATACATACCAAATGTCAGATATTATTTGATGCATGTAAGAGAACATTACCTGTCTATCAAGTAGAATAGATCAAAGCTTATCAGTTAAACTAGTTTTTTTTTAAATAACTCCCCAACACGACAGCATACAATAAAATGTGACTCTGGTGATCCATTAGACAAACCGTAAGCAATATTATTTTTAAATATTTTTTTATTACAAATGTAATATTTTTATTAAAAAAAAATGCATGCTAAATACTTTCTAATAAAAAATATTTATTTATTTTTTGTTTAACTACAATTTTCTCGCAAATAAAATAACACTATCAGTTGACCGGCACCGAACGCCATTTTGATTTGTTTACGTTTTGTCAGTCACTTTGACTACATTAAAATGGACTCAGATTCTCATTATTTAGTGGAAAAAGAACTTAAATCTAGTGACAAAAATGAAACTAACACTCGCTAAATCAAAAAAAAAATATAAAAACATTCAAAACTGACCAAAAACATTTTTTTTTCAACTTTTTCAAGAAAAAAACACAAGGTAGCCTCGACACAGGCGCGCATAAGGCCAAACCTGTCACTTTTTTGACATTTTGTCAAAAAATTGAGGGGCAGTGAAAAAAAACACACTGTGCATTATGTCTTTTTTAATAAAAAAAACTTTTTTTTCTACATTTTTTTGCGTTTTTCTTAAAAATTAAATTTTTTATGTGAATAATTTAAGGAAAATATGCATATTTGAAAAAGTCACGAAACATTTTTTTTTTTGAAGAAATTGATTGACAACTGAATATTTCATTTCAGAAAATATGTAGATTAATAAAATGTCTGAAAAAAATGTTTTTGTTTTTAATACTTGTTTTTTGTCTTATTGCTGTTTGTACTCTTTAAAAAAAAAATAATTTTGTTTTGTTAAATTCTTTTTTTTAAATATTATCAAAATTTATTTTTCACAAAAAAAAAAAAAGCTGCACAGTTTTAAAGCCTATTCAAAGAAGAAAAAAAATGATATATCACACCATATGGGCTATTAGGGAAACAGACAATATAGTCCAAAATGTAAGGACACCTGTTTGGTAACAATAAAAAAAATGCCGTACCGTCGATTAAGAGATAAACAAAATATCTTCGACTATGTGAACTCCTGTTTATCAGGCCTAAAGTTAAGAGAATAGGTTTTTGTATCAAAAGTTAACTAAAAAAAAGAAATGGATATTAAGAGAATCTTAGCTAATTGATAATGTTTACCTTCCCTGGTCTAGTGTGTCTGCGCATAGCTGTGACAATCAATGTAGTTTTATTTAACGTTTCAAGAAAATTATTTCCAGCAGTTGGATTTTTGTTTTGTTCATCCACGTCTCAAATTCTGAGGTTTTGGGTGACATGTTGTTGTGTTGTCGTTTTATCTGGTACGCTTTTGTATGTCTAAAAATAACAAATTGAACAAAAAACTAAACAATGACTCCTTTTATTGATTAAACGTTTTTATTTGTGTTATCGCTCTTTGGTGTTGTTTTTTTTTTGTTTGTTGTTTTTGTGAACCTAAAACTTGTCAAAGCTTTTGAGGAGCGAGGTTTGCTTTTTTTAAACAAAATTTATTTCTTAACTAATGTACGTAAACACATCTTTTTAAACAAGTGGGTAACACCATATATTCACTTGAAAATTTGATTCATAGGCAGTTTGTTGTGTGCCCTAACTGCCTGGCGTATGCGTCGAGTTCGAATCACCTCACTGTATCTATCTTCCGTTCAAAAATTGAGCTTAATTTTCAACCAGGATCGAACCTGTGACTCTCATGTGGCAGTCGAGCGTTCTACCGCACTTTTAGTAAACTAAATTTTGGGCAGGTTTTTTTTTAAAGCAATATCATTTGTTACTAAAATACTCTAAACAAGATTTTGATGCTAAATGAAACACACTCTTACACACTTGTGTACTCTCTCTTTCTACATTTGTCTATCTATCTATCTATCTATCTATCTATCTATCTATCTATCTATCTATCTATCTATCTATCTATCTATCTATCTATCTCTTTCTCTCTCTCTATATATATATATCTGTTTCTGTTTATCTATCTAATTTTTTTCTCTCTTTAACTCGATCTATCTATCTATTTATCTATCTGTCTTCATGTATATCTCTATCTGTCAGCCTGTCTATCTATTCCCCTCTAACTCTATCAATCTATCAATCTGTCCATCTATCAGTCGCTCATGTAAGTTACTTTCTCATCCTTCAAAACCTCGTTGAATAGAAAACATAGAACGTGTTGGCATTATTATATACATCTGTCAACAATGCTCAAAATAGACAGTCATCTGAGCATTTGTCACATAAAAAGTAGAAAAATATATTAATCATAAATATATTGTAGTCCTTTCCTTTAAAAGACTCTGTCCTAAACATATTTATCAAACATTATACATAAAGCATTATTCTCTAACCCAAGCCATTGCTTTACTCCCCCACCCCCACCCCCACACTGAGGTCATGATAAGGTCAGCACCAGCCAGGGCTCCAGTACCCCCCATAGAGCTGAGGATTAGAATCCAGGGATCCGTAACGGCGGCAAAGGAGTCTTTCTGGTCACATTGTGGTGCTGAAATCGGCACTTGTAGAGCCTCTGTCAGGTAAGGTAGTTGTTTGGAAAGATCAACTGTTTCTGAAGGGTCTTCTGTTGGTAAACAAACAAAGACATATACACGTACACAGACACTGTGCAGAGGATGAATTTTATTTTTCTCGTAATAATTTTAAACTGCACATTTCGTATTAATTAGAAAAAAATTAAACGTTTATCAGGTAACCCAGTAACACTTTAAAAATGATATATTTTAGAAAATTTTACCAAGAAAATTGTACATTTTTATGTAGAAACTTAATTATGAATATCATTTTTTGGTTTGTCAATATTTCTGTTTTTAATGATGCTTGTCTTAACTCTTTATGAATTAGAAAGTGGAAAGAAAAAAAAAAGAAATAATAATATAAATAAAAAGACAAAATTTAGGAAAACTTAACTATCATGATATATATATATATGCTCGTGTGTGTATCTATGGGTGAGTGCTTATTTGTGTGTGCGTGTCTGTTGGCGGGGTGGCTGCGTTTACCAGGTTATTTTTAATTAACTCCCTTTTTCAAAATTCATTAGATATTTTTTAAACAGCAACTCAATACAACACAACAACAATACAATAGTGTGATACAGGTGAGTGTACTATCTGAAGACAAATGTTTAATACATGAACCAACCTTTTATATTGAATAGCATGTAGGGATCTTTGCATACAGCCCTGTCGTATTTGCCGCCCTTGTACACCTTCATCGATACCCTGTCTGTCCCAGGTGGAGGGTACCAATCGTTATGCATACCTGTCAGTTGGCAGAATTAAAATATGATATTCAGACTCAGCATAACGCATCTAGGTTTTTTCCGGTTCAGTCTAAAGCGACTAGAATTGTATGGCTCAGTATAAAACGACTAGATTTTTATGGCTCAGTATAAAGCGAATAGATATTTCAGGGGTTAACCTGGGGCATAAGGGAATGGGATGGGGCAGAAGGGCATTGGATGGGACACAAGGCGTTAGGCTAGGGCACAAGTGGATAGACTAGGAGCTGAATGGACAAATGAAGGTTTCCCTAACCCTAACCAGTAATAAAAATGTCCATAAAATTAGCTGACATCCAAGCTTTCTGTCAGAGAAGATAACAATAGTGTGCACCATTTACTGAATGTCATGTTAGTACAAAAACCATTACATTGTGTAGATCGGTAATAGCTGGCGAAAGTAGAAATCTCAATAATTATTTTGGGAGTGGTGTAGTAATACTTCCTGAGATAGACCACCAGACGGCCACCTCATGGAACCCCGGGGTATAAAACAGGGTCGTGATGAGACACTCTGGGTCGTGTAGACAGGTCACATTACCGAAGACAAAATTCTAAAGTTAAAATTGTGTATTTTGTACAATTTGTTTACCTATATCTCTTTCAACAATTTACGCGTATATATCTCTAATAAAATAATAATGATTTCGGTTCTGCGTTAAATAGAAAGTAAAGAATTGGTACAATGGTATTCTAGTTTAAAATACAATCATGAAAATATAGGATCTGCCCGAAACCAAAAATAACCTAGCCTTCCGTTCAAGCTTAACGGGATATAACTCTATGCAAAGGTTTTGCAGGGTACAGCTAGAATATAAATATATATATATATATATAGACTTGCCATACATCCCGGTTTCGCCGGGACAGTCCCGTATATACTGGGTTGTCCCGGTGTCCCGCCCGGTTGTTGAAATTGTCCCGGTTTAGATTCAGGGCACAGTTTCTTGGAAATAATTGAGCAAAATTATTAGATCAGAGAATGATTAATCTGCTCTTGTGTGATCAGTAACATTTTGGTAAGTAACACAGTAATAAAAATTCACAGAAGTCGGCAGCAGAGAAGAAGAAAGAGAAGAAGGATTTATTGAGAAAAGTTCATTCAAGTGAAAAATACAGTGGTACAACAAGTAGAAAACTGTTTTGTTTTTAAAAATATCATGTTTGTGTACCATTATGAATAAAACAACAAAGATTACACTGGTAAACAGTGAATTCATTGCCAGTGATATTTGAATCATTTTATACAAAGTCAACTATGCTGATTTAGAATGTGTAAGTGCTTTTGCTAGATTGGCTCTATTTTACGAGATAATTAAAATTAATTAAATAATGTATGCACCGTATTTGGAATTTGTCAGAAATTGCATGAAGTATAATAGTATACTAACAAATAGTAGTGAAACTGTTAATAGTCATGCAGAAATTTGTTCAAAATATATGTAATGATGTTATAGAAGAAAACATTTCCATTTGAAAAACTAATTATGTCGAATTAATTAATTAATTAATATGTTAATTGGTCTATAGTAATGCATTAGCAAATCGCTGTTTGCTCGACTTCCCTTTGTATGTGTCGTTGGTGCAAATGCGCTGGAGGCTCCAACAGTAGTCAGCCATCATATGTATGTCCCATCTTCCTTGATATCTCTCCTCCATCACCCTCATATCCTGATGGAACCTCTCCGCCTTGTTCCTCACTTGAAGTCCCCAAGATTACCTGGGAATTTGTCTAGGTGACAAGTGCAGGTAATGTACCTTGATGCTCATATTTGTTCCAATGTTTCTGAAGTTATCGTGGCTTACCAGTTCTTCGTAATTCTCTGCTCTGTTATTACCTCAGTAGTTCACAGCAACTGAAACAAAACTATCCCGTGAAGAAGCTTCAAGGTGATCCATGGAAGTACTCAAATTTCGATCGTTGATGAGTTTCCAAATCTGAGAGGACCGTAAAAAATCCCAGCTTTCAGCTTCTCCGAAACAATCGGGAAATGATCTGCAAATATACTTGAAGCAATTGATAGATTTGTCCCAAGCCTTAACAAATTGTTTCATTAAACCTAATTTGAAAGGAAGCGGTCCGAGAATGATCTTATTTTTGTCAAACAGGCCATGCCACTCTTGTTTAATGATCTTGCATTGCCCTGCTATCACAAAGGCACATGAAGCATGGGTATTTTGTGTATCCTGAGGCTGTTCAAGCAAGAAGTTTACCATTTTTATATCAACACAAATTGACCACTGATGCTCATAACAACGGACTCTCTGCAATACTGTTTTGATATTCTCATACTCTTCTTTAAGTGTTGTTGAGTGGGCAATGGGAAGAAATGCATAACGGTTACCATTGTTTAACAGAACACATTTCAAAACTTCTGATGGAACTGTCGATAAAAAGACGCCAGTCTTCGGAAAGGTAGTCTTGTAGTCCCATTTGGAGCGAAGTCAGGGATGTCATTACAGTAAACAAGATCTTCCTCTTGGCTGAAATATGGAAGGAAAAACTCTTCTCTTTTCCGATAAAATGTTATTTTAACTTCTGGTTTGAAAAATTTCTTTGTTGACCTGGACTCTAAAAGCTCAGATGCTTGCTTGGACAGATTTCGGTCTCGTATTAGGTCATTGAGTTCTTCTTGGCTGAATGGTTGAGGTGTTGAAGAACTTCCTTCATAATCGCTTCCACTGTTTTCACCTGCCAAAAACTCCAGATCTTGCCCCTCGTCAGAGTCTGATGGTGAAAACTCTAATAATCCAGTAAGCACTGGTATAGGAACTTCCTGCTATGTTGAATTAGTGTCCTTGCAGATTCAAGATCAGGATAATCCCCCTTAGATTTCTTGTGGCGATTGAAGCCTAAGATTTACAATTCAATCATGTATTCTCCACAGATGTAACAGAATACATTCGGATTATTTTAGCAGCATCTTCGTGATGAACTCATGATGTCTTTATAAAGAAGCAGCATAAAAGAGAAAAAAAATAAACCAAGTTATAACTTGGTATAGTTAAAGTAAACAAAAAGACACCAAACTTATTGCATTTGTTTTACACAAAAGGTATAGTCATATTTTCAAGGATGTCCAATATCTCAGAAACTAGAGCCAATTTAGCAAAAGCAGTGGCAGTTTTGAAATCAGCACCCATGAATTGCTAAGTAAATTCATTCAAACATTCTTGGCAATTCGAAAATTTTTTTGTTGAGCTGTGTTATCCCTATTCTAGAGTATATTTACAGTGTTTTTACATTACTGTTTTAACACCCACCCCACCCCCACCCCCGAAACCGACATTCCTAAACCTAAAGTAAAAAAAAGACAGAAATGTCCCGGTTGTCCGTGAAAAAATATGGCAGCCCAATATATATATATATATATATATATATATATATATATATATATATATATATTGATGATTATACAAACAATGCTGTCATTAAATTCCTTTATTATTTTATTGTTTTTCCACTTATTTTCTATTGTACTCCCTTTGATGGGTGTAAACAATATATCAAGTATAAACAAGCATAAGTGCCGATATGCCCAATCTTATGCATGTCTAGGCACATTGAAGCTGATTTCACCAAGATGGGTTACACCTTGAAGCGGCTTGAGGGGATTTTGGACCCTGGAGATCCGCCACTGGTGGCCCAAACCACAGAGGGGTGACGGGCAACGAATGAATACATGAATTTGTTTTTATTAAACAACCAAATACTTGCTAAACGCAATTTATCTTTACCTGGTCTGCCAACTATTAGTTGCTTAATCTGTCCAAATCGAATCGCCCCCTCTTACTGAAGGTTCAATGTCGTAGACGAATTCTTCTCTAGTTGACCTCAGTCCCCTGCTGATCATACGCCGCAAAACTGTCCGTCTATGCCGTAAACTAGAAATATTCAATTCTTATATAAAGAGAAAGATTGCTTGTATTCGTTAAATTGCTGAATGACTTCTCTCTAAATTGCTTTAATAATATAATAAAATTTGGGTTCTGCGTTAAATAGAAAGTAAGGAATTAATACAACAGTATTCCAGTTAAAAATACTACAATCATGAAAAAATCGGATCTGCCCGAAACCAAAAATAACCTATCTACCGATCAAGCGTAAGGGGATATAACTCTATGCAAAGGTTTTGCAATGGTACAGCTAGTATGACTACGTCCATATTTTCTATATCATTACTTTGACCAATGTCCATTATCTGAACCGATTTGTTGAAAGAGTTTAGGTTTCATATGGTTATTATGAAGTTGTGCATAAAATACTTGCACAGGAACCATTCATATATTATATGGCACATCATTGTAGATGGGAAGAGATTGGACAAACAGCGGGTCAAGGGGAGGGGGGGGGCAATTTGTTTCATAGAAAAGGCAAGGCTCTGGGTTGTCGATACTTTTTTTGATCTCTAAACAATAAATAATCATAATTTTATCCTAAAAGATGTTGGGAATGAAGCACTGTTATATATCCATGCATTATCTTAAATGTTTTTTTTTTTCAAAATATTGTTACAATTAGTTGGTGAGGGGGGGTGGGTGGGTTCACTATGATACGTAAGACCACACCCTCACCACCCTTGTGAGTTTATGTTCTTTAATAAGGCCCTGCTTTTGTCACACTGAAATACAAAGAAAGTCATTTTATTTTTAATCACTAGGTGGGAGGGAAAAAAAAAAAACTCTTACCTGGTTTTCTACCTGCTGCTTCCAGGAGCGTAGGAAGCCAGTCAACAGAATGCATAATTCTAAAGATATACATATAAATAATAGAACCAATAGCTTATAAATAGTCTTAAATGACACAAGTTAAAACTATCACTCTGCTATTTAAAGCAAACACACACACACACAAACACACACACACACACACACACTATAACAACAAAACCACTCTACTTTGACATGTACATTATGGAAATCAACATCAATCTTGGAAAGAAGAGTTTAAAAACAAAGGAATTCCTTGTTTAAAATTAAACCAATTAAAGAAGAGCACAAACCCTAAACCAGAGAAAAAGAAATAAAGACGCCTGCTGTCTGACAGTGGTTTACATGCTGGCAGTACCACGTGGCATACCAAGTAGTTATGGACATTCTAAAATAAGACACACAAATCTTTGAGAAGTCATCCAGAGAAGTGGTTCTCTTGTTTTTGCGATTCGCGGCCCATCAGAGAAACCTGTCCAAGTTTTCGAAACTCTCCTATAGAGGAAGATTAACAAAAGATGCAGCAAAGAAGAAAAAAAGCAACCAATTGTATTAGTTATCGACTTATAAATTATTCAGAAGGTCGGCGACCCATTTGGCAGGTTGCGACAAATGCTTTAAGAACCACTGCTGTAGAGAAAGTAATAATTACATAAATATAAGTGAGTTTCATTGTTGACGTAAAAGATCAATGTGTTTGCTTAATTTGGACTCTAATAATATTTATTTTATATTTCTGACCCTAGCTAAAACTGTGACTTTGACGTGGTATTGTGGTTACTGGGACAGTGGGGGAATTAGACAGGAACAGTGTAGTATTAAGACAGGGACAGTGTAGTATTAGACAGGGACAGTGTAGAATAAGACAGGGACAGTGTAGTATAAGACAGGGGCAGTGTAGTATAAGACAGGGACAGTGTAGTATTAGACAGGGACAGTGTAGTATTAGACAGGGACAGTGTAGTATTAGACAGGACAGGGACAGTGTAGTACTAGACAGGGACAGTGTAGTATTAGACAGGACAGGGACAGTGTAGTATTAGACAGGGACAGTGTAGTATTAGACAGGGACAGTGTAGTATTAGACAGGACAGGGACAGTGTAGTATTAGACAGGGACAGTGTAGTATTAGAAAGGGACAGTGTAGTATAAGACAGGGGCAGTGTAGTATTAGACAGGGACAGTGTAGTATTAGACAGGAACAGTGTAGTATTAGACAGGAATAGTGTAGTATAAGACAGGGGCAGTGTAGTATTAGACAGGGACAGTGTAGTATTAGACAGGAACAGTGTAGTATTAGACAGGGACAGTGTAGTATTAGACAGGGACAGTGTAGAATAAGACAGGGACAGTGTAGTATAAGACAGGGGCAGTGTAGTATAAGACAGGGACAGTGTAGTATTAGACAGGGACAGTGTAGTATTAGACAGGGACAGTGTAGTATTAGACAGGACAGGGACAGTGTAGTACTAGACAGGGACAGTGTAGTATTAGACAGGACAGGGACAGTGTAGTATTAGACAGGGACAGTGTAGTATTAGACAGGGACAGTGTAGTATTAGACAGGACAGGGACAGTGTAGTATTAGACAGGGACAGTGTAGTATTAGACAGGGACAGTGTAGTATTAGACAGGACAGGGACAGTGTAGTATTAGACAGGGACAGTGTAGTGTTAGACAGGACAGGGACAGTGTAGTATTAGACAGGGACAGTGTAGTATTAGACAGGAACAGTGTAGTATAAGACAGGGGCAGTGTAGTATTAGACAGGAACAGTGTAGTATTAGTCAGGGACAACATTAGTAAACAGTGACTAAAGCTAAACACGAATAATAATAGCAAAGCAGAACTGACTAAACAATAGACTGTGCCCCCGCCCCCCCGCCCCTGCCCCCGCCGCCCCCTTACACCCCTTATGCTGGTTATCAAGGTTCCACTCGGACCCCAAAAAATTGCAGCCTGGCAATGCCTTGGCAGACCCAACGTTATAACATCATCTAGTCCTAAGTAATATACCAAAGAAATGGGTCAGCATAAACCTAACCAGCTATCGTAAAAAACCACCAGTAAAACCACAATTGAGAACCTCAGGTCAAAATGTCGTTTATTGGTGAAATTAAAGGGTCTGTCATATTTAACGTCATAATTGTTAGGTCACCATAATTTATGTTGCAATATCCAAACGTACACCTCTGCGTACATATTTCTAAATACAAATAATTTAATAAAAACACAAATTACTGATTTATTCTGGTTGTCTTCCTCTGCAGGTGTGTCTGGCTGTAGACGAAGGTGGGCACCCTGGTTCCTCCCTCCCATATGGAGCTTTTACCTCCTCTCAACGGCCAGTTGTTGCCGCCCATGTATGGATGACCGCCATTCTGTCAATGACATTCATAAATAGCTCAATGTATTTTTAGCCTTCACTAAAACCATAAATAACACAGTGCTACTTGGGGAAAGAAATAATGACCCAACCAAACAGTCATAGTTATATGCCCATTCATTAACAGTTTTTACATATAAATCAACAAAACGCTATTCTTAAAAGAGTCCGGCATTCAGTTGTTTAGGTGCACTTTGTCAAGATCACTCGTCAGGGTCTTAATTGTTTATGTCAATTCATTTTATTCTCATTTATGGTTAAGAACTGTTGTTATCTTTTTATCCGCATATATCCGTAATAATTTACATAATAATTGAAATGCTGCTTGACAATTATGGTTTTATTTGTCGGAAATTGGCAAGAGGACGTCAAAATCATCTAACTTCGTATAGAGCAGGGGTCGGCAACGTGCGGCTCGCGAGCCACATGCGGCTCTTTCGATGTCAAGTTGCGGCTCTTTCGATGTCAAATTGCGGTCTAATCAAATACCATAATATTGAAACAACAATTTTAGTGGCTCTTTAAAAATTGAGAAAATTGTAAATTATAACTTTTGGCTCTTCCGTTTCAAAAGGGTGCCGACCCCTGGTATAGAGCATTGTGTTTCTCAATTGTGGGCAGAAAGAGTTCTTAGGTCATGAAGACATCAATTCGAACAGGGTCAAACTGCGGCCCGTTGGATAAATACTCTTAATAAAATAAAGAACCTACTATGACTCTCAGGGGAAAAAAAATGCCGTCCCTAAACAAGCCACTATGACGTATACGCCTAAAAACAAAAACAAAAATAGCGACAAAAAAAAAACATAAACAAGACAACAGAAATAAAGTACATCGGGTTAAATAGTACAAGTGTATGTGTTGTCGTATGGTACTGGAAGATTGATCTTACATCACTTGTAAATATCAGAATCAAGTTATCCATGAGTCCTTTAGCGTACAGCGCTGCTGTAATATTTCCTACACTCTCATCAATAGCACTGACCATACCTAGAGGATACAATCAATACAATTATAACAGCGAAAAAGTAAAAAGCACACCCAGTCAAATCAAGTCAACAACATCCGCCATAATATAAACATCCCATGTAGCAGCCATTCAACCAGAACGTCATCTGAAGCTTCACCGACCGTTGCCTGATCAAAGCTAGGCTTCAGGCACTTGGGTATTTCTTTTCCCAAATTATCAACCAAACGTTTTGTTTTTATTTCGTAATGTATTGACATATGGCCACTGTTTCATTGTTCATGTTTGCTCAATTAATAGTTGTAAGTATAGGCTGCAGCATAATCTGCTGGTTTTATCTACTTATAGTGGTCAACTACATTGTCCATGAGGCCATACTACACAAAGTTTGATTGACCTAATATTTTAGACAAATGTTTCAATGACCAGAAAGAATAATACTTTCTACAGTGATCTGAATTTTAATAATATTTATGTGGTATATGCATCTTACTGTCCAAGATTACAATAAATTAAAAAAAAAAGCTCTCTGTTCTAGTATCCTTATTACCGCCAAAATATACAAATTTGTTTAAGCATAAAGATATATAAAACCAAATTTGTAACAGAATCAAACAATCAAATCCAAATTTAAAAAAAACATAAAGTACTGAACTTCCATATAGCACGATCTTTACAGTTTTTCGTAAATAATTTTTCGAATTACTTCTTCCTTGTTTCTCACCAATTAGATTTTTTTTTTTAAAAGTATAATTTTTTTTTTAAACAAACATAATCGATTTTACGATAAGATATAATATACACAATGAAATAATGATTAATAAATAAATCAAAGAAGTAAAATCGTAAATTTGATGTGAAAAATAATTAACACGACCACACGAGATGTGATCAATAAAACTTCCAACAAATAGAAATCTTTGAAGTGACTTAAAAGTTGACTCGCGCTGGTTAACAAACAAAAACAACTTTCGAATTCCAATACAATTTTAGTTTCCGATGCAGATATACTAGATATTTGTTTCCGATATTTTTTTTCGAATTTCTGAAGC
This sequence comes from Bulinus truncatus, assembly GCA_021962125.1. Taxonomy (NCBI): domain Eukaryota; kingdom Metazoa; phylum Mollusca; class Gastropoda; family Planorbidae; genus Bulinus; species Bulinus truncatus. The sequence goes on along the minus strand of JAGDYQ010000341.1, from coordinate 258,124 downwards.
GTTTAGATCATGATAATACTGTTCAATAATAATCTTATATTGTTCAGCAATAATCTCAAACTTTTCTGTAATCTTATACTGTACTTTGACAATTGTTATAATGTATACTGTGACAATCTTATACTGTACTTTGACAATCTCACACTGCACTGCGACAATCATAAACTGTACTGTGACAATCTTAAACTGTACTGCGACAATCTTTTACTGCAATGTGACAATATTTTACTGTTCTGTGACATTCTTATACTGTATTGTAACAATCTTATCCAGTACTGTGACAATCTTATACTGTACTGCGACAATCTTATACTGTACTGCGACAATCTTATACTGTACTGCGACAATCTTATACTGCACTGTGACAATATTATAAGGTACTGTGACAATCTTACATTATACTGTGACAATCTTATACTGTACTGTGACAATCTTATAATGTACTGTGACAATCTTATGCTGTACTGTAACAACCTTATACTGTACTGTAATAATCGTATACTGTATTGTGATGATCTTATACTGTACTGCGACAATCTTTTACTGTACTGTAACAATCTTATACTGAACTGTGACAATCTTATACTGTACTTTGAGAAACCTATACTGCACTGTGACAAACCTATACTGTACTGTAACAATCTTATACTGAACTTTGACAATCTTATACTGTACTTTGAGAAACCTATACTGTACTGCGACAATCTTATACTGTACTGTAACAATCTTATACTGTACTGTGACAATCTTATACTGTACTGTGACACTCTTACACTGTACTGTGACAATCTTATTCTGTACTGTGACAATCTTACACTGTACTGTGACAATCTTATACTGTACTGCGACAATCTTACACTGTACTGTGACAATCTTATAATGTACTGTGACAATCACACTAATTTGATTGATGTGACGGTTAAATTTTCAAGATTACGAATTTTATTTTCTCAGGTTATTTATTTATTTTTACAGTTTCTCTTTATTACACATGAAAATAATAAACTCTATTTTATCAACCATTATCTTACAAATAATCTTACAAATGATATTATCTTTAAAAAAATCTAATTATTACTAGCCCAAGGAAGTTTAACAGTGAAGATTTAAAAAGATATCATCTTACAAAAAAAAAAAAGAAAGATCTTGAGACGGAGCCAAATAGAAGTTGTATGTGATAAATAAAGTTCTAGATTTCAGAAATAATTTTGTGTACTGGGGGAATGATAAGAGACTCTTGAGTCAATAAGTATGTAAGTCCAGGAAAGTTTAACAATGAATCTAGGTCACCGCTTAAGTTGCCCACTGACAAACGGGGGTCATACATCGCCAGTAAAAAGACTAGGATCACATTGCATGATATGACGGCATGGTGATCAACAAATATAAGGCCCACTTGTTACGATATTGTACAGATATGATCACAAAAAGATACACCTATATCACGGCATTGTCAATTTTGCCCACATTGAGAGTAAGGGCCCCGACATAATGTTTCAGATAAGGGCCCCGACATAATGTTTCAGATGAGGGCCCCAAAACAAAGTTTCAGATAAGGGCTCCGACATAATGTTTCAGATAAGGGCCCCGACAAAATTTTTCAGATGAGGGCCCCACAACAAAGTTTCAGATAAGGGCCCCGACATAATGTTTCAGATAAGGGCCCCGACATAATGTTTCAGATGAGGGCCACAAAACAAAGTTTCAGATAAGGGCCCCGACATAATGTTTCAGATAAGGGCCCCGACATAATGTTTCAGATGAGGGCCGCAAAACAAATTTTCAGATAAGGGCCCCGACATAATGTTTCAGATAAGGGCCCCGACATAATGTTTCAGATAAGGGCCCCGACATAATGTTTCAGATGAGGGCCACAAAACAAAGTTTTAGATAAGGGCCCCGACGTAACGTTTAAGCATAGAGCCCATATATAACGGTTAAGCTGAGAATGACCCTGATAAATTTTTATGAGTGTGATTTTAAAAAAAAAGTTGGCAACTGCTGTCATGCAACAAAACACATTTGAAGGTGTTCAACTTTGAGTATAACTGTCTCTAACTTACCTAGATAGTCGCGTCGTACTTTCAGTCTAATATGTTTAAATTTACGTGAGTACTGGTCAGGTACCTGTAAGATAAAAGATACACAGTTATACGAAACCACGGGGTCATCTTGCATACATAAACCTATTTAACAAAATATGCATATGTTGGCACGCAGAGAGGGGGGAGAGGGGGGTAATTGCCAGGTGGCCCGCATCTGTAAGGGGGCCCGGCTGCCCCGACCATGTCAATTTTTTCACGACTCATTATTTATTAAGGGGCCCGCAATGATGTCCTGCCCTGGGGCCCTTGTTGGCTCTCGGCGCCCCTGCATATGTATATATCTTGTGAGAAACTGTTTACCTCTACAGGTGTGTGCGGCGCCTGGTAAGGTAGGTACAGGAATAGAGGTGTGTCGTGATCATGGCGCTTTATGATGTCGACAGCACGGGTCGTGTAGGCGTGCTATTTGGTGTAACATCATGAGAAGTGGGTGGCCACATTGTAGCATCAGTGTAGCATCGTCGTAGTCACGTGATAGCAACACGTGTAGCATCGTCATAGTAACATAGTAGCATCATGTGTAGCATCATCGCAGTCACATGGTGGCAGCATTTGTAAGCAACAGTGTAGCAACATCAATATGGCATCATTGTATGAACAATGTACATGGGAGTTACAATTTTGTAACCGATGTAGCAACATTGTATGAGCAGCGTAAAGACAGTGTAGCAAGATTGTAGCAGCATGTCAGCATCAGCATGTAGCAACAGTGTAACAAGGACAAATTGGCAGCGGTGCAGCAACAGCACGAACAGCACACATGAAATTATAAACCAAATGTATGTATAAATCGATGCAGTGTTTAAAAACAAAAATACATTCAAAACATTTTTTTTACATCTTTTTGTCTTTCCTTTCTTAGCGATGTCAAGACAATCTGGACGAGAATTATTTGATGTTGTAGGGACAAAAAAATCGACAACTTGAAAGAAAACTTTTCTTGTCAAGAATTTTAATAGCTATATAGACACTTAACTTTAAAAAAAAGAAGTAATTTTTTATCTAATTTGTGATTAAAAATAACTAATTGCTTGTACTTTCAACCCGATAGATGTTTTATGGAGTATTTCTCAACTTGAAGAATAATCTATGTGAACTCTTAGCTTAATAAAGGGATCAAAATGTATTTATTATAGCAAATGCATTAAGGAGCAAATGAGAATAAACAATTCACCCGTGACTTATATATTACTATTTATTTTAGGACCATTAATAAATAGGGCTTTATTTTTGCAGGCGAATAATAAAGATGTACTTTAGACAAATAAATCAAGATGCAATTAATAACAACTGGTAAATAGGGCAATAATTTAATTTATAGCCAGCTTTAAATAAAGGATTACCTCAGGTAAACAAATAAATGAACATGTAATTTATATAAGCACTGATAAATTGGGATCTATTTTATAGCCACTGATAAATAAAGAGGTACTTTAGGAACAGAAGTGAATCAAGATATGATTTTCAACCACTAGTAAATCAAGAGGCAAACCCGATGATAAAAGGCCTAAGGGCAGACCAAGAAGAAGATGGTTAGAGAAAGTGGAGGAAGACCTTAAAGACATAGGAGTGAAAGATTGACGGACGACGACCATGGATCGGAAAAGGTGAAGAGTAGTATGGCAGACCAGGGCCCTAAATGGACCGTAGAGAGTACTATGGCAGACCAGGGCCCTAAATGGGCTGTAGAGCCAACGGGAAAAGAAGAAGTAAATCAAGTCTTACATTGTGGCAGTTTACTAATCGAGATTTACTTTATAAATATCTTCATTGTCTACATTATTTCCGTCATTTGTACGACATAGCAAGTAAAACTTAGTCGATCATTATCATAGCCCTTCACCCATGGTAGGGCCCCCAACAACAGATCTCTAGAGTCCTCCGTCAGGGTAAAGGCCCCCAAAAACAGATCTCTAGTCCTCAGTCAGGGTAAAGCCCCCCCCCCCCCCAAACAGATCTCCAGACCTAGAAGCGGACACCATAAAGATGATACACACTTGGAATCAGCTGGATAAGAGGGCAAAGGACAGAGGACTCATGAGATATTTTGTTAGGCAATCGATTTTTCCCCCCAATGAATGAGTTATTTTCCTAATTTTGAATCTCATACTACCTCCCTCTTCCCATGGGCACACCTTCTCACCCCTCCTTTAATATAATAAATTAATTCCTTTTTTATACCTCATAACACTCAAACAGTTTATTTTATAAATCATAAAAAAACTTTTATATAAACTTTAGATTCATTTTGTATTTTTGGTTAAACATAAAATTTGAACTAGTTTAAAAAATAATACAGAGGTCAAGAAATTTTTAAAGTAAAGAACTGACCTACCGTGGAGTAGGTCCCTAGGTCGTCCATCCAGATGGACTCATTGAACCAGAAGTCCGTTCCCTGTACTAAAGACTCTGTCCTGAAGTTGACAGCGGTCTTTAAAAGTGTGTCGCCCCAGAGGTGGAGTGACAGGTTGGTCATCAAAGAGTCGGGCACAACATCAGCTGACGATGAAACTTAAGAGTTTAATTTTGTCAGTCATTGAGAGGCAGAAAAAGATATAGATCAGAAGGAGACACAGAATGTGAGTCAGAAAAAAAAGACACAAAATGTGAAGTCAGAAGGAGTCACGAAATTTGAGTCATATTTTGTGTCTGAGCCTAAAAGGGACATAAAATTTCAGTCATACTGAAAGGCATATTGAGAGTCAGAAAGAGGGACACAATAAGTAACATACACAAAATGAATATGTTATCAATTCAGGGACAGGGCATACGTGTGGCCGGTCATAGTCATATTTATAGATAATAATATATTATGGTATAGTGTTTACTGAACATAGTTAGAGCACAATCATTCATAATAAAATAGCTACAAGTTTAAATATATATATATATATATATATGGAATTAATGTCTCCACGAAGTATCTCACCAACCTTTAGTGTGATAATAGTGATGGTTACTGCCAGTCAGGATACCATAGAAGGAATCGAACCCACGCCGTGTAGGTATGAAGCTTTCTTGACAAAATCCTAAATGCCACCTGCAATGTATTTATTATGTTGTCTGTTTTTTTAAAGTAAAAGATCGTATAATCAATATTAACACACAATTCTGCAACATATCTTCAACGAATTAAAAGTTTTATGTAATTATTAATATGTCTAAATATATTTTATCTATAATTGTGATGCTGTAGTATGGAAGAAAGTTTTGTTTTAAGGGAGACAATTAACAATTTGAAACATGAGTTTAAAAATTGACTTTTGTTTCCCTTTATAGATGAATTTTTATATTTAAAAAAATCAAGTAATAGGATTTTTATGTTTTACTAGCAATTGTGTCTTTATACTTTGGATAAATTTTTTCATAATGTTTTTGTATTAAACACTGTATTCATTTCGGGTTAGGTGAATAAACTTTACATCAGGAGATAATTAATTTTATGTTCATAGATATTGATATGACTGTAGTTGGCCACAGGGCCACAACACCACACATGGTCATGACAGCAGGAGCACTGGGAGTAAGTGCATAACATATGACATAGTTAGCATGCATTGGATATAGCTCGATGACCTACTTTCCCACCAGATGTGTGGCATAACCCAATTCTTTCAGATACTGTGGCAACAGTTTGTACTTGGACGGTAGGTACAGCGCCTCGGCTGGACTTATAGCCTTCTGGAGACAATAAGAAATGGAATACTATTTTTTTTCCAGCATTTAATACATGATACTATTCAATGATACTAATACATGGTAATAATACATGATACGAATACATGATACTAATACATGATACCAATGCATGATACAAATACTTGGTATTAATACATGATACTTATACATAATACTAATACATGATACCATTACATGATACAAATACATGATAATAATACATGGTAACTATCAATTCATTAGACAGTTGTTACTTATTTTTTCCGTGTTTTTTTTTTAAATCTGCACACATATTTTAATAACTCAGTTCTTCTTTCTCAAAATGTGCATTACATGGGAGACAAGCGAGGAAAAAGCTAGCTTGGCAGTAAATATTCCCCATTAATGACGATAAAGGCACGGCTTACTAAAAGATTGTTTGGCTAGCACATTTTCCAGCCAACGTCAACTGATGTCAATTACCTATGTTAGTCCGGATGGAATTGTGGACTTTCCCAGATCCTCATTAAATTCTTGAGACAAATTTCTTTAAATGTTAAAGTCAATAAAAAAAAATCTCATTCATATCAATTAGAAAATCCACCTTTTACCATACGATATCCACTCATATCACATAGAATGTCCACTCATATCACATAAAATGTCCACTCATATCACATACAATGTCCACTCATATCACATACAATGTCCACTAATATCACATACAATGTCCACTCATATCACATACAATGTCCACTCATATCACATACAATGTCCACTCATATCACATACAATGTCCACTCATATCACATACAATGTCCACTCATATCACATACAATGTCCACTCATATCACATACAATGTCCACTCATATCAATACAATGTCCACTCAAAATACATACAATGTCCACTCATATCAATACAATGTCCACTCATATCACATACAATGTCCACTAATACCACATACAATGTCCACTCATATAACATACAATGTCCACTCATATCACATACAATGTCCACTCATATCACATACAATGTCCACTCATATCAATACAATGTCCACTTATATCACATACAATGTCCACTCATATCACATACAATATCCACTTATATCACATACAATGTCCACTCATATCACATACAATGTCCACTCATATCACATACAATGTCCACTCATATCACATACAATGTCCACTCATATCAATACAATGTCCACTAATACCACATACAATGTCCACTCATATCACATACAATGTCCACTCATATCACATACAATGTCCAGTCATATCACATACAATATCCACTTATATCACATACAATTTCCACTTATATCACATACAATGTCCACTCATATCTTATACAATGTCCACTCATATCACATACAATGTCCACTAATACCACATACAATGTCCACTCATATCACATACAATGTCCACTAATACCACATACAATGTCCACTCATATCACATACAATGTCCACTAATACCACATACAATGTCCACTCATATCACATACAATGTCCACTCATATCACATACAATGTCCACTAATACCACATACAATGTCCACTAATACCACATACAATGTCCACTCATATCACATACAATGTCCACTCATATCACATACAATGTCCACTAATACCACATACAATGTCCACTCATATCACATACAATGTCCACTAATACCACACACAATGTCCACTCATATCACATACAATGTCCACTTATATCACATACAATGTCCACTCATATCACATACAATGTCCACTCATATCACATACAATGTCCACTCATATCACATACAATGTCCACTCATACCAAATACAATGTCCACTCATATCATATACAATGTCCACTCATATCACATACAATGTCCACTCATATCATATACAATGTCCACTCATACCACATACAATGTCCACTCATATCATATACAATGTCCACTCATATCATATACAATGTCCACTCATATCACATACAATGTCCACTCATACCACTTACAATGTCCACTCATATATACAATGTCCACTCCAAAGTTACCTGAAGCTCAGTGTGGAACGGGTAGTAGCCGGTCATCAGGGACGTTCTGGATCTGAAAAGTTATTGATTTGATGTAATTAACTGGTCACGTGACTAAAGCAGGGATGGCAAATACATGGCACGCGTGCCGAAATAGGGGAGCGCCGAAAATATTTTCTGGCTCGCCAAGAGAATTTAAATATCAACAAAAATAAAAAAAAATAAACTAGGTTAAAAACACTTCGTATAAAAACATGAGAAGTTGGCAAGTGCAAAAAATAAATAAAATAAAAATGAAAGACATTAACTTCGGATTGTGCTTATTTTTTTTACTTTGGTGTAAACCTATTTGTGATCCATGGACAAGAGCTCCATTTAGTGAGATGTAATGTATCCGACAGGAGAAGAGGGAAAACATGAGTACAGTCTCTGACAGAATCTTGGCACCACGTAATAGTAATACCTTTCAAGGCCCAGAGACCATTCAGTGACATTTAAAACCAGCAATACTCCTCACCCATATAAATATGTAAGAAACAGCGCACACCCTTTTTTTAAAAAAAAAAAAGATTGATTTAAACAAAGGAGGGGGAGGGGTATATACACCAATAAATAAATGGAACAGCTGTACTAGTCAACTTATCGATATGTGAGAATTCTATTGAGATACCAAAGCCGCTGCAATGGGGAGACAACCCCAACATTTGTAAAAGGCGACCCCCCCCCCCGAGTCTTGTAGCGAAAGCCTAACCTTTTTGTGTTGAAAGGGTGAGCAGAGTGGCCTAAGCTATAAGACATGGCCAGGGGCTCTAAAAATTCCGCCAGTGATCAAAGTAACACGGCCCTCCTCCCCCCTCCCCCCAGCCTTTCATGTCTAAAAGCGTCAACCATTACTCAAACATATAAATACAGAGGCGTATTTAGGGTGCGGGAGGAGCGTCCATATTAGAAAGTCACCCCCCCCCTTCCCCAAAGATTTTTTTACATCAAATATTAAGTACATTATCTCATGTCATTGTGTCGAAAAGAGGCCAAGCCCCCACCGGGCCCCCAAAACCCTAGGTTCGGCACTGTATAAATAACCACCTTTTTCCAATTACCATAATTTAAGAAAATGAGAACTTAATATATATAGAGAGGATATGGTGTACAAGACAAACAAAACATTCAAGTGGACACATCATTACGGTGTACAAGACAAACAGCACATTCAAGTGGACACATCATTACGGTGTACAAGACAAACAGCACATTCAAGTGGACACATCATTACGGTGTACAAGACAAACAGCACATTCAAGTGGACACATCATTACGGTGTACAAGACAAACAGCACATTCAAGTGGACACATCATTACGGTGTACAAGACAAACAGCACATTCAAGTGGACATATCATTACGGTGTACAAGACAAACGGCACATTCAAGTGGACACATCATTACGATTGTGCAAGACAAACAGCACATTCAAGTGGACACATCATTACGGTGTACAAGACAAACAGCACATTCAAGTGGACACATCATTACGGTGTACAAGAGGGCTGGGCGTATACTGAGTCCATGATGATCCCCTGGGATGCCAGCTTGTTGAGGTTAGGGGTCAGCACACTTGGGGTTGTGCTCATCCAACGTCGTTCCAACCTTTAGAAAAAAAACATGTGTATATATATATATATATATATATATATATATATATATATATATATATATATATATATATATATAAACATATATATATATATATATATGTATATATATTTATATCAGTGAAATTGTGGTCAGATCATCCAGCAAATGAACACATACCTGTATTTGTTTGAACAAACAAAATAAAACAACATGTAACGAATATTAAAATGAATTAAGCAGTGGTTCACACGCTTTTTAGCTTCGCGACACACTTTGACAAAAGTTTGGGTATGTTTGTCTGTGATGTACCTGTAATGATGAGATGAATATTCTTGCTGTATAATTCTGTAGTATATGCCTACAAAGACCACGTGTTTTAAATGTTAGCAAATTTTCATTCTTTCGTTTTTGCGTGTGAAGTTCATGTAAGGATAAACATCTGTTGGGACTGTTTTGATGGTACACTTCTTTCATTCCCACATTTGCAGATAGTGTATTGGCCATGGAGGTACCACGACCTGAAATATTCATTGGCCTTCACCAGAGATCGAACCAAGGACCCTCAGGTGGTGAGTGGACCGCTTTACCGCCCGACCCTCCGTCTCTTATGAACAGTTTTGGTTTCGTGACCCACCCTCAAAATTGCAACCAAAACATGCAAAGAAAAAAATACGATATAAGAAAGCAAACAAAAGTGTCATGAATTGTTTATATGTGAAGTCCAGGGCCGTTTTAAGATCATCGTAGGCCCTAAGCACTTTCAAAATCGTAGGCCCTCCCCGACTTCATTTTTACTATTTTTCAAGAATGCACCCAGGGCTAGGCGGGGGGGGGGGTTGGGAGGGCGAAATTTACATGATCTAATAAATAGTAATAGTTGTTATTGTAAAATAAAATAAAAGAGGGACCTCGCAAGGATCCGTTAAATTGGGCCCCGTAATTCGTAAGACTGGCCCTGTTTCACTAGATCGTATCAGACATGATAAGTTAACAATGAACGATTGAGACATTTCACATCTTAAAACATAATTGTACACATTTTAAAATTTAATTTGTTCATTTTTAAAAATTGTAATGGCTAAATATAGTTCCAAGTTAATATATATATATATATATATATATATATATATATATATATATATATACTAGTACCACATATATCTTTATATCTATGACTAGTACACTATATATTAAAATTTATATAAAATACGCCATATTCATAATTTAGACACCATCAATTTATTTCATTGATCAGAAAATAAAAAAAAATTCGCCAAATCTGTTACTATTCGGTTTCTGCTTAAGAAATACATTGTTAATCAAATCTCATTGATAAACTTCTATTTGAAACAGGGGATAATTAGGGTTAGTTGCTTTACATCTCTATACTAATAAGACACATTTGTTGTCTGTCTGTGTATTCCCTTATAACTAAGATCCAGAAAACCAAATAACGTGAAATTTGTTACACATACACATAATTACACGGGGAAGGTTATAGGACATGTTTCGTTTCATCTCGATGGGTAGTTTAATTGTAATTAATTATTTGTATTTTAGTATTTTACTATATTTAAGTAATCTCGACGGCGCCATAAATAAAATTCCTCTGTGACGTCATTTCCGATGATACATTTTTAAAAGAGGGGTAACTTCCGGAAACTCCAATTGTAAACATGGTGAAATCAATAGTCATATCTATTTACCTATCGTTTTATGTATTCAGAAGATTAAAATTTAAGGTGCACTTTAATAAACCGAAATACGTTAATTAAAATGTTTCTGTGACATTATTAACATTATTACTCAATGGGTAGTTTAATTGTAATTAATATTTTTAGTATTTTACTATTCAATGCACAGGGAATTCCCTGTATTCGCGCACCAAGTGAATGTGTAATTGAACGGACGGAGAAGAAAGGGTTAGGGACGGAAAAAAAAATAAATATTGTTGTTGTTTTTTTTTTCATGCTGCAAGTACCCGGCTTTGGCCGGGATCAAAATAAGGTTTTCTGTTTATTTAAGAAGCGTAATTTGACGTTTAATTGTACAGAGAGAGGGAGGGGGGAGAGAGATAAAGAGAGAGGGGGGCAGGGAGGGAGAGAGGAAGGAGGGGGAAGGGAGGGGGGTGAGAAGGAGGGAGGGAAAGGGAGGGAGGGAGAGAGGTGGTAGGGAGGGAGATAAAGGGGGAGGGGAGTGAGAGGGAGGGTTGGAGAGAGAGTGAGGGAGAAAGGGAGGGGAAGGAAAGAGAAAGGAAGGGGGAGTAGGGAGGGAGATAGAGGGGAGGGAGGGAGAGAGATAAAGAAAGAGGGAGGGAGAGAGATAAAGAGAGAGGGGGAAGGGAGGGAGAGAGGAAATGAGGGAGGGGGAGGGAGAGAGAGGAAGAGGGGGAGAGAGGGAGAGGGAGAAAGAAAGGAGGAAGGGAGAGAGGGGGTGGGGAGGGAGAGAAAGGGGATGGAAGGAGAGAGGGAGAGAGAGGATGGAAGAAATGGGAGGGAGTGAGAGATAAAGAGATAGAGGGGGCAGTGAGGGAGAGAGGGGGAGGAGGAATGGAGGAAGGTGGAGAGAGGGGGGACGGGGGTGAGAGAAGGAGGGAGGGAGATAGGGAGAGAGAGGGAGATGGGAGAGTTAGGGAGGGAAGTAGAGGGAGGGAGGGAGGGATAAAGGGAGGGAGGGAAAGAGAAAGGGAGAGAGGGGGTAGGAAGGGAGAGAGAGAGAGGAAGGGAGAGAGGGGGGTAGGGAGAAAACAAAAGGTAAACAAAAAACTTTTTTTAAACCCGGGCAAAGCCGGGTACTTGCAACTAGTTTCTCAATAATGCACCTGCACTTCTTTTCCATTTGAAATCTAAATAAACTTTCCGCATTGTAAATTTATGCAGACTCTATGCAGTGATGACGTAGTAAATCCGGTGTTTCATCAAAAGTAACGAATGTACTTTTAAATAATCATGTATGATGGATACAATAGGAAACACGAGAGTGGATTTAAGAAGCGGAAGAAAAAGGGGTATAAAGAAAAAGCATGGCTACTACCAGATCCATTTTAAAGATAGGCTGCAATTTATGAGCAGAGACACTGATTGCATTACATGTAAAACTAGTAATACTAGTGATAATGACATTTCATTTATGTCTTCGGCCACAACGTACACCAACAATCCCGCAATACCAGAAATAATGTTGCCGGACTGAGCTGAAAAAAAAGTGAAACAACCGAAACAAGTGTTATGGGTCATGCTGAATCTGTTGTGTTTGATTTGCTTACAGACTCAGACTGTAATTTAGGGTCTATAGAAGGTGCTGGTTTGAAGCATGAGCTGCCTGACAAAGAATACAGTTATTCAAGTGATCCAGCTGATTGTGAGATAACTGCACATCTAAGACGTTATTATGCTGAACATCTTTTTTAAGAATAAATTTGGAGTCAGATTTTTACATTAAAGGGTTGACAATTTGGTGACAAGATCAGATTTGCACGCAAAAATATTTTGCTAGAACGTTAACAAATGGTGAAATTGTCAAGCGAGACTGACTTCTCTTTTCTCCTTCAACGGGTAAAGTGTTTTGTTATGTGTGCAAGCTGTTTGACTACAAAATTGGTTTTGCAAATCAGTTTATCAATAGTTTTGATAACTGGAAAACGCCATCGCAAGGATTACATCACGTGAGAAGTCGAAGGATCACATTGCTGCTCTGTCAAGGATGTAAGGATGTCAACAGATATCTTGAATTGACGACAAACTACAAATGGAGAAGCAAAAATTGTGCAAATATTTGACTGATATAGTTGTTGTGACAAGATTTCTTGCTGAAAGAGGGTTAGCTTTTCGCGGTGACAGCCATTTACATAACTGATATACCAATAGAAATTACCTTGGTTGCATTGACCTTTTAGCTGAATTTGATCCCTTGCTAAAGGAACACACTGAGAGAAATGGAAACCCCGGAAAGGGGAATGTATCATATCTTTCTGCCAGTGTATGTGATGAATTTATTGAGTTAATGGGATCCAATGTATTGATGCAGATACTGTCTGAAATGAAGATTGCTAAATATTATGGAATCAGTATAGATTCCACTCCTGACATCAGTTAGTGGATCAGCTGTCAGTTGTTGTTCGCTATGTTCCAACTGAACAACACGATGGTAAATGCCTTTTCGATCTATTGGTGAGTACTCTCAGACTTCATGGTATAGATATCGCCAATAGCAGATCGCAGTCCTATGACAATGCAAGTAACATGAGTGGGATTTATTCGAGAGTGCAAGCTAGATTTAGAGAGATTAATAAATTAGCGGAGTGGGTGCCATGCACTGACCACAGCTTAAATTTGGTATGCTCATCAGCTGTGGGGAGCTGTTCAGCTATAGACAACTATTTTTGCTTTTGTTCAGTCACTCTACACGTTTTTTTCGCTGAGTGCCTGAAAGAAAAAAAAAAACCTTTTTGTTGCAAGGGCTATCAGCAACAAGGTGGTCAGCACAAAGTGACGCTACTAGAGCTTTTTATTCCAATTATAAGGAAATTTGACAAGCATTGTCTGATGTTGCAACAAGCGAACGTCAACCACCAGCATCTGTGCATGGAGCCAAATCACTCATAAATAAGTTGGATCATTTAGACACAGCGTTAATGTGTGTGATTTGGAAAGACTTGCTCCAAAAAAATTGATATTGTCAACCAAGCTCTACAGGAACCTGAAATTGAGTTAACGACCATCATCAACTTGTATGTCAGTCTTGTTTTTAACTTTCATGATACACGCGATAAATTTGAAATGCACGAAGGTATAACAAAACAACTTTCACAAACGGACTATAAAGAATGTACACAACGCAAACGACAGCGACACCGATTTCATGATGAAGTTGTGGATGATAATGATCTGGTTTTAGGTATGAGTCCTAGTGAAAAATTCCGTACTCAGTCTTTTTATGTTATCATAGACAGACTTATTACTGAGATGGGAAAACGGCGATCAGCCTACACAACACTACATGCAATGTTCAACTTTCTTCTGGACAGATCTATGTCAAATCAAACAGTTTCGAAAGCCAAGTCACTAATTGAGATGTACCCATCAGATCTGGAAGACTCATTTACTAATGAATTTCTTTTGTTCTCACGGATGTTTGCTGACAAGAAAACTGTGGCTGAAATGCTTACAGCACAAATACAGAATAGGTTGTGACGAGTTTTCCAAATGTAAATATTGCTTTCCGGATGTATCAATTTTGGGAACAAGTGCTGAAGGGGAACATTCATTTTCTAAACTCATATTGATAAAAACGTATCTTCGGTCATCGAGGGGACAAACATGACTATCCTCCCTGGCATTATTTTCCATTAAAAAGGAATTGATGAGGGAAATGATATTTGAGGACGTCATATGTGACTTTGCTAAGACAAAGAGCCGAAAATTTATCATACTGTAATTTAAAGATCTACAGCACTGCAGCTTGACTTGCTCAGGTGCTCATCTTACACTATAAATAGTGTATAACTATATACAGTTACTTTAATACAAACATTAACATATTCTGAACTTGTTTTCATTTTATGTTCTGGCTTTCGTAGGCCCTTGAAAAGTCCGTAGGCCCTAAGCTAAGTGCCTAGTGTGCCTATTTGATAAAAGCACAGGTGAAGTCCCTGTAAGGATGACATGAAATCTCTTAGATCCTATAAACCATTTCTGGAACAGATTTTGTATTGCCTTTCTTTCATCCTCACTATAGCCGGGTAGTGTAATGGTTATGGGGGCACCACGGGGTATATATAGCTGGAACATTTACCATGATCTGAAATATCCATTGAATCAGTGACTTTTAGTTCGACAATCGAGCGCTTTACCAAACGACCATCCGTCCCATGAATTTGGCCCTTTAAGTTTTCATCTAATACGTGGTAGATGTATAAATATATAGTTCCGGTAACATATAGTTCCGTAACATATAGTTCTGTAACATATAGTTCCGTAACATATAGTTCTGTAACATATAGTTCCGTAACAAATAGAGAATTACAATTATTTTTATTACAAATTTGAGAACCAATGAATTAAAGAAACTCTTTGCCAAGTTTATAAACAGTCACGAGTTAAGATGGGTTCTTTCGATACGAAAGCCAGGGACGCCGTCATAAATATATCCATATGACGACCCTTGACTCTCTTTGAAAGCTGGGGGTACCCTCTCCTTTAATGAAAAGTAATAGTTATAGTAGAATAGGACAAGCGAACAAAGTAACAGATAGATAACTGGGTCATATGCACTAAATTAATAAGGTTGTGTTTTTTTTTAGGATCAAAACAAAATGTTAATGTGTTAAAATATTTCAACACTCATCCATAACAATTTGCCCTACTTTATAAAAACTAGAAACGTTTATAATACAAAGTTAATAAAAAAAAAGTACATGCAAATAATTTAAACAACCTAAAACACATTCTTGTGATAATTTTTGTCAGTGATTGATAAATGAATTATAAATTAGTAAAAGTGGTCATTGTGTGTTAAGTAAGGACACAAGGGAGATAACCATTCAAACACTGCATGAGACAATATTTAACGCGTCTATTTCCCCTTTTATTTATTACGTGAGTAAGACTTTCATGGCCACGTTAGGGACAATGATCTATTGCAAGAATGACCTAGCGTTGGCTGGGTATGTGTGTGATTGGAGGAGGGAAATTATTTATGGTAGCCATGACACCAATGTGCACTAATGAAATACTTACCCAAGTCATCGGCATAAATAAATACGATATGAGGCGGACGGCCTGAAAGAGATTCTGTCACTGTGAGGATAAATGCACACAATAAAGTCAAGGTGCGCATCTTTGTTATTAGCCTGTCCAGTGCGCACGAAGTTGAACGTTTAGATTTCTCACATTTACGGGGAACCGTTTGTACTGGATGTAAGCTAAGCGTGTGTTCAGTTCTTGGCTGCGACCGTTAATAGTTGACAGTGTAGAGCCGATGAGTGCACACAGTGTATAAACATGTTCAAGTGTTTTGATAAGTACTACACAGCTTGACGAACAAATACACAGTCTGTGTTTTAAGTTCACATGTAAATGATGCAATACTTAACCTTTGACCTACTCAATAGAGTATATGCAACATTATGTACTCGTAACACTGACCTAACACAGTAAAGTGAACAAAAAGTGTATTCATTAATTACATAGTTTCAATTCTAGCTTAATTTATATACCATCGCGTTACAAAATCGATTGTTTATCAATATGGTATAAAACCAATTATCTTAACACAGATAGGTATAGCAAGAACTGTAATAACTTTTTAGCATCAATTTTATATCATCATATATCATCGCAGTATATCAATATGATATAACACCAATGGAAGGCCTATATTATCCACACTGGAAATGAAAACGCGAACTCATGTGAATATTCAAAAATCAAATCATTTGTCCACCACCTCATTACATTAGACAACACACGCACACATCACACACAGCTCGGGTAAATTAAACACAACACATGCGTTTCAACATAAACATAATTTTATCACGGCTTTACACACATACACACACATACAGCTTTCCTGACCGATTTAATTCCGAATGTTATCAATGGGGCAACTTAAAAAAAAATTGTTATCAGCCTTATGGATGACCGATAAATCGAGTCATCTTAATGGTATGAAAGTAAAAGTGGCCAACTGACAAAAATGGAGATAACACATCCACTTATCTTTATAACTTTTTGTTTTAATTAATGATAATAATAGACATACACGCCATGAAGCTTAATCCATCAAATCCAGGTATTCAGGGATAGCCGTGTATTGTTTAGATGACATTGATACAATCAGTCTAATAATTAATAATAAAAAAAAAATGGAAATAGTGTTGGGTATTGTGTCGTACGGAGTTGATGAGGAATTTAAATTTGACTTTTTGCTGAATGGAGCGGGGCGGATGGTTGAGTGCTAGACTGTCGATATGAGAGTCCTGGGTTTGATCATCACTTAGAACCAAGGACATTTTTCGTTGTCCAAGTGAAAGTTGGTTAAAGCCCCACAAGTCCACCCATCGTTAAATTGGTACCTGACTTCAAGTTGGGGAAGTAAAGGCGGCTGGGCGTTGTACTAATCATACAATCCCTTTATATGTCGGGGGGTTATAGAAATAGATGAACGTTAAACTTCATCTGCCCCGACGGCCCTACAGTGTTAAGAGAACTTTACTTTTTACTTCATTGAAAGGACACAGCTTTTTGGAAATTTCATTAAAAATATAAAACTGTTTTTAAAGAATGAAAAAACTTGTATTCTCTGAGTCTGTGACGTCACTTTATGGATTCGATGTTTATCTCTTAGATCCTATAAAACAATATGGGGCTATATTTGTAGGGCCCATCTTTCATTCCCACCATAACCGTTAGTGCATTTGCCATGGAGGCACCACTAAACTTCGATGGAACTTTCACCATGGTCGGAAAATTCCTTGAATTCTTATTGGAGATTGAACCGGGAAACCTCAGATCGACGGTCGAGATCTTTACCACAAGACCAACCGTTTTATTCTCTGAGTTACATAGTTGATCTTTCTCTGCGGCATGTGATTCTTGTGGTGGAAAACATTTTGCCACTGGTATTGTTAGTGGCGGCATTGCCACTAACCTATTATACCCTACAATTAATTATGCCCTACTTATACCATACAATTAATTATGCCCTACCTATACCCTACTATTAATTATGCCCTACTTATACCATACAATTAATAATGCCCTACTTATACTCTACTATTAATTATGCCCTACTTATACCATACAATTAATTATGCCCTACCTATACCCTACTATTAATTATGCCCTACTTATACCATACAATTAATTATGCCCTACTTATACCATACAATTAATTATGCCCTACTTATACCACACAATTAAATATGCCCTACTTATACCATACAATTAATTATGCCCTACTTATACCATACAATTAATTATGCCCTACTTATACCACACAATTAATTATGCCCTACCTATACCCTACAATTAATTATGCCCTACTTATACCATACAATTAATTATGCCCTACTTATACTCTACTATTAAATATGCCCTACTTATACCATACAATTAATTATGCCCTAATTATAATCTACTATTAATTATGCCCTACTTATACCCTATACACTGATGTGTACTTGTAAGTTGTTTATATAATAACTATTATGTAAACATCACCAAAAGTATTATGTTAACATGACCACTAGTATTATTTTAACATCACCACTTGCATTATGTTAACATCACCACTTGTGTAAGGACAGTGAAAATAGATAGATAGACATAGATAGATAGACAGTCATATTGTTAGATAGATAGACAGATAGATTGAGTGATAGATTAATAGACAGATAATTAAGTAGACAAACGAATTGCACGGACAGTGAAAATAGGTCAGGACTGATGATTAATAGCAGCAGTGTGTGGAGTTAAGTGTTACGTAATTAGACAGGTGGGAAGACGAAGGCGGGGCGAAAGGGACAGCGTTGGTCAGTTGTAGGGACGCGGAGATATACAGGTCACGACAGAAAGAGAGGGAGGCAGTGTAGTTTTGGTTAAGTTTGAAGAAGGTAGTGAATTAGGAAGAAACGAAGGAATGAGTAGGAACAGTAGCATTGTATTGACGGAACGACAATTGATGCAGTAATTTATTGTGTAGAATTGATTTAATATCTGATGTTCACTCTTGGATATAAGTGCTTTAGATCATTCAATAAAGTGATTTTAATTAATATAACGGAGTTTGTGAATTTGCATTAGCTGTGTATAAAGAAAGAAAAGGAAAGAAAGTAATTAAATAACAAAGAAGATAAAACAACACCCATCATCATACGGGAAACCAACCATTGCCATCCCTGACAACTTGTATTATGTTAACATCACCGGTTGTATTAAATTAACATAATCAATTGTATTTTGTTAACATCACCACTTTTTTATATTAACATCACCACCTGTATTATGTTAACATCACCACTTGTAATATTTTAACATCACCACTTATATTATGTTAACATCACACTTGTATTATGTTAACGTCACCAATTGTATTATGTTTCGATATGTTTCATGTGGTGAGTACTAAACGACGTCAGCTCGATGGCTAGGACTATATAAAAGTTTGTCAGACACAGAGATTAGCTCAATTATAATTCAATTGCAAAATTTTGTGACGAAGCACCCAGACTTGCCCATGAAAATGACGTCATTCATTTTTTTAAATTTTTTGAATACAGCATTACTTTGAAATTTGAATTCCCAGTTCGATGTTTGATTGTGTTTTTTATTGAGTACTTCACCTCAGAGTGTCTTCAAATATCCCTTTATAAAGGGTCACCAATTTTTCCATTGGTTATTAATAATAACGGCTCTTCTTATAACAGTGGTGGCAAACCTATGGCTCGCGTGCCACAGTCGGCACGCAGAGCCACATCAGTCGGAACGCAACAAAAATATTTATTTCAATATTCATTGGAGTGTTGACACTTTGTAATAAATAAGTGATTTTTTTTTTGGTTGAATTTCGGACATGCAGCCCCAAAAAAGGTTTGCCACCCCTGGCGTATAACATTACATTCATTGAACTTAAATATAGCTTATCATTGTTTATAAATAGAACATAATTATCTAATGTCATATATACATATTTATAGAAATGAGGTAATCTAATTTCATAAATTATATTTTATAAATAGAACTAATGTCGTATACCGTTGCATCTCTTTATGAGCAGTTAGACTAATATCAATTAAATCAACTTGTGGTTTCTGAAAGTTTAATGCAGTGGCGTAGCAAGGGTGGGGGTGGCAAGGGGGGCAATATGACCCGGGCGCTATTCACAAAGGGGCGTCAAATGGTTTATTTTACATATAATTTTATATGGTTTTCGAATGGGGGGGGCGCTAAAAAGGTATTGTGCCCCGGGCACGAGTTAAGCTCGCAACGCCACTCGTTGAAAGACATGGACATGCTGCATGATTGGCTGCTAACATGTAGGTAAGAGGGACTGAACTCATGTTTGCTCTACTTGTACTTGAGAACTGGTCAACAAAGTTTAAATTATAAATTATCCTTCTCCTCCAAATTTCCTATCTAGAGAAAGATAACCAATGTTTTACTTTGCTGAAATTGTGAGGGGAATGATGCCCCTTTAACTTAAAAGATTACATGCTCGATATAGGCTTACTAAAATATTACAAATAATAATAAACTGACAAAATGATAATAATAATCACAAACTCAAACTAGAAAGGAACAAAATAGGTTTTTTTTTGTAAAATTTTTATTTACGTTTTTTGTTGCTCTGAAAAAAAAATCATTGTTTCAATGTTAATTTGTTTATCATGTAAACATGATATGTGATTAAAATAAACAACTTATTCGGAAAAAAAATATTATTAACAAAATCACACTGTCTTCCAGATAAAACAATTTTTAACACAATATCACCATATGTGGTGAGATTACTATAAACATAATATAAACTAAATGAACATGTTCAAGTATTGAAGTAGAAGCAATGTACATGGTATAACAAATGATATAATCAATGAACATTAATTTAACACTCACACAATATTGTTATAAAAATCTAGAACTATTAGTTCTATGACAATTTATTGCTAACATTAATATGGGAACAAAGGTACAAAACGAAGAATAGTAAGGAACTAATTAATAAGTAATTTTTTTTTGTAATAAAAGGGCAAAGGGGGGAAGGGGAGAGGGGTGTAAAAAATGTACAATAAATTTACATAAATGACATTTGAGAATAAAATGTCATTAGCGCATGTCATAAAACATGTAGGATATTGTCAGTCTTCACGTACAGCGTCTTCACATTTAGTGAATCAAACTTTCGTTCATGCGTTATGTTTTTATTTTTTCATTTTATAATATCATTATGAATTGTATTGATATTGCACTAAGGTTGTTATAGGGAACATTCCGATTGGAGTCTGTGTAATAAATACAGGATGGTCTGTCAATTCTTCTTAAGTATATGTCAATGTTTCAAGGCTATACAGTACTTATTTAGCAATTTAGCACAATTTATTACCTGCAAGTTTTTGAACAATTTCTATGAACGTTCACGTTGGAACAAGTTTGACTATATTTCAGTAATACGGTTTTTTTTTTTTCAATTTGCATACGTGTTTTAAATTTTGTATATGATAAATAAAAACTACACTAAATAGATTAAAAAAAAATTATCGTAAAAAACAAACAGGATAAATGAACAAAATATGTCACTTTCTGTGATGATTACTTCATTTAGTTGGTACAAAATGATAATCTAGTTTTTAAACTTGATGATTACTTCATTTAGTTGGTACAAAATTACAATCTAGTTTTTAAACTTGATGATTACTTCATTTAGTTGGTACAAAATGACAATCTAGTTTTTTTTAAACTTGATGATTATTTCATTTAGTTGGTACAAAATGGCAATCTAGTTTTTAAACTAGAAAACCATTTGATTTAACAGAGGAATGTACTAGGAATTCAGACTTATGCCTCTGTTTACATGTTTTATTAATCAAGCAGACGTCAAAGTGTGGGAAACGATAACCTCATCTAAACATTGATTGACATTCGATCCACGTACGAACCCTGATGGGGATGGGATGGGGAAGGGGAATAAATGACCTCGCAGTAGAGTGAACCACTTTTTGACTTTAACTTTTCAAGCTTGTAATTCTGCAATCTATCAATGGATATCTCAGGTGTAGTTGTGTTATATAAAGGATGCACCGCTGTCTCATGCACCACATTTTTTTTATCGCGGGCAGCACGGATCTTTTGTGGAGAAGCTAAAAAAAGAAAAAAAAAAAAGGGGACAGTCTATGCCAACCCTGGGCGAACAACGCCCCGCGGGTCAATCACGGCCATTTGTTAAGATCATATGACATTTACATTTAATATTTTGCTACTTTTTATGTCGTCTGCTCTTGCTTCGGCCCAAATATCAAATTTAAGAACCCATTGTGGCCTGCGGTTCAAAACGTTTGCCTACCAATGGTCTAGGAGCTTCCTTCAGTATCAGTTTTTATTAAAACTGCGCACCGTGAGGGCTATTACATGTACATTTTGTCTCAGAGCCATCACATACCAAAATGAGGCTATGATCGTTGTTCATTAATATTTGCAAATAAATTTGACCTATTTGGCTGTAATTGTACAACCTCTCAATATATCTGGTAATATAGAGTTTGACATCCATAGGGGAACATGTTATTCAAAATTATTATTGTAATTGTCCATATGTAGATTAAGTAAACAATCATAATATTAATGGGTCATAATTCAAAACTACAAAAAAAAATGTTTTTTTTTATTAATCACATCAGTTATCAGGCAAATAAAAACCATAATATCTTCAAGACGGTTAAAATTTTAAATAAAAAGTCAAGTATTTCGGCCATAACATCTTGTGTTTAAATCTCCCCGGAACAGTTCTGTTATAATAAATACCGCAATGTTGAACAATAACGATAACTCCTTAACAACTTGTTACATTTGTTTCATCGCCAGTTACCTCCCATAATCATTTTAAAAAAATCAAAATGAACAAAAAAAAATGTCATTACAAGCAAGCAAAAAAAAAAAATGACGTCTGAAACGCATTATGGAATCAGCAATCAACAAATTGAAAGAAAAAAAAAACAGAAATACATCTGAAATAATGTAAATAATAAACAATATTAAAATTATGAGGCTGCATGAACTATTTTTGACATATGTATTTTACATGTTAGTATCAGGGCGGGGAGGGTTAATGGGTGGGGGGGTGGGGGGATACGACAACAACTTTAAATAATAAAATTTCGAATGATCGATAAGTAGGTAAGGGGGGGGCTTTCCTTTTCCTGGGGCCCCACAGATTGTGCCCCCACCCACCACATACCTACAACCTTGTTTTACGACAGCCAAGTATAATAAAGAAAACAACGTACCGTAAAACTAAGAAAATGATAAGTTCTTTAATTCTTTTCATTTTATAAACTATCCATTGGGAAATCATTTCATCCTGTGTCACGGACACAAAGTAAAATTAAACATTGAATATTGTTGCTCTGTTCCTCTTGAATCTATTTATCAATGTAAACTTTTGCGTCATTATAAAATAATAAAAAAAAAAAAAACAACAATTTATTAATTAATTATATTTGAAAAGTAACATTTAGATAAGAACGAAAAAAATATAAAAATACACATTAATTAATGAAATTTTGTTTCTTTTACACTAATTTCAGTGTCCTATGTTTATCACCATGGCAACTGCGTCCCAGTGACTTAGTTTGATTGGTCGATATTTTGCATTATGGTTTGTTTTTTTTTAATCCAAAAAGAATTATGAATTATTTAAACTGTTTCATAGATATGACTTAGTTTAAATGTGTTCTGTTTACTTTTAGTAACGTTTTTTTTTTGTTTTTTCAAGGAATAAGTGTACCTCAGAATCAATATTTAACTTGGTCTATGTATTATATACTTATACATTTTGAACACACACACACACACACACACACACTTAATAGCTAAGACTCAGGAACAATTTTATTTTGTAAATTATAACGACAGCCCATTGACTGCTGACACCAAATAGTCTTGTCATTGTGAAGATGGGACCAACAGAGCCCCCGTGTGTTTGTGTGCTCAAAGAGAAGGGTCCATTTATAAGTAGCACAAACTACACACACACACACACACACACACACACACACACTCATACACAAGCATTCTGACCTCGCTACCATGACATAGAACTTTCTCTCTCTTGTGTTTTTTTTTTTGCTTCTATGTCCAGTTAATCGAATTAGCGCCAGCTCCCGTGTGACGTCTGCTAATCTCATTTGGCCATCCAGGCCACTGCTGTGTCGGAATTCGATCTGCACGAGGGGTGGGCTCTTCAAGGAGGGACCACTGGGTGATATGCGGGTGGTGTGGCGGATGATGATGAGGCAGATGATATCGGTTAAAGGGGGAAGAGAGAGGGCTGGGGAGGAAGGGGAAAAATATGATTGTAGTGAGACGAGAACAAAAGGGAGGTAACAAGAAACGGAAGAGAAATTATATTACCAGAAAAGGGAGATAACTTGACTAAAATTATAATAAGGTTTCTTTATTTATTTTTGTTCAGTTAGAGTTATAAGCCTTTGTGCATTTAGACATGAACTTATTCGCTAAATATTGTGCAAGATTATGACAAAAGCTATGTACTAGCAATTGGCATTGTTTTAAACTTGCTTTTGTAATTAATGATAATGTTTGTGTGCATGTGTGTGTGTGTATTTATGTATACATATATTAAAATTAATTAATGCACTCCTAATCAGCATACTTACAGAAAACAATAACTTTAGTCAAAAATCAATGATTTTGTAGAGATCATTAGTGGAAACTGTCGTACTAATAGCGTTAATTATTTTTTATTGCTGCAATATATTAGTAGTTAGAGTCAGTTGGAAATATTTTAGTAGATTGTGGAAGGGGGGGGGGTTGAATCTGTTGCAGGGCTTTCAACCTTGTATTTATTTATTTTTACTTATTAAAGAATTTACCGGGAACAAACATTCTTTAATTAGGTCAATGTCGGTATTACTGTTAATTAATTCAACGTGGGCTAATCCTTTCAAATGTTGAAACCGAATGCTAAGTCATTTATCGAGCACTTTCGTAGAGAATCTAGAATGTTCGATTAAGAAATTTAGTATTTTGTTCGTTTTATAATATAAATAATAGCCTACCTTAAACAACTGGAGTAACCGTCTTAGAAGGTTACCGCGAGATGGCCGCAATTAATGGCATACAAATAGAAGACATTTTGCCAAACAGCTCCTGCACCACATGTGTCTATCAATGTCGTAAAAACAAAAATTTAGGATCGGAAAATTATATGTTTGTTTGTTTTCATTTATTAAGTAGATTATTACACTGTTTGTTTTCATTTAAGTAGATTATTACACAATCTTTGAGCATGGTCTCTTTTTGATTTACAAAATAAAAATAATCTTAATTGACAAATTAATCTAAAGATAACTATTTTAAAATCATTTATATTCCAAATTTGATAATGTCCTAGACGCTATGAAAATTTCAAGGATGTTACATCAATATTTAAATTTCATTTTTTTTTATATTAAAACATTTGTTTAAATATTCGCATTAGAAATTGATTAAAAGCGAAACTCCCAATAACCGCTCTGAGAACTTGAAAGCAAGTGTCAATTTTCAAGCACTATCACAATGTAAAACCTAAACTTCCAACAAATCATGATGTCATGTTTAAATATATTTTTGAAATAAAAAAAAAACGCGCGGGGGGGGGGGGTAAAACTACGTTTGATGAAATATTGCGGTACTGAGTTTAAAATCCTTTGTCGCTCTCATCACTGTAGTATTTGTCTTTGGCCGGTTTCTGGACGAAACTTTCTTTGGTCTCGTACACTGGACTGTACTGGGTGGGGACGTAGTCGTCGTAGCCTTTCTCTGAGGTGGCTCCATAGTTGGTCCTACCGCCGCCGCCGCCGCCGCCACCGTTAGACTGGTTGTTGCTGTGGTCGCTGAACTTCCAGCTCTCGTCATTAGGCCTGGGGGGATGGGGGGGGTGGGGAGGGGGGAGGAGGGGGAGGAGAGAAACATAGAAGATTAGAGAACTGAGCTGTGTGATGTGACAGACCACATGACAGGGTTGGAGATTTTACAATAGATTTTTTCGACAGGTTGGGACACAGTTTTTTTATAGAAAAAAAAAAGGATGATAGACTAAGTAATAGATTACCGAACAGTTGGCTTAGGGTGATTGTATTTAGCACGGCACTGAGTTGTAAGTGTAGGGCTGCCAGGTGTGTAGGGGCTGCCAGGTGTGTAGGGCTGCCAGGTGTGTAAGGCTGCCAGGTATGTAGGGCTGCCAGGTGTGTAAGGCTGCCAGGTATGTAGGGCTGCCAGGTGTGTAAGGCTGCCAGGTGTGTAGGGCTGCCAGGTGTGTAGAGCTGCCAGGTGTGTAAGGCTGCCAGGTGTGTAGTGGACCAATATGGCAGTAGCGCATAGCCAGGGGCGGATGCAATATTGTACACCCACAGAGGCAGACACAGACATTGTGATAAACTAGGTCCACACCTTACACTTTATAATAGATTGGTCCCCTACAACAGACATGTAATAGACTAGTCCTCTACAGCAGACATGTAATAGACTAGTCCTCTACAACAGACTTGTAATATATTAGTCCTCTACAACAGACTCGTAATACACTAGTCCCTACAAAGACTTGTAATAGACTAGTCTTATACAACAGACTTGTAATATATTACGTAGTCCTCTACAACATACTTTATAATAGATTAGACCCATACAACAAACTTGTAATAGGTTAGTCCTCTACAACAGACTTTGTAATATATTATTCATCTTAAACATACCTTCTAATAGATTAGTTCTCTGGAACAGACAAATTGATATATTGTATAAAGATGCTAACCAGATCAAACCGACTAAAAAAAAAATAATCATCTATTTAGCTGTATTAAACGATGGACTTCTATATTTAGTTGTATTAAAGAATGGACTTCTATATTTAGCTATATTAAACAATGGACTTCTATATTTAGTTGTATTAAACAATGGACTTCTATATTTAGCTGTATTAAACAATGAACTTCTATATTTAGCTGTAATTCTTGAAGATTTATTTCAGACCGTTCTCTTTGTTAATCACTTGTTTATTAGGCTTTCTCTATGTAACAAATTTCCACTATATATGTTGAATGTTCGCTGTCTAGCTGACAAAAGCTAGACTCTAACATCTGACTTGACTAACTTATGTAAAGATAATACAGTAAATGTATGTAAACAGACAGTAATAATAATCTGTTTAGTCCTACTGTTCATAAAGTATGTTTTGTATCCATCAGTAAAGTAAAATATTCAGAGGAAATAATGTTTAAAAAATATCCAACAAAAATTAAATAAATAAATCAAAATTACGCATAAAAAAATGACATCATTGATTTGTGTTGTGATCAGTTTAGCTAATAGAACAACAGTCCTGAATAGAATGTACAATAACCAACATTGACCAATCATGATTTCCGTTTTTTATTCACTCTGATCGATCTAATAACTATTGATTATTGATTGGCTAATGTACTAAATGAGAGTTTTTAAGTATGCAGGCTACTAGAACTGAACGTAAGTTAAAAAAAAAGAACAAAAAACAGAAGCCTGAAGGTAAACATGGAGATATCCCACTGCTGGGATACAATTAAGGTGATAATTAATTATTGATCTACGGACTCTAATTTATTTCTGGATTCTTTGTGTGTCGATTGACTTTTGGGTCTATGGGGATAATATGTGAGAATAATCGAATCATGGCGTTTGAAGGAGAAATGTTTATATTATATAGATGTGATTATCTATACAATGTCAGGAATACATGCAATTAAGCAGGCAGACTGACAGATAATCATGCAGGAAGAAAAAAGACACAAATAGATAGACAGATAGATAGATAAATAGATAAATAGATAGATATATATATATATAGATAGATAAATAGATAGATAGATAGATAGATAGATAGATAGATAGATAGATAGATAGATAGATAGATAGATAGATAGATAGATAGATAGATAGATAGATAGATAGATAGATAGATAGATGGATGGATGGATGGATGGATGGATGGATGGATGGATGGATGGATGGATGGATGGATGGATGGATAGATAGATAGATAGATAGATAGATAGATAGATAGATAGATAGATAGATAGATAGATAGATAGATAGATAGATAGATAGATAGATAGATAGATAGATAGATAGATAGATAGATAGATAGATAGATAGATAGATAGATAGATAGATAGATAGATAGATAGATAGATAGATAGATAGATAGACAGTCAATTCCAAGTATTTACCTAAGTGTGTGCTCCGGCCTCCATGTCTCCTCCCCGGGTCCCTCCGCCCACGGCTGTTTCTCCCCTGAAGCAAATATCCCGTAAAATATCACACCGGCGAAATGGATCAAGCTGGCGATGAGGAAGACGTACTGCCACTCACTCTTGGCCTGTGTTGAGTTCAAGAGACACAAATAAATAGCACATCTTGCACCTTTATAACGATGGAAGGTATTGGAGACAATAGATGAATCGAACTTCTTTCACCCTCCGACTTAGCTCAGGCTGCAAAAGGTCATGTGGGAGGAGGGGGCATCTTTGAGGACATTAGTGGGATCGAACCAGTAATCCACACGACACGTACCGGGCTCACAAGTCATAAGCCGCGGAGCTACCGAAAAGTATTTATAGATTTACTGTCACACTCGACCAAAAAAATTAATCGTAAAAACGATTGCTTATTTTTTGTAAATCTGTCAATTTGAGGATCCCGGGTTGGAACTTCGGTGAGGACCAATGGATATTTCAGGTCATGGTGAAAGTTCCCGTTATATCTCCCTTGATGCCTCCAATGCACTATCAACTGTGGTGGGTATGAAAGAAAGGTACGATAAAAACAGCCCATTAAGTTGTTTAAAGGATTTAAGAGATCTACCCTCATTCTTATAGGGACTTCTCAAACACGCACACACACACGCACACGCACACCCGAAAGAATAAAGAATGCTAACCCTAAAACACGTACTCTTGAAGGCCTACACGACATAAATATACAGAAAGCATATCGCTATTAAAAAAAAGTCATCCTCATTGACTAACAAATGTCGCCATTTTGTTATTGGTTTTATAATAGTTGTATTAAACAATGGACTTCTATATTTAGCTGTATTAAACAATGGACTTCTATATTTAGCTGTATTAAACGATGGACTTCTATATTTAGTTGTATTAAACAATGGACTTCTATATTTAGCTATATTAAACAATGGACTTCTATATTTAGCTGTATTAAACAATGAACTTCTATATTTAGCTGTAATTAAATAAATGAGGACTGAAACAACTTTGCCAAATTAAATAGATTCCAGTTTAATAAATGAATAATATTTTGCTAATATAAATGTTGTTCCAACCATAGAAAAACTGAACATTTTATTTTCAGTGACTTTGAAGATGGAGTATAAGGAGATGATAGATAAACAATGATCCAGTTATTTACAGCAATATCATTATAAGTCTCACTGAGTTCACTAATAACCAAAATGACAGAATTGGGAAAATTGGAGGATTTTGTGATATATGTAGCCTACAATAATCAACAACATTACGCTTTTATTCATAGTTTACCAATAGTATCAAAACCATATATTTTTTATGCAGTATGAACTAATTTAATTACTGAAAGAGTTTCAGCATAATATTTAATCACAGCATTGATATTCAACTCAATCAGAAATCTGGGATTCAATAGGCAGGTACAACGTATTTGAAAACTATTTTTAGAATGCTCATTTCATGAAAAATTTAAAGGACCCCAGACTCAATTACTAAACAAATTTGTTTACTTTAAAACCCTTTTTCAATTATTGTTTATTTCCAGTCCGATGTATGAGTAATGTGAAGGTCGAGTTATAGCATTAGTAAAGTTAATTACATTGATATATTTATGTATAAATATTAATTTTGAAAATGTTGAATCCCAGGGAAAGATCTGCTAACCAAACAAAAAATAAAAGAAAACTTCAAAGAAATATCATTATTATTAAAATCTCTCGGGAAATTGGAAGCAAGCTACCGAGAGGGATCCGGGAGTTACCAGGCGTGAGTGCACTGGAAATTAAAATAATTCTGAAAGTAGAGATGTCTGTGTGTTATCGTGTGTGTGTGTGTATTGACGTATTTTTGTAAGTGCGTTTGTCTTAATAAGTAGGTATCGCTAGAAGATCTGAAATTCACTCTTATCCTTTGTACTCGGAAAGATTTTTTTTTTCAGGATAATGTTGAAATAAAAAAGTAAATAAGTTTGAATGCTTTTAGGTTGAAGTGATTGGTGTGAAATGATTGGTTCAAATCAGTGGGACGTTAAGTGCCCTTATATGGACAAGTGACAAAATGGCATCGATGTGACGTTTTGGAGTGTCGGGACACAAAATGTGTGGAAATAATAGTTACAATGCATTGTGGATACAATAGTTACAATGCATGTGTGGATACAATAGTAACAATGCATGTGTGGATACAATAGTTACAATGCATGTGTGGATACAATAGTTACAATGCATTGTGGATACAATAGTTACAATGCATTGTGGATACAATAGTTACAATGCATTGTGGATACAATAGTTACAATGCATTGTGGATACAATAGTAACAATGCATGTGTGGATACAATAGTTACAATGTATGTGTGGGTACAATAGTTACAATGCATGTGTGGATACAATAGTTACAATGCATGTGTGGATACAATAGTTACAATGCATTGTGGATACAATAGTTACAATGCATGGGTGGATACAATAGTTACAATGCATGTGTGGATAGAATAGTTACAATGCATGTGTACGAGTGTTTAAAAACTCAACAGTGTATCCTTTTGTCGTTTTGTTACGACGTAATGAATAATTTGGTACGAATGTAGGATTTTTTTGGTATAGGTCAATGTCAGGGATGGCTATGGTTTGGTTTCACGTATGGTGATGGGTGTTGTTTTATCTGCTTTATACTTAATTACTTTCTTTCCTTTTCTTTCTTTACACACCACTAATGCAAATTCACAAACTCCGTTTTATTAATTAAAATCACTTTATTGAATGATCTAAAGCACTTATATCCAAGAGTGAACATCAAATATTAAATCAATTCTACACAATACATTACTACATCAATTGTCGTTCCCTCAATACAATACTACTGTTCCTACTCATCCCTTCATTTCTTCCTAATTCACTCCCTTCTTCAAACTTAACAACACCTACACTGCCCCCCTCTCTTTCTGGCGTGACCTGTATATCTCCGCGTCCCTACCACTGACCAACGCTGTCCCTTCGTCTTCCCACCTGTCTAATTACGTAATACCTAACTCTACACGCTGCTGCTATTAATCATCAGTCCTGACCTATTTTCACTGTCCGTGCAATTCGTTTGTCTACTTAGTTATCTGTCTATCAATCTATCACTCAATCTATCTGTCTATCTATCTAACAATATGACTGTCTATCTATCTAAAATATGACTGTCTATCTATCTAACAATATGACTGTCTATCTATCTATGTCTATCTATCTATTTTCACTGTCCTTACAGTCAAGTAAGGTCAATCATGTGACCTCTCCTCCTTTCGGTGGTCAGTAAGGTAAATCTTGTGACCTCTCTCTTATCGGTGGTCAGTAAAGTCCGTCATGTGACCTTTCTTTCTAATCGGTGGTCAGTCTGGAACATATTTTAATGCTAGGCATTCATGTTGAGCTGTGGTAAGTTACACTAGGAGACTTCTCTTCTTATCGATGGTCAGTAATAGAGCATGGGGCTTCGATAAGGGGCTACATTCAGGTTTTGTTTATATTACATCACTAGCTGTACCCTGCAAAACATTTGCGGCATAGAGTTATATCCCCTTAGGCTTGATCGGTAGGGCTAGGTTTTTTTTTTTCGTTTTCGGGCAGATCCGATTTTCTCATGATTGTATTTTAAACTGGAATATACTGTTGTATTAATTCTTTACTTTCGATTTAACGCACACTGGAAATGAATATTATTATATATGATTCTTTAAAGTGCCGCACAAAAATACATTGAACAACATTTAGGAAATACAAGTCATTAATTCATATAGTAAAGCACATTCAATGGCAGCTGTGATTTCCAACAAGAGACCACGTTTGGCTACCATTGCTGCTCATCTTTTTAGGTAAAGTATGACTCACCGTGAGAACACACGTCTTCTTAACAACAGCCAGTTGGGGGAGAGTGTTGTGTATTAAGTGTCTTCGATCCTAGAAACCACTATATGGGACGGTGTTAATGGTGCTCTTATTTCATCCCAACCATAGCCGATAGTGAATTGACCATTAAGGCACCACGGGAGATATAGAGGGAACCTTAAATATCCATTGATCCTTACTGGAGATCGAACCAGGGACCCTCAGTTCGACAGTCGAAGCACTTCACAGCACAAGAATACTTTGGGGGTAGACTTAGATATCTCATGTTGACAAATCGTTAAATGCCATGTTTGCATATCATGACTTTTCTGTAAAGAGGACATTTGTTTTATCGTAAGACCAGAATGACCCCCACTGACCACTATAAAGATTAATTTATCAATCATTCACCTAATTATAACTATGCTGAAACGACAATGAGGCTATCACAGGTGATATGTGTCACAAATAAATGTAATCACCGAGACTCGAACCTATCACCTTCACCCAAGCTAATCCTGCTCACAACTACAGTGCCACCTATGGTCCACTAGACAATAAGACTAATTGAGACTACTGAAAAAGAAAAGCAGCTTTCCATAATTAGTCTCCAAACAAAGTTACCTAAAAAAAAATATCTTTATAACAACTGCTGTCTTGCATTTCAAGTGTTTAGTCCCGTCTTTGTCCCCCCGTGTCTCCCCATTCTTGCGTCGGAACTCAGTTGAGATGTGTTGGACATTGTAGCGATGTGCTAAACAACTATCTGCCAATTAAATTACCTCCAGCCCGTTCATACATAAACCATGACCGCGACCGAGATATGTGCCGGAACTTTTAGAAGATGGTGGGAGACAGGGGTGGAGGGGAGGGGAGGTGTCGGGTGGGGGGAGTAGAGAGACCGGTGAGAGGCAACCATGGTCTGCTTTCTGGACATCCAAAATTCATTAGAAAATAAAAGGAACACCAGGCATTTCCATCTTTCTATTATCATTGTATAAATTTACGTTATTATTGTGTACAACCCTTAAATGTATAGACCTAATGTTGATCATACACAAACATGTAAACCGGTTTATATTATTTTATAGGGAAGCTAAAGCGAAACGAATATCTATCGTTTTAGAAGTCATCGAATACAAAAAATTAAAAAAATCGATTTCTCTCGGCTCTAACTTGAATCCCCCGTCCACCCCCGCCCCTCTATTTTTTTTTGTTTTGTTTCGAGGATGACATCAAGAGATGGCACGTGTGAAGTGTGACGTTCACTTTTCAGGAGGAGGTAAACCATTCCTCTCACGTACAATTGGATTCTCTCCCCTCACCGTCATTTCTATTCTAGCACATTGTCTACGAGAGTATGCTTTGCCTCATGTTCTTTTTTTTTTTCTTCAAACATGACTTTGCCAGTTTGAAGAGAAAAGACAACAGTTTTGGAGGATGTGGACACGGGATGAGGAAAGGGGGGAGGGGTCACAGAAATATATTTTTTTTAACAAAAAAAGAGGTCAAATCAAATTTTAAAATGTTGTGCTAAGTTTTTTTTTTTGTTTCATTTCAAAATAATGTTTATAATTTTAACTTGTTCCATTTGAGGGCAATTTTCATTTTAATACAAAAAGTTAAATCGTCAAAAAGGGCGTGCCACAATGCTTTGTCTGTACATCCACCTACACACTCCTTCCATCCGTATTTTGATTTCTTCGAATAAAACAGGTCTTAGTGGGGATGGGGGGGGGGGGTAATTTCCT
This sequence comes from Bulinus truncatus, assembly GCA_021962125.1. Taxonomy (NCBI): domain Eukaryota; kingdom Metazoa; phylum Mollusca; class Gastropoda; family Planorbidae; genus Bulinus; species Bulinus truncatus. The sequence goes on along the minus strand of JAGDYQ010000341.1, from coordinate 224,077 downwards.
TATGTTGTTTGTTTACTTCTGGTTCGATAGATGCCCCCCACCCACTTCCTTATGGCTGCTTTATGTCAAAGCGTGTGTACAAAGTGTCCCAGCCGTCTTTTACTTTGTGTGTTGATATAATTGATTGAAAGACTTCACGTCAATCATTTCAACGAATGTCCCCCATTGTTTATCTGATCGCTTCCTTCTTCTCAGTCTCGTGTTCTTCTGACTTTCTCATCTTTCTGGCTTTTTTAAAAAGTTATGCTATTCTCCCTACCTCTGTTTCCTTCTCAAAATTGTCATTACGACAATGTCCATATATATATATATATATATATATATATATATATATATATATGGTGGGCCAAAAAAAGTGAGAACATCATATAACATACGAATTATTTTGAAATATAATTTAATTAATTGTATTGTTTCATGTAATTATGTTTGCCAAGTATTTAGCCAATCAGAAATCCTGTTCAGTGTGTCCTCTCTGCTTATCAACATTTTTTTAGAAGCGTACAGCTAAACAAACTTTGATATAATTATATTACCGTCCATGCAATGTTCTCAATTTTTTTGGCCCACTCTATATATATGATAACATAGGTTCAATATGTCGGAATGTAAATTGTTTGTCAGTGAGATTTTGTTTTGTTTCTTTTAATAATATAAATGGGCGTGACAGCAACAAAATTATTGTTATATGAATTATTTTGGTTACTTCTAGATTATCTTGCTTTACGTAATTTATACGGTTGCTTTTCTTTTTAATTAATATATTATATGTCAGATCTGCGTTTTATACTTCATATTCAAATTGTAACAGTGTAACACATACCCATTGCTATACATGGGCGTATTCATGGGGGGGGGGGCCAGGGGGGAACATTTTGAAAAAATGTCATAAAGTTGTTATTTGCCCCCCCCCCCTGGAAAATTTTTGCCCCCCCCCCGGAAAAATTCCTAGCGACGCCCAAGTTGCTATACACATATGTGATACAACTGTATCTACTGCAGAAGCTGTGGCAACCCGGTTCCAAAACAAGGACCCCCCCCCCACATGTTGAATACTGACCTTCTCGACGTCATTTCTTGCGTCCTTCGTTATCGCCTGCACGACGATCGGACACAGCATGCCGGCCAGCGTCCCGACAGAATTGGACAGTCCCATCAGTATACTGGCGTACCTCGGGGCAATGTCCAGATGGTTGACGTTAAATCCTGCGTAAGATAGTGGTCAGTATAAGGGTCAAGATAAGGGTCAAGATAAGGGTCAGTATTGACTTTATGAGTCAATAATTTGAATCAAATTAAAATATAATCTGAATCAACAAAAATGAACTCATACTGATTCATTATTTGAAATTTTTTTTAACCAATGAAAAACAATTATAGAGATTGGCCAACTTGGGGGCCAGTTGACTTAGTGCTCAGTCCGCATCTGGTATTCACATTTTATATGAACCTATATGAATATTTATAAATACTAGTGTACCCTGCAAAACATTTGCATAGAGTTATATCCCCTTAGGCTTGATCGGCAGGCGAGGTTATTTTTGGTTTCGGGCAGATCCGATTTTTTTTTTCATGATTGTATTTTAAACTGGAATACTGTTATATTAATTCTTTACTTTCGATTTAACGCAGCGCCCAAATCGCTATTATTATATTATATTACAAAATAGTCGCATACCATACTAGAATAAAAGAAATTGCCATATTGTACTTAGGGAAGCACGTTACAACATTAATGAGTGTAAAGATTGGAATATCTGAAGAATTCTCCTTCAATCGAGGAACTGCACTTCGCGTGCTGGCTAGATGATAGAGTATTCAAGCTAATAGTACCATCGACTAATGGTTTCTCTATCCACAAATGACTTTTGCCCTCTTCTTCCACCCCCTCCTCGTTTCACTCAAACCATCATTGTTTTGTTGTCCCCCCCCCCCCCTTTAATTTCTGTGCTGCCTTGTACAACTTTCCTTTCGAAGCGATTTTCTTTTCATTCATGTCGAGTCATCTCCCATGTTTCCATGACAACCTATAAACACTTTAGACCCGGGGGGGGGGACTCGGGTAGGAGGCGGGGGTGGAGAGGTAAGTATGAAGGCTGGCATGAATGCGCATGTACCAACCTGATGGATTTCCTTAGTGGGCCAGTTCTTACCTAAATGTCAATTTCTCCGGTTGACATTTACTCCAACGCATGACATCAAGGACGTGAAAGGTAACGTTTGACTTTAGGACAGTTGTTGTCTGATACCAAGACTATAATCATAACATCCGGGCACGGGGATTCTCAAACGTTAGCTTTAAAAAAATATAAAGACTCGGTAGCCTGTATCTATCCGGCCAATGCTGCGGAATGGCTTCACGTATGATATCAAGGCCGGATCTCTAAAAAGTCGTTTAGAACCATTCACATAAAATATAACGCATGTATGTTTTGATTTTATTACCCTATTATCACTAATCAACTTTTTTTCCCCATGAATTTCTCTCTATTCTAATTCCATTTTATAAGATTTACATTCTTTTTCCGCTAGTTGTTGTATCTCAAACCTATACAGCGTATAACGGCAGTAATGTTCTGGGTTTTTTTCTAATGGTCCATGCTTTATCTCCCACAACACTCGACGGTGCAACGTCAATAGCGACTGCCTGAGAGGGGAGGGGGGGGGGTAATATAGGTTTCTAGCCATTGGAACTCATGCGGATTGTCTAACAGTCTCGCCTAGCGGAGTCAATGGAACTTTCATATAAAGCAATTGTTGACAGGTTGAACAACCACTTCATTCCGTCCAGTTACTCCATCTTTACTTCCTGCTACTTCATCTATATTTGCGTCTAGCTACTTCATCCTTACTTCCAATTCATCTTTACTTTACTCTTGGCTACTTAATTTTTACTTCCAGTTAATTCATCTTTACTTCACTTCCGTACTTCTATTTCAGCTGACTATTATATTGTAGCTAGGGAGATTGGTAATGACCAATGCTCAGTGTTCCATCCTATGTTAATTTTTGCAACATTTGTGAATAAAGAATTAATGGACATTACACTGACCGGGTTGGGGAATAAAAAAAATCAAGTATGGTAATGACTAGTGGTAAAAATCTACATCAAGTTTTATTGATATCCCAATGGGACAATATACATTCGTTTCTTTTTTCTAAGGATTTTATTTTCACTGTAAATAAAATTCATAGAGAAAAGTCTTGGTGCACCCATTGTACCTAAATCTTAGTTTAAAGTAAACATTCCACTTATATATGTCAGGGGTGTATTAGGTCTATGAGAGCCGCATTGTGTTTTATATATATATATATATATAAATATATATATATGTATATATATATATGTATATATACATGTATATGTATATTTATATATACTTTAAAAAAAATTACTTAAAATAATATATATATAATAGCGATTTTGGGTTCTGCGTTTAATCGAAAGTAAAGAATTAATACAACAGTATTCCAGTTTAAAATACAATCATGAAAAAATCGGATCTGCCCGAAACCAAAAATAACCTAGCCAACCGATAAAGCCTAAGGGGATATAACTCTATGCAAAGATTTTGCAGGGTACAGCTAGTACTCCATATTGCTTGCGGAAGTCAAGGCTGTTTGACATCGTGCTAGGGACACAAATCATTTAGTACAGTGGTTCCCAACCTTTTTCTCTCCGCGGACCAGTCAACGTGTGATATTTTCACCGCGGCCCGCTGTGGTAAGGGGGGGGTGAGGTGTGTTGATTATTCATATTTTAGATTGTTTTGATTTACAATGCATATAAGCATGCTCAGCCCCCGGGTTAACATCTCGTCCATGGAAAGTCACCCAATCCCCGGTGGAATACACAACGGTCAATATAAAGGAAATAATTTAATATTTCTAAGGGCGGCCCGTAACAATTCGACCCATGGACTTGGTACCGGTCCGCGGCCCTGGGGTTGGGGACCACTGCTCTAGTACACCTAACCCTTGGCTAATAACCGGTGAGTTACACACTGTATCCGCACTGAGGGGTTCACGATAATCGTGAAGAGAAACCCTTTTGTTTTATACTATTACTGTAAAACCACGATTTCGTATATACACAATTTTATATAGAGCTACTAAATAGATCTGTGAATCGCCTGACACATTTATCTCTCACATCCTATAAACCACTATGAGACAGTTTTTTGCAATGCCCTTATTTCGTTCCCACCATGTGATGACCATGGAGGCACCACGGGAGATATGGAGGGAGCTTTAACAATGACCTGAAAAATTCCCTTGATTCTCACTTAAGATCGAACCCGAAACCCTAAGGTCGACGGTCGGGCATCTTACTGCACGCAATGAATAGATAGATTTGTCTGTATAAAATATATTATTTTCTAACTAGATGTGCCCTGCAATTATATCTCATTAGGCTTTATCGGTTGGCTAGGTTATTTTCGGTTTCGGGCAGATCCGATTTTTTCATGATTGTATTTTAAACTGGAATACTGTTGTATTAATTCTTTACTTTCGATTTAACGCAGAGCCCACACCGCTATTATTTATATAGATTTCTTACCTCCCCCTCCGACCCTCCAGTACCCTAATTATCGTTACTAATATAGAACCAAAGACTCGCGAATTAATTTAACAATCACATTCAAAGCCTACTAAATAATCTGAAACCAAACTGCAGTAGAATATCAGACTCACACAATCATATGAACAGTAATAATAATAAAAAAAAAGCAACATTAAGTAACATAAAACCAGCTTTCAGCTGACAGGCATCATACATTTTCCCGACAAGTTGCAGATTTAAATTTTCTGCTCCGCCGGCTCCGGGGCCAGGGACAGAATGATTCATCTGCCTGAGCTGACATTTTTTTTTTGTCATGGACGAGCAGGACTTTATTTTATGGTGCATGGATGCTCACCGTAGAGGGGTGGGGGGGGGGAGGGGGATGTGCAGAATGAGACCATAACATGCAAGGGACTTTCTTTTTTTTTTTTTTTTTTAAATTTGGCAAGGAATAAAAAATAAAAAGCAATGTGTCAAAAGAGAGAATCGTAGAAATGAATAGCTTGTGAAGTTGATTGCGTTGTTCTTAACTCAAGAATAATGAACAGCGAAAAATGGGATGGATGTGGGGTGGTGGGGGGTGTATTTATCACACTGTCTTTTTCTACTTACAAGTATTGTTTATGATTGTTGTGGGTTTTTTTTTGTAAACTAGGCGTATTCAATTACGATATATTCAGTGGAGCGTTAATTTCTGGGGCAGTTGGTTTTGTTTTTCATCTTGTTGATTGACGGGGGGGGGGGGGGGGGTTATGGCCCGACCTATTTAATATATTTATTCTCTCCAGGAAATGCCGTGTCGAAAGGACTTTTGGTTTTAAATATTTGTTTCTTTATGATGGAACAATTGAAAATCGAATCTCACTGCTGAACATTTAAACACAGCTGAACATTTAAACACAGCTGAACATTTAACACAGCTGAACATTTAAACACAGCTGAACATTTAAACACAGTTGAACATTTAAACACAGCTGAACATTTAAACACAGCTGAACATTTAAACACAGCTGAACATTTAAACACAGCTGAACATTTAACACAGCTGAACAGAGCCGGAATATGAACTAGAACAATAAATCATAAAATGAAGTTAATACTTCAATACAGTATTCAGATGTATAACCATATTTTAAAATTCTATTCACAATTAAGGGAACATTTCATTGCGACGTGAAATGTGGAGGGCTTAACAATTTTTGATCACTTATATCATCTATATAAATATTTTCCTTCTCATGTCTGTCTGTCGCAGATCGAAAGTAAGAATACTGTTTCCTGTTTGAATATCAATGAGCTGCGTCTCCATTCAATAGATATTTGCTTTTTATTGGAAGTGGCAATTAGGGCACCACTGCGGCCCCGGGTTGAGAATGGGGCGCTCAAATAATAACTGCTTAAGGCTTCACGTACTGTCAAGGCTGCCTGTGGTCATGCTAATGTAGCACCACGGATGACGCTAATAGCTGAAATAGCTGGGGCTATCACTGCATTGAAAGCTTTACTCCCCCCCCCGTCTCTACCAGTACTTCAACTGACCATCCTAATCAGTACTTAATCTGACCATCCTAATCGATAATTAAACTGACCATCCTAATCAGTACTTCAACTGACCATCCTAATCAGTACTTAAACTGACCATCCTAATCTGTACTTAAACTGACCATCCCAATCAGTCCTTAACTTGACCATCCTAATCATTCCTTCAACTGACCATCATAATAAGTCCATAAACTCATCATCCTAAACAATACTTTAACTACTATGACTATTCCTGAACATTAATAATTAATTTGTATGTGGACTCCAGATCAGAAAATCGAAATAAACAACCACAATATTTTTCGTACAATTCATTTTTTTAAATACAAGATCAATTTTTTTACAAGATAAAAAAAAACTTAAACATTTTTTTAGAGCTTGAAGCCGCGCGCGTGTCTTTTGTTTGGGCCAACAATACGGCCAGGAGTCGGTTAAAATAATTGAGGATTCACACAGTCTTCCTGGACAATGCACGCGGAGTGTATAAGGAGGGGGAAGACCGATACTCATTAGCATCTTAGAGTTGCCTGCATCACTGCTGGAGGCGTAAGTAGCTTATCTCCCCCTGGAACCCGCTGTCCGCACAGATAACGACAAGGATTGGGTTGGGGGGGGGGGGAGAGAGGGGAAGGGAAGTAAAAATTTAAAAAAAAAGAGAAAGTATTAAAAGGACTTAATTCCTCCAAGCATCATCTCCTGGCCAGAAAGGTTGGCGTAGTTTAATAGAATGATGTGAGTCACTCATAATAATTGCAGGGTGTGTGTGTGGGTCAAAGGGCGTGGACGCAATACGAGAATTCCATCTGTGTGGAGACGTCTCACACCGTCATGAGGGTCGTCGGAAAAGTATGACAGCAATGTCTCGTCCCATGCAACGATTGGTGTCAAGTTTGATTGCCTAGACTCAGGACTACCTGACATAAGACCGCAGTCACCGCACACTAACTTTTTAAATGAAGGAACCCAGCAATGAAATTACTAAACACAGTGGAATGAAATTACTAAACACAATGACATGAAATTACTAAACACAATGACATGAAATTACTAAACACAATGGAAAGAAATTACTAAACACAATGGAATGAAATTACTAAACACAATGGAATGAAATTACTAAACACAATGGAATGAAATTACTAAACACAAAAGACTTTTTGAAGAGACTTATATGGCACTTATATAATTTTCTGTCCTATAATTAGTTCTCTGATGCTATTTCAACCAAATACATAATTAGTTCTCTGATGCTATTTCAACCAAATACATAATTAGTTCTCTGATGCTATTTCAACCAAATACATAATTAGTTCTCTGATGCTATTTCAACCAAATACATAATTAGTTCTCTGATGCTATTTCAACCAAATACATAATTAGTTCTCTGATGCTATTTCAACCAAATACATAATTAGTTCTCTGATGCTATTTCAACCAAATACATAATTAGTTCTCTGATGCTATTTCAACCAAATACATAATTAGTTCTCTGATGCTATTTCAACCAAATACATAATTAGTTCTCTGATGCTATTTCAACCAAATACATAATTAGTTCTCTGATGCTATTTCAACCAAATACTTTGATATAATACAAACTGTTGTCATCAGCTAATGATTTATTTTCAAGTTAAGCGGTTTTTGTTTTATTGGCTACATATAGGGACAGCATATTCCTTTCCAACTATACACCATTTTAAACAGAGTTTTACTAGTCCGGACATTTAATCAATCGATAATTGTACAGCTATTTATATCGAAGCTGGGTCATTTAACAGATTTTAAAAGTTGTAAATCAGAATGTCTAAATAGATCAACAAGGACAGCCGCCAGAAAGCGCTTAACCACTGGTCACTGAAAGCCCTTTGCCATTTGTAGAATGCACCTCCATGAATACAATTTTGTATTTTATTTTCTGCGTTTTGTGGGAGAGATAAAAAGTATGATTCGATGCATCAAAGGGTATAAAATGCTGAAAGTAGATGGTTAGAGGTTGATGAATGCTGAATGTAGATGGTTAGAGGTTGATGGATGATGAAAGTAGATGGTTGGAAGTTGATGGATGATGAAAGTAGATGGTTGGAGGTTGATGGATGATGAAAGTAGATGGTTGGAGGTTGATGGATGATGAAAGTAGATGGTTGGAGGTTGATGGATGATGAAAGTAGATGGTTGGAGGTTGATGGATGATGAAAGTAGATGGTTGGAGGTTGATGGATGATGAAAGTAGATGGTTGGAGGTTGATGGATGATGAAAGTAGATAATTAGAGGTTGATGGATGATGAAAGTAGATGGTTGGAGGTTGATGGATGATGAAAGTAGTTGGTTGGAGGTTGATGGATGATGAAAGTAGATGGTTGGAGGTTGATGGATGATGAAAGTAGATGGTTGGAGGTTGATGGATGATGAAAGTAGATGGTTGGAGGTTGATGGATGATGAAAGTAGATGGTTAGAGGTTGATGGATGATGAAAGTAGATGGTTGGAGGTTGATGGATGATGAAAATAGATGGTTGGAGGTTGATGGATGATGAAAGTAGATGGTTGGAGGTTGATGGATGATGAAAGTAGATGGTTGAGGTTGATGGATGATGAAAGTAAATGGTTGGAGGTTGATGGATGATGAAAGTAGATGGTTGGAAGTTGATGGATGATGAAAGTAGATGGTTGGAGGTTGATGGATGATGAACTTAGATGGTTGGAGGTTGATGGATGATGAAAGTAGATGGTTGGAGGTTGATGGATGATGAAAGTAGATGGTTGGAGGTTGATGGATGATGAAAGTAGATGGTTAGAGGTTGATGGATGATGAAAGTAGATGGTTGGAAGTTGATGGATGATGAAAGTAGATGGTTGGAGGTTGATGGATGATGAAAGTAGATAATTAGAGGTTGATGGATGATGAAAGTAGATGGTTAGAGGTTGATGGATGATGAAAGTAGATGGTTGGAGGTTGATGGATGATGAAAGTAGATGGTTGGAGGTTGATGGATGATGAAAGTAGATGGTCGGAGGTTGATGGATGATGAAAGTAGATGGTCGGAGGTTGATGGATGATGAAAGTAGATTGTTGGAGGTTGATGGATGATGAAAGTAGATGGTTGGAGGTTGATGGATGATGAAAGTAGATGGTTGGAGGTTGATGGATGATGAAAGTAGATGGTTAGAGGTTGATGGATGATGAAAGTAGATGGTTGGAGGTTGATGGATGATGAAAGTAGATGGTTGGAGGTTGATGGATGATGAAAGTAGATGGTTGGAGGTTGATGGATGATGAAAGTAGAGGTTGGAGGTTGATGGATGATGAAAGTAGATGGTTGGAGGTTGATGGATGATGAAAGTAGATGGTTGGAGGTTGATGGATGATGAAAGTAGATGGTTGGAGGTTGATGGATGATGAAAGTAGATGGTTGGAGGTTGATGGATGATGAAAGTAGATTGTTGGAAGTTGATGGATGATGAAAGTAGATGGTTAGAGGTTGATGGATGATGAAAGTAGATGGTTGGAGGTTGAAGGATGATGAAAGTAGATGGTTGGAGTTTGATGGATGATGAAAATAGATGGTTGGAGGTTGATGGATGATGAAAGTAGATTGTTGGAGGTTGATGGATGATGAAAGTAGATGGTTAGAGGTTGATGGATGATGAAAGTAGATGGTTGGAGGTTGAAGGATGATGAAAGTAGATGGTTGGAGGTTGATGGATGATGAAAATAGATGGTTGGAGGTTGATGGATGATGAAAGTAGATGGTTGGAGGTGGATGGATGATGAAAGTAAATGGTTGGAGGTTGATGGATGATGAAAGTAGATGGTTGGAGGTTGATGGATGATGAAAGTAGAGGTTGGAGGTTGATGGATGATGAAAGTAGATTGTTGGAAGTTGATGGATGATGAAAGTAGATGGTTAGAGGTTGATGGATGATGAAAGTAGATGGTTAGAGGTTGATGGATGATGAAAGTAGATGGTCGGAAGTTGATGGATGATGAAAGTAGATGGTTGGAGGTTGATGGATGATGAACTTAGATGGTTGGAGGTTGATGGATGATGAAAGTAGATGGTTAGAGGTTGATGGATGATGAACTTAGATGGTTGGAGGTTGATGGATGATGAAAGTAGATGGTTAGAGGTTGATGGATGATGAAAGTAGATGGTTGGAGGTTGATGGATGATGAAAGTAGATGGTTAGAGGTTGATGGATGATGAAAGTAGATGGTTGGAGGTTGATGGATGATGAAAGTAGATGGTTGGAAGTTGATGGATAATGAAAGTAGATTGTTGGAAGTTGATGGATGATGACAGTAGATTGTTGAAAGTGATGACCTAACAAGAGTTCAGGTTTCTCCTCCCTCGCGGTTGGCATGTGCCCAATGCTATTTGTCAAATTATATCATTATCAGTCCCAGCAAGGGTGATAATTTGTGATAATTTCAATTATAATCTGTAATAATTTCAATTATTATTTTTGATAATTTCATTGATAATCTGTGATTATTTCAACGATAATTAGTGATAATTTCATTGATAATCTTAGATGATTTCAATGATATTCTGTGATAATTTCATTGATAATCTGTGATTATTTCAATGATAATCTGTGATAATTCCAATGATAATCTGTGATAATTTCAATGATAATGTATGATAATTTCAAATAAAAAAAAACAACAACAAATATCAATTACGTGACCAGCTTGTCATGTGCGGTCAAGGGAGACAACGGCAAGTTCTCACAGAGTTATTCCATCCTGAATCTGTTTCCCAGAATGTAATGGTCATATTGATGCGAGGGGCAACACTGTGAAAGCGAATACTTCCTCCGTAGTGTGTGTTTGTCAGTAGCCCGAAGGCAGTTTATGTTCTATTACATTTCAGATGAAAATGATACTACAGGAGACGCCGTTCAACCACGTCACTGTTCAAGTAAATGATTGGTTATTGAACGTTAAAATAGAGACGGTTGGTTTAGATATGAGCCTATCTGGTATTTATGTCAAATGTATTTGTAATAAAATCAATGAGGCTATGTATAGCTATGCGTCAAAATGCATATGATATAGTTATGTGTCAAAATGCATATGATATAGTTATGTGTCAAAATGTATATGGTATAGTTTCATAGCAAGAACAGTCGTAAAATAATTGAAATTTCAGATTTATAAATGCAGAGAGAAGCAAGGCATTTTCTTTATTAAAATTTTATTTCAGCTAGAATGTATTCTTTAATGTTAGAAGTGGCGTAACTTTTATATCTAAGAGCGTAACTATGGAGGGGTGGAAGGGTGAGTTACGTCCCTGCGGCACTTACGTTGCTACCAGGAGGGGAGGGTAGTTTAAGAGTCAGACAGGTGCCATCAACAATATTTACGATACTGAATAATAAGCCCCAATGGTAATTTTTTTTTTTTTCAAGAGTCTTCACTTTTAGCTATTGCTCTGAATAAGAGTTAGAATGTTTATACCCTGTGTTAACAACCAATGTATACAGACGTTTCGGTAAAACTACTCAGCGATTCGCAGAGATAATATTACTATGTCGCTACTTATGAATCATTTGAATTGGGGTCTTGCAATCACTTTTGGAAACAATGTTTTGAACAATGACGATTGGACGAGATAGTTACTGGTTTGTGTAAAAAAAAAGTTTTTATTTTGTTTTGTTATTCTAACTTTTAGTCCAGTGGTAGTTATTTTAAGTTATAATTTGACTGACCAGAGTTATGTTACGATATGTGTGTTCAGTACCGTAGCCAGGATTTTTTTTGGGGGGGGGGGGCGGGGCTGTTCCAAGTTGTTAAAGGCAAATTTCTGTCAATTTTTAATGAGTTACTATCAGCAATAACATTTTTATTTTTTTTTTGGGAGTGGGGGGGGGTGCTGCCTCCCCCCCCCCGGGCTACGGCCTTGTGTGTGTCTAATGTCTGCCGCAGAGCAGTGCTGGGTTAGAGACGTCTGTAAATAGTCTACAGTTTCTGGGAGTTATGAAAGCTGACAGGAGCTTCCATAATGCTGGGGTGGAGTGTTGTGAGGGAAGGGGCAGAAAAGATGGGGACTGGGGGATGGATGGACGGGTGGAGAGAGGGAGGGAGGGAGTAAGGTGGATTGACGGAGTCTGGTAGGCAGAAACGAAATAATGGATTTGATTATTGTAAGAAGCGGGTAACATTGGCGACATCCAGCAAGAAGATGGGGGGGGGGGGAAGAAAAAATGTCTTTTGATCAAGACATCAGGCCCACGGAGGGCGGGGAGAGGGGATGGGGGGAGTCTAGGAGAGGAGAGGGGGATGAAAGTTGGTGGAACTCAATTGACAAGACTCGACCATTGCATTTGGCGCTGGTCTCCACGGGACGGGACAAACAGATAAAGTTAATGGATTGAGACTTGGCCAGGAATTGTTTTATGGCCCCTGGACAACAGCATTGAGTAGAATGTGGGTGGGGGCGGGAGGGGAGAGAGGAGGAGGGAAGGGGTGCAAAGTCTCTAGTGGTAAAAAAAAAAAGAAGAGGAAAGAAATACGGGGTTGTTTCAGAATTGTTACATCAAAAACCTTAAATGTGTCAGTAATATTTTCTTTTTTTTTTTTCATTGTATTTCAGTGGGTCTTACTTACACCAGTGAAAACAGGGACTGGGTCCATCCATAAATACTCACTGCCTAAACGATATGATCTTAGATTTGAGCTTTAAGAAAATTAATTTTCCGTTACAAGACAATGATTTCAGGAGAGGGTTTTAATTATTCTTTAAAGAATGAATGAAACTGAAAAAGGGTGTCGTGTAAGTAGATTCGTTGTGCCCAGTAATGTGTCTTGCAAGTAAATGTGTTGTGCTCAGTAAGGTGTCGTGTGAGTAGTTGTGTTGTGCCGAGTAAAGTGTCGCGTGAGTAGTTCTGTTGTCCCGAGTAAAGTGTCGTGTGAGTGGATGTGTTGTCCCGAGTAAAGTGTCGTGTGAGTAGATGTGTTGTACCGAGTAAGGTGTCGTGTTAGTAGTTGTTTTGTCCCGAGTAAAGTGCCGTGTGAGTGGATGTGCTGTGTCTGGTAAGGTGTCGTGTGATTAGATGTGTTGTGCCTTCGGAGATACTTATCCCTCTCCGTGTCATGTTCATTGTTGCCAGTAAATTTGGCAAACATTTTAGTCTGTCCATAACTAAATTTTTGGTCTCTATGGTCATATGTGAGACGTTCTTCGAACTCCGTCTAGCGCACCCTGTATTAAAGTTTTACAGATGGAATTATGACGTGATGGTATTATGACATGATGGCATTATGACGTGATGGTATCATGACCTGATGGTATTATGACGTGATGGCATTATGACGCGATGATATTATGACGTGATGGTATTATGACGTGATGGTATAATGACGTGAGACATGGACGAACCAAGTCAACTTTCGCTTTTTTCACTGTGGCCTCTACCGGAGATTTCCGTAAATACGCCCCTGTGCTTCAAAACGGAAAATTGATCTTACATGATTAGAGATGTGTGTACCAAATAAAGTCACATGGGCAGTTTATATGGAAAATACAAATCTCCTTGAACAACTTATTAACTGAGACACTCGCATGTAGTTTCTTTGTATATATATACATATATTTTTTAGAGGTTTTCAGACAAAATATATTTTCTAAAATATTCCGAAAATAATACAACGGTGGTTTTATGTTTATCGTTTGAGGTTTTATGTTTAGCAACAATAAAATATGTTTATAATACTTAATGACAGTGACGGTTCATCAGATGTTTCGGTATGTGGTTTAATAATTTTTTTTTAACCCTAATATAAGCCCATGGGCCTGCATCCCTAGAGACTTTCCAATTACAGGGTCATGGAAATCTCCGGTAGTGGTTACATCCGGGTCATCTGGCCGTTAATACTGACTGACCTGCATACATATAGTTTTATGTCCTTTATTTTTAAATAAAAGCTCAAATTGAATAAGTGCTGAACCGAATATATATATATATATATATATATATATATATATATATATATATATATATATATATATATTCATAGATATTCGGCTAATAATTTTTGTTTCGCTAAATTGTGGAGCCAATAAGGTGTCCCTTAAAACTTCGCCAGTCCATAGACGACTTGTGAATTCTGTTGAAAATTTCATTGTTTTGTGTTTGTTACATATCTGTGACTGATTTTCAGAATGCAATTACAGAAATTCTTTGTTACGTCAAATTTCTGTTCCACTTTCATAGGCGTATAATAATTTTTTTTAAAAAGTGAATAAAAAAAAAAAGAAATTAAAACTATCGCAGTGAATTATCTTCATCCATCAGAAACCCATTTTCTTGACTCCGCTGTCGAATGTTATTTTCCATATTTTTTTTTTTCCACCATTAAGATTCTGTGTTCAGCGTCTCGTGTCAGTTCTGTAAGGACATTGAAACCCGAGCATTCTCCAAGGGATTCGAGATCTCGCGATTTTCTTTACTCAGCGGCTAGCTCGGGGACATGCTGTCCCTAACCCCCCTCCCCTCCATCCCCTGCGCCGCCGCACCCGAGCACATGCTTCAGTGTGAGTGCATGTGTGAGTGTATTTGTGTGTGTGTGTGTGTTTGTGTGTGTGCATGGTAGATGAACGGTAGAATTCAAGTGTCTTTGGACAAAGTTGTGTATTTTATATGTATGTACCAGTGTGCGTGAACAGAAGAAAGGTTTATTGTGTGTTTTTTGTATGCATGCTAGTGAGTGTATAAGTGTGTGTGTGTAAGTGTGTGTGAGTGTGTGTGTATGTGTGTGTGAGTGTGTGTGTGAGTATGTGTGTGTGTGTGTGTGTGTGTGTGTGTGTGAGTGAGGAGGAGAATGGGACATCGTTTGTTGCTACCCCAGATAAAAAATGGTGTGTGCATGTTTGTGAAAGTCGGCGTAGCGAAAGGGGGGGGGGATATCGGAGACCAGAGATAGGATCAACTGATCGTGAGCAACTTCTGCCCTGGAGCGCTGCTTGTGTGGACATGATCTGGTCCAGTGTGGACATACAGACGTCGTTGTGACGCTCATCTTGTCATTTTAGGGGGAAACTGAATATTGTTTGTCAAAATACATTGTCTAGTTAATATTTCATTTCGTTTGATAAAATACATTGTCCTGTTACTATATCATTTCGTTTGATAAAATACATTGTCCTGTTAATATATCATTTCGTTTGATAAAATACATTGTCTTGATAAGATATCGTTTAGTTTGATATAATAAATTGTCTAGTCCTACTTTGAATGGAAGTAGAATGGCCTCTGCTATTACACTGTCGACCTGAGTGTACCGGGTTCGATCTCCAGTGACAGTGAATTTTCATGGTGAACGTCCCCACCCCCCCACCTCCATTTCTCCCGTGGTGCCTCCATGGCCATTGAACTATCAGTTTATGGTGGTCACGAAAGACGCGCACTGCAATATCAGCCCCATTAGTGGCTTATAGGATGTAAGAAGTTAACATCTCAATCTCATTGCGACGTTATATCCAGTGTCCAGCAACAAGCAGCTAATTATTAAAGCTAGTTAAAAGTTATAATTAGAAAACAAGCAATTAAGCCTGTTCCATTCTGGACACAGGACGTTTTAGCGCATTTTCAGTACGTTTGTTATCTTTCAGTAAATATTTGTAAATTTTGGAAATGTTTATAAATTCAATTGTGTAATGCATATATCTGAAAAAAGGTATTAAAAGGACAAGTAAGTCATGTTGAATAACTGTTACAAAAATAAATAATGATTACGCCCCTTTGATTAGCTT
Organism: Bulinus truncatus; assembly: GCA_021962125.1. Taxonomy (NCBI): domain Eukaryota; kingdom Metazoa; phylum Mollusca; class Gastropoda; family Planorbidae; genus Bulinus; species Bulinus truncatus. The sequence goes on along the minus strand of JAGDYQ010000341.1, from coordinate 208,216 downwards.
TTATTATTTATATTTAAAATATAAGCAAAACGGTACATAACAATCTCTTATATTTTGGCCCTGAGAGGTTAAATCGCGAAATGGACTTTTGATGTACACTTGGCAGGCCAAGACCTACACAATGATATATACATCATGGCTCTAGGACTTATGGTTGCTGAGATATAGGGCGGTCCATTATTAATATAGCTTATATAGTAAAAAACAGCACTTTATAAGGCCTCTTTTACGGCCCTGAGAGGTCAGATCGCAAAATGGAAAAAAAGTCATTTCTTGGTAGGCCAAGACCTACAAAATGATATATACATCATGGGTCTAGAACTTATAGTTGCTGAGATATAGCGTTCCTTTATTAATATAGCTTATATAGTAAAAAAAACGGTACTAAGGCCCCTTTTACGGCCCTGAGAGGTCAGATCGCTAAATGGATAAAAGCTGTTTCTTGGCAGGCCAAGACCTACAAAATGATATATACATCATGGGTCTAGGACTTATGGTTATTGAGATCTAGGGTGATGACAGACAGACAGACAGACAGACAAAACGGAGACAATAGAGCATTTTTTTTCGAAAATGCTCTAAAAAAAAGAAAACTGTTTCGACTTTTATTTTAAGTAACCACCTACCAGAAATGGCAAATCCACTAAAACCCACAGCTAGGGTCAGACAAGCGACAGCTGGGGCAGTGTCTCTGGTAAAGCTAACTCCAAGAAGGAATATCGCCTCCATGCCAAAACCTGAAAGAGTAAAATTTAAAAAAAAAAAAATAAATGTGTTGGCTACAATCTATTGCTAAGAAATTATTTTTTTGTTGGAAGTAAGGGGAGAAGGGGTGGTGGTTGGGTGGGTACTGGTATCGATTGTGCTAAATGCTTAACACTAAAAAACAAAAATAAATCGACTTTAAATAAAAATATTGTACATGCACCAAAAATATCTTGGGGGGGGGGCGGGGGGCGTGAATCAACATTTACCACGTCTGGGTTGAGGGATTAAAATTAATTACGCCACCCCTTCTTCTTTTGTTATTTTAAATTCCCTAACCGATGTGATCGTTAGGGGGTGACGTATGGACACATCAACAGTTGTACTTTCAAACGCCCCTTTCTGTGGACCTGTTGGCGCCCTCCCTCCTCCTCACCAACTCAGCTAGAAGAATATTTTTTTAGGTTTTACGAGGGATTGAACCTTGTACCCTTACACATGTCAGTCCAGTTCACTATCGACTTCCCTAACCCATTGTATACTTTCTGCAAAGCACAGAATAGTAATTTAATTTATTGACATGTGTACCGGCAAACCTATTACACGGGGATGCTAGGTGAAGGGGTCCCGGGTTCGATCTCCTGTGAAGACTAATTAATATTTATGGTCTATATCTCCAATGGTGCCCCCATGGTCATTGCACTATCTGCTAGGGCTGGGCTGGGCTGGGCGGGGATGAAAGAAGATCACCATGAAAAAAAATAGTCCCATTAGTAGATTATAGGATCTGAGAGATTTTACACACACACACACACAAAATGGTACTCTTTCAATGTAGGATTAAGTGATGAAATATCAATAAGATAGCCCCGAAACAATTACAATTTAATAATCAAAGCTAACAATATGATTATAATATACACATCCTCATGTACAAAATTTAACACACACGCAAGCTTACACTCAGACAAACACACGCACGCACACATTATCTTTAAAGCAGATTAGCTGTGAGCACCAATGAATTGATTGGAAAATAAATCCCTGAAACCAATGAATCCGAGACAAACACGCAAACACACAAACACACAAACACGCAAATACACAAACAGGCAAACACACAAACACACCGGGTAATCAATTAGTTTGGCACTAATCCAATCAGACCCAATTAATAAAAGTGGATTGTCGTCGGCATTCTGTGGACGTAACAAGCCACAAACAAACAAAAACATAACAAAAGAGACAAAGTGCACAAATTGTTTATATATCACATCTTTTAGTTTAGCTGCGCATCAAGCCGGAGAGATATTTGTGTCTCTAGGATCCCATTCACTTTGAATTTCAAAACTATAGATAGAGAAATTATAAAGACTTAATGATGCTTTAAGTTCTGATCATATAAATATTTTTTTTTGTTTCAATTCAATTCTAGTAGTCGTATTTATTAAGTTCTATCCAGTCCTAGTCTCCGCAATATGTCAGTATAAATTGTTTTGTACCTTAACATGGAAATGCTAAGTTTACACAGTATTAGATAATTTTTATTTGTTGAAAAAATTATTAGTGGTTTAAAAATTGATTAAGTTGACAATTTAGTTGATAATTAGGTTGATAACTCAGTTGATAATTAAGTTGATAATGTAGTTGATAATTAAGTTGATAATTTAGTTGATAATTAAGTTGAAAATGTAGTTGATAATAATTTAGATGATAATTTAGTTGATAATTAAGTCGATAATTTAGTTGATAATTAAGTTGATAATTTAGTTGATAATTAAGTTGGTAATTTAGTTGATAATTAAGTTGGTGATACACAAATCAGAATATGACTACACATTCTTTTTATACAAAATTACATTCTATTTTGTATTTTTAGCTTTATTCAAATTTTCACTTCCCCCCTTTTAAAAAAAAAAATCAAGGGAGGGTACTACAAAATTTTAGGTCTTAAACCTGTCACGCCCACCACGTTCAATGTGCTCCGGTTTTCGAGTATGTCCTTTTTATTAAACATAGAAAAAACCCAGAATGCTACTCAAATCGAGCACAAGTTCGGACATTATCGGTATAGTGCCAATATAATGTTATGTGTATAATAACATAATGTGCACATGCCTTGTGTTGTTTACAGTGTGTTATCATCAGTGTGTGAAGTCCCTGTAAGGATGAGTTCCCTTAAACCACTAAATAAAAAGATATGGTTTTTATTGTGCACTTAGTTAATCCCCCCCACCCCACCCCCACACCTCCCCTATAGCAAACAGTGCAATGGTGTTAGAGGCACCACAGGAGATATAGCTTGAATTTTAACCATGACCTCTTCGGAAGTCGAGCCAGACACCCTCACGTCGTATTATGACTTTTACTCCCATGTAATGGAGACTGGACCAGACCGCGTGTGAGTGAGTGGTAATTAATAGGGAGCGACCGATATGCCTTTTTACCGATAGTCCGATACCGATATTTTCCCCCAGCATTTTTGCCGATACCGATACCGATATTTTGCTATTAATGAAAGGGTGTCTTGCAGATGAAGAAGATTAGAAGAACAAAAGATTTGAAAAGACAGACCGGAAGACCGAAGTCAGAAACACAAACCATGCCTGCATAATCTCAGAAATCTGCATGTTTATTGTTTAAAATTAATATTATTATAAACAATTTGTTGTTTTTACTTTTTACTTGTACACAAACGGAAAAGTAAGATAAAGTTGTAAATAATTAATGTCAAACTAAAAAAGTAAAAATATATTATTTGTGAATTGTAACTTCACTAACTTGTGAAAGTTGTGATGAAATTAAAATAATTTTCTTCGTTAATCTTTGTAATTTTTACTGAATTTACTTGTAGCAGATTTTTAAAAAAGTTTGAAAAATTAAAAACACTTAATTATATCATTAAATCACTTCACTCAGGTGAACAGTTAACTGGAAGTCTGTAAGTAAACTTTAACTCTGTAAACCAAAACTAGTTTAGATTTGTGAAAAAAAAACAATGTATCGGCAGCAAAAAAAAAAAACGGCCGGTCCAATAGTTAACCCATAGTTTCAATATCGGTTCGATTATCGGTTGCTCCCTACGAAAATCGACCATTCCGATATTAACCGATAGTGCCAATATCTGTCCGATACCGATACCGATCCGATTATCGGTCGCTCCCTAGTAATTAAACCACGGGTAATTGTAATTAAAAACACAAATCTACACAAATAATACTCTGTGGGTGGGGTGGGTGGTGTGATATGCTGGTAAGTAGAGCAGGGGCGAACGTTATAAATGTAGCCCCATTAAAATTCTCTCTGAAAACTAAGAAAAAAATAACGCGGATGGCATGTGCCGCCCGAGCTGAACCCTCCCCCCCCCCTTCCGGGCCACCACTATCTTTAGTATTGTTACATCAAGCTAATGAAAAAAAAAAAAGCTTATACAAAACATAATGACTATAACGAAGGTAGCTTCAACAAACTGGTGTTGATTTTCTCAAATATCGTATAAAAATAAATTTCATAGCCAAAAGAAAAAAAATGAAATGTTCAAGTTAAGTTTAGGATGGACATTACACATATAAATAAATATTGGTGTTTGTATGCCAGTCAGGAGTATGGGAACCGTCATTCCCAAACCGTTCCTTTCTTGACTGACAAAATAGCCCCAATGATGACCACTGGTCATTTCATCAAGATATCTGACAGCCTCCCACACTCCCATTCTTCATCCACACACACACACACACACACACACACACACACTTCACAATACACCGTTCACCAGGTCTACCTAAATTAGGACCGCTTGTTGAACATGACGGGCCAATATTTCCACTGGTCAATGGATGGGTTGTGGTATTGAGGTCAGTATGACACCCGGGCGTGTCTAATGTGATGTCCAGAGCCACTACAAGTGGGCATATTTGAGCAGACAGGACAGGGATGAGGGGGCGGGGGGGGGCGGCAACGCAGAGGATAACAGATGTAAACAATAGACCATGGGCGCCGTCTCTCTCTCTCTCTCTCTCTCTCTGTGAAATTAGGTGGGGGTGGAAAAGTGGAGAAAATATATTCCTGCCGGTGTTGATTCTATATCAAAATAGAGGCAGATTAACGACGGGCGCACGGGGCGCGAGGCCAAGGGGCCCCCGCAATAAAACCCAATTTCTACTCCTCTAGCTTTACATTCACTGTCTCTCTATTAATAAAAGGGACCTTTATCTTCTTCTACGCCGGGGGGGGGGGGGTTCCACCAACCTTAATCCCCTGCTGCATCATATAACACATACAATTTAAACTAAAATAGTTCCCTATCATTGCAATATGTTATCCAGTATGAAGTAATGTTAATACATGTAAAAGCCCGTCATCTGTGATGAGCTTTTTGTCTTCAATGTTCAGCATTGCCTGGTTTTATTGATATTTTTCTTATACCGTACAATGTTGCAATGCATGGTGAAATTTTTATTTTGAATTATGCAATGTTTGTCTTGTGTTCAGAGAACAAAACTGCTGTCGAAATTATAAGTGTTTCCTTGTTATTTTCCTGTGTTGTGTAATGTTAACCTGTGTTGTATAATGTTATCATGCGTTGTGCAATGTTATCTTGCGTTGTGTAATGTTATCCTGTGTTGTGTAATGTTATCCTGTGGTGTGTAATGTTATCCTGTGGTGTGTAATGTTACATTGCGTTGTGTAATGTTATCTTGCATTGTGTAATGTCATCCTGTGTTGTGTAATCTTATCCTGTGTTGTGTAATGTTATCATGTGTTGTGTGATGTTATCCTGTGTTGTGTAATGTTATCTTGTGTGCAATATTGTCAAAGAAATTATAAGTTATTCAATGCACTCTTCACATATCGCATATAGCAGCATATCGTAACGTATATAACGGCATATTTTAGTTTAATTATCTATTTATTTTATTTGAAAAGTCTTTTTAAAAACATGTTAAAACGAAATAATTACTGTTTAAGTCAACATTATTTGTCCAGCAATATTCGCTTCGCTTGGTTTAAAATAATACACCAAAATTACTTATATCGTTTATGTTCTTAAATAACGTTAAATGTTGTGTGATGACCTATTTCCATATTTTGTGTCATATACAGGGACAAAAGATTCGGGTCAACATGACCTATAAATGAACTATAACTGAACTATAAATGAACTATAAATGAACAGTCTTTATAGAAAATAATGAGATAAACCGTGTTATGGTTAAACATCAATACATGAGGGAATTATAAACTTCACTTGATGATGATATCTGGTCTGATGAAATTATAATCGAAAGTAATATAATATACACGAGAAAAAAAGTTCAATGAATTATAGTACCAATAAATGTTGCACTATAACCATATGGTCAGAGTGTAGAGTTATGTCACAATACTACGTGCATATATATTCCCACTGGCATATGTATATTTCAGATTATGTGTATAGATAGATATTCATATATATGTGTGTGTTGGTGTGTGAACAGAGTAGCTGCCCTTGCTTAATAGAAGTACATAATTATTAACAGCAGTACGTATTTTATTGTGAAGATGGTATCTGCAATTGGATGGGGCATTCCAATCGGGTCGCTCCACCCTCCAATCTCTCTCCCCCCCCCCCACCCATTCCCCCAGGACCAGATCTTCTAACCAGTGGTCAGCGCCCTTGAGAATTGACGGGACCGAGTATTGTTGAGCCGGTCATATCTGTCATTCTTTGTCCAGAAAGTGATATTAGACAAGTGGACCCAGATGGACAATCAATAGACTATGTGGAATAACCCCCCCCCTCAAAAAAAAGTTCCCCCAAAGGAAGTACTTGAGGGGGGGAGGGGGGTGGTGTGTTGTGAAGAGGGCTTGTGATATCTTTAATGTCAAATGTTCTGAATGAAGTGCATCTACCCCGGTGTGTTTGCGTGTGTGTGTGTGTGCGTGTAAGTGTGTGTGTGTGTGTGTGTGTGTGTGTGTGTCTATATGGTGAACTGGTTATATATATAAGATATTAATATTTACTAAGATCTCACAATTCGAAATTGAATTTAATATTCCCTTTAGCAATTGATTGTGACAGGTGACATGTTCTTGAAAGATGAAAATTTTGATTTTTTTACGTAGGGGTCCTAGATGACGGGTCCCAGGTTCGATGTCCGGTGAAGACCAATGAATATTTCTGGTCTATATCTCCAGTGGTCCCCCCCCCATGGTCATTACTTTATCGGCTATGGCTGGGCGGGGATTTTTTTTATTGTAAACATTATCAAAGAATTTTGAAATGTTTTCTTTATAGCCCAGATACAAGTTTAGAAAAGAGAACAAAAATCAACTTTCAAAACTTTGTGTAGAAATACACCAACAAAAATACAACAGCCTAATAAAGATACTGGTAGATGTAGTTAAAATATAAAGCTGTTCTGCATGGAAAAAAAGTATAATATCTAGGAAGGTTATTTAAAAAAAAAACAGATTTTTGTTCTTCCTATGCAATCGTTCGTTTCAATACACAGTGAATAGCTCTGCATACAAGTAAACTCAGCGTGTATAACACACTTTATAAATTCATCCAATCAGAGGTGGGGGTGTGTCACATTTAGGGCCCGTGGCACTGAGGAAAGTAATTGGGCCTTAAGAAAACCCTTTAAAAAATGTAAAATTGGACTGAGGGGGGGCCCATTACCATTCAGCCCCTGGGCGTGCGCCCGGTGAACGAGCCATTACATTCGCCTCATCATCATGCTTACAAAAGAAAGTACAGACAGACAGACTGACAGGCTGACAAACTGGTCACTGCGTGTCCATTTGCGCGAACGTAATACAGAACGTGCAACGTCTGGTTCAGCCGAAGATTACGTCCAGTGAAACATGACAGAAGAACAAATCTCCATCGCGTGTTAATTGATTGAACAATATTTGAAACGTTGGGGTATCGGACACACAGATTATCCAATACATGAGACTTACATTTGTTCAGGAACAGATCAAACATTGAGACAGAAAAACACTCGACGGTTTTCATAAAATAAAGACAGAAAGACAGACAGACATACGATGATAGAGAGGGGAAAAATAAGGACTTATCCATACATACAGAAATGAGATATTCTAGGATACGAAACATTACATTCAGAGAGGAAAGATACTGAGATACGAACATTACATTCTGATAAGAGTGATAATATGATACATACATTACACTCTGAGAGGAGAGATACTGAGATACGAATGTTACATTCTGATAAGAGAGATAATATGATAAATACATTACATTCTGAGAGGAGAGATACTGAGATACGAATATTACATTCTGAGAGGAGAGATACTGAGATACGAATGTTACATTCTGAGAGGAGAGATACTGAGATACGAATATTACATTCTGAGAGGAGAGATACTGAGATACGAATATTACATTCTGAGAGGAGAGATACTGAGATACATACATTACATTCATAGAGGAGAGATAGTATGATAATATACTACATTCAGGCCCTAATTAAATTTTGTTTGAAATATCGCGACTAAGTTTTTTTGAGGGCGAATTTCCGGAGATTATCCGCTTTATTCGATAATTTGATGGGATTTTTTTTTTTAGAAACAAAAAATAACCAGATGAAAAATTTGATTTCTGACATTTAAAAAAAAATATGTCATTCAGTTTATATTTCATATAATTGCTTCAGCATTTATAGATCTGATGGCTATGATTTCATAAAGCAATTTTTTTAATACAAGATTCCACTCAAAATTAATGCGTTTTTTTATGTATTTCTGTACCACCAGACACAATCGTGACCATGATTTCAGATGTGTAAAAGTTTAATTAGTTTTAGGGATTTCTCGTCTAATAAATTTCCAAATTCCGATGGGAACTGCTGAAAATTTTAAATAGCGCACATATTTTGCTGCATGCAATAGTCACACATTTTTGAACTATGTTATCTTAAGTAACGTCCGCATGTTATTGAAAGCGCGATAGTAATAATAATAATAAACGATGCCCAAACGTGAATATCATTTTCCTACTTTCATATTGTTTCCTTACTTTTTCAATTCTGAAATAATTACATTCTCTTCATCACCCAACTGTTTCGCTTTAATGTTATTTATTATTATTATTTTTTTTTTTTGTATTTCTAAAGATGAATGTAACTTCTGTCCCTCTTTGAACGAGATCTCCCCAGCACATCACAAACACAGTTCCATTAAATTGATTAAATTAGCAACTGAAGCAGCTTTTGTTTTGTGTTAACATTCAACTCAAATGTTTGCCAAATGTAAAAGTTTCACTTTCATGTTGTCGTTTATTTTGATGATATTTTTATCAAATCAGTGGAGCATTTTTTTTTGAGCCATCGTTACATCTCGTCCATTGACGTGAGCTGTGAGACATTCTCGGTGATTTCAATAGTTTTCAAACATTTGAATTGCAGAACAAGATTTTGATATCAATTCAATCGGATAAAATAAAAGTGAGCAGGGGAAAAATAAATCAATCTATTTCTGGGTGAGGGTGAAACAGTTGTGTAAAATAGATGAATGATACTGTACTAGAGGTATGATACTTTACTGGAGGTGTAATACCGTACTGAATGCGTGATATTGTACTGGAAGTGTGAAACTGTACTGGGTGTATGATACTGAACTGGAGGTATGATACTGTACTGGAGGTGTAATACCGTACTGAATGCGTGATATTGTACAGGAAGTGTGAAACTGTACTGGGTGTATGATACTGTACTGAATGTGTGATGTTGTACTGGAAGTGTGATACTTTACTGGAGATGTTGTAGGTGTGATACTGTACTGGATGTATGATACTGTACTGGAAGTGTGATACTTTACTGGAGGTATTGTAGGTATGATACTGTACTGGATGTATGATACTGTACTGGAAGTATGAAGTAATACTGAAAGTATGATACTGTACTGGAAGTTATATTGTACTGTATGTGGGATATAGTACTATAGGTGTGAAGTTGTCCAGTAGGTATGACATTGTAATTATGACTGGATGGTTGTCTCACACACAGGTGGATCACTGGATGGTTGTCTCACACACAGGTGGATCACTGGATGGTTGTCTCACACACAGGTGGATCACTGGATGGTTGTCTCACACACAGGTGGATCAGTCTTTCTCTCTCATTCTCTCTTTCTCTTATTTTTAAGAGACCCAATATACATTCTGCACACTGTTTCGCAACTGACCTAAATCTACCTCTTTCTATTAAATCTAAAATGTACAAAATTAGTATTAATCCAATAATGTTCTAATGTGATGAACACATTTTATTGAATCATTGTGGAAACGTTCTGTGTGTTAATGAAAATAAATGATCCAAGTTCCGATAAAATATTTTTAACCCACTAGTATTATCCCTAATTATTGCCATCTACATTATCTGAACATTCACTTCTATTAAGTAACTAGCTGTAAAACATGGCGGAGACCGGGGAGTCGAGGTGTCCAGTGGACCGGACACTCCATAGTTGCACTCCCCCCCCCAGCCCCGAGAACACCATGACTCGTTTAATCCTACTTGTTGTCTTTCTGGATGTTCCGTCGCAAAAATAGATTTTTGGTGGCTGAAAGGGTTGTCGCACAACCAATAAAAAGATCGTTTTATGTTTACGTTACACGACTGCGTCATCAGCAGGATGAGAATGGGGATAATCAGTGGAAACTTTTTTTTTTGTAATTACTTTTAATCGGGTTTTATACACATTTAAATAACATAAAATGAAATCAAAACATACACTGTAAATAATCAGTGGAAATAAAGTAAATGAAACAAAACAAAAAACAAAAAAGAGAATCACAAAAGCAAACACTCATGTTGATATCTAACTCTCAAACTAAATAGCATCTTGGCAAAACTAATGAATAGGGATAAAGGGTTTGGAGGGGGGGTGTACGGGGGGGGGGTCAATGGAAAAAGAAGGGGGGGGGATATTATCCCTATTCATTACAGTATTGGCAAAGATTTCCCAGAACAGAGCATGCAAGTACATGTATACACGTTTTTAAAAAAGCAAGATGAGTACAAATTTACCCAAGGTGCGAATACGAGTACAAAGTTACCCAAGGTGCGAGTACGAGTACGAGTACAAAGTTACCCAAGGTGCGAGTACGAGTACAAGTACTCTAAAATGTATTCGAGTACACATACCTAACTTTATTTGAATCATATGTATTCTCTATTGACTTTACGTTAATTATATATAAACCTTTATCTAATAAATATCTCTTTATTATATCTTGGTTAATTATTTGATTGCTAGATGGGAAACCTATAGACTTTTTTATTAAATTAATTAACTCGTTTACAGTGTTCAAAATTACATTAAAATTGTAAGTCGTTAAAAAATCATTTTCTCGTTGAATGAGAATAAATAATCCTTTTTTGGGATTACAGGGGCTAAACTGATTTCGCGACTAACCAACCCACACATAATACGTGTATGTGTTTGTATTAATTTGGTTTTTTCTAATATTATAAATAAATTTTACAAGAATGTATCACTGAACAACTTCCCAATCCATACTTTTATCAATGTGTATACAAACAGTTGGTTTTGAAAGAGTAGGTGTTAAATAGGCATTCACGGATATAAACATTAAATAAATATAGACATATATATATATATATATATATATATATATATATATATATATATATGTAAAGGACTGTGATCGTTTTGTGTAGAGAGCTCTACTGTCGCCGAAGAGTCCTGGATTCAAACCTCAGTGAGAACTTCAGGATTTTTTTCAGGTCCTTGTGTAAGTCCCCCAGGTCCACACAGATTTAAATGGGTACCTGACTTTAAGTTAGGGAAGTAAAGGCGGCTGGGCTTTGTGCTAACCAGACAATGCCTTCATATGCCGAGGTTAATGAAACCCTGAATTCTACACTTTATCTGCCCCTATGAGCCCTGGGGGGGCGGCTTATATCTGCCCCATGAGCCATATAGTGTGGCTAGGCCTTATATGTTTATTTTAGTATTATTATAAATACTATTTTTAACTCCAGATTATAACCGACGAAATTGTTATTATTAATTTTTGGGGAAAATATAAAAAATTGTAAAGATCAAACTGATATTCAACAAACTTGGTTGAGTTTCATCAAGTATACAATTGTTTTGACCTTTCTTCACTTATCAAACACAGATGTTTTTTTTTCCTTGCCCTCTATAGAAGTTTGCGTGGGATCTGATTAGCACTTTTAATTGTATCATGAATAATTTTCAGCGCATTTATTTTTTTTCCTTCCCTCATTTCTTTGTGCGCTTGTGTGAGTGTGCGCGCGTGTGTTTTGTAGCGAATGAATATTAATGAAGTAATTGGCTATCAGTACGTCAAATGACAGTGTTCGCTGAGATGAGAATATAATAACTCTAAACTCTTCAAGCAATTAGTAGCGTATCAAAAAGCAAAACTCTACGTTATGCTTGTTTTGAATTTCAGCTTCACTTATAATCATCCCCTCTACTGTCCTCTCTTCCCCCCCAGCCCCGTCTTCTCTTCCCCCAAACCCGTCTTCTACCACCCCCCTCCCCCATCCCAGCCCGTCTTCTTTCCCCACATCTGCCAATGAAATGAAACCATCGAAATTCGACTGAGAAGAAAGAGCCAAAACTAAATAAAATAAAACAGGATTTCTTTTTTTCAAAAAAAAACTGGAGATTTGCGTCGTCTTAACAGGGGACTCTGGCTGAGGCGTCGCTGGGTAGGGGGTGTTGTTCTGGCCTGGGTAAATTCCGCCTAATGCCGCCAAGAAACGTCCAGAAGTCGCTAATGAATTAAAAGCACACATCTAACAGAATACAAGATGGACAGAAGGAGGGAGGTAAATAGAAAAGAAAGGCGTGATAAAAAGAAGGAGAAAACCTCAGATTAACAATAATTGACTTCTGTGTAGAAGGTCTGATAGATAGAGAAAATGCCAAAGAGGTTTTTTTTCAAAATTTGAGCCCAGCGTTTTAAAAGTGACACTTTATGTCAATATCGAATTGTCACTTTTAAAAAGATTTCATTTATCACAGACTGTCGCAATGATTTAGTTTCCAACTTGGTCATTTTTTTTTTATTTTTTCTGTCTGTTCATCAATTTTTTTTATCCCACTTAACAGTTTCAAGAGATATTGTGTCACAGTGGTTATATTTCATTACGTGTGACATTTACACCGAGTGTCACACAGAATGTCACTCTGTCACATTTTAAAAGTCTCTTGATAAATTGAATTAATGTATCTCTTTTTTTTTGTTCTCATACTAGGATGACCTTCATGTCGTTAATATATGTATTACTTCCTTCAAGAAGTGTTATTTATTACTGGAAACAATTCCTTAAAATAACAAAATAACATAGGGACATAGTATTCATTAGATCTTTTATTAGCGGTAATCATCAAAGAGATTCAAGGAAATTTCAACATCTGTACCCTTAGGAAAATTGTTCAGCTATTTACAGCTCACATTGCTGACTCTGCATCAGATTCTAGTTTTGAATTTATCAATAAAGAAATAGTTACAGTTTGTTAAAGCTACAGTTTGTTAAAGTTACAGTTTGTTAGAGTTACAGTTTGTTAAAGCTACAGTTTGTTAAAGTTACAGTTTGTTAAAATTACAGTTTGTTAAAGCTACAGTTTGTTAGAGTTACAGTTTGTTAAAGTTACAGTTTGTTAAAATTACAGTTTGTAAAAGCTACAGTTTGTTAAAGTTACAGTATGTTAAAGCTACAGTTTGTTAAAGTTACAGTTTGTTAAAGTTACAATTTGTTAAAGCTACAGTTTGTTAAAGTTACAGTTTGTTAAAGTTACAATTTGTTAAAGCTACAGTTTGTTAAAGTTACAATTTGTTAAAGTTACAGTTTGTTAAAGTTACAATTTATTAAAGCTACAGTTTGTTAAAGTTACAGTTTGTTAAAGTTACAGTTTGTTAAAGTTACAGTTTGTTCACTGGGAGAGGTTTTTACATAATCTTATTTCTGCACAGCTTAAATTATGTTAAAACAAAACATTTCACCAAATAAAAATACTGTTACTATAGTCAGCAATCAGCGAAAAAAGAAAGTAAATATTAACATATTAGCAAATGGTAATCTCTATAATTAATTCGCTTTAGACATTCTAAAATATGCCCAGAACACATTAGTATACACTATCTTAATGTAAAAGCCAGTACAAATGTAATATTAAATGTTCATAACAGACTCATACGATCAGTGGCGTAGCGAGCTTAACTCGCGCCTGGGCACAAAACCTTTTTAGCGCCCCCCAATCGAAAACCATATAATATTATATGTAAATTATACCATTTGGCGCCCCTTTGTGAGTAGCGCCCGGGGCATGATGCCCCACCCCCTCACTACGCCTTTACATGTGATGTATAAATACCCTTTATTTACGTTATAACTGACTACAGGTCAGTACTCTGGGGTGAGTAGACACTGGCTCGCATACTGCGGAAGGGGAAAGTGGCATTCTCTCTTAATACAACAATTACGACGCTCTCCTTAATCTCCTGAGGTTTATAGTGACTATAGTTATAGTACTATTAAACATATTTCAATAAATTGTATTTCATTTGTGTTGAAGTGACAAGCACTTCACTCGTAGACTAAGAAGATCATAACCAATGAATAGTACAGGTAAGTATGTAAACGGTGCGCCTGACATGCAGCCCCGTAGCGTGAAAATTCTACAGCAGGGACCAGGTCAATAGCGGGGGAGGGGGGTGTGACAGGAAATAAATGTTACTAAGTAGAGCAAACGAGCAGAGGGGGGCCAGACAAAAACGAAGGGGGACCCGGCCCCCCCCTGGCCAGCCCCCGCCCCCCGCACGCTACGGGCCTGCTGACATGGACGGCTACCAGACTGGTTTATGATGAGCCGTTCACATTTAATGTGAGCAAGTTGAAATATACAACTACTCACGTCTGTTGTCGGTCCGGACCTTATGTCATTGTGGCCCACCTTTTAAGGGTGTGGCTAGTATCAGGTATAGTTTCAGGTCTAGTATCAGGTCTAGTATCAGGTCTAGTATCAGGGCTAGTATCAGGTCTAGTATCAGGGCTAGTATCAGGGCTAGTATCAGGGCTAGTATCACGGCTAGTATCAGGGCTAGTATCAGTTCTAGTATCAGGGCTCGTATCAGTTCTAGTATCAGTTCTAGAATCAGGGCTAGTATCAGGGCTAGTATCAGGTATAGTATCAGGTCTAGTATCAGTTCAAGTATCAGGTCTAGAATCAGGTCTAGTATCAGTTCTAGTATCATGACCTACCCAGTGGAAAGTCTCACTGTTACTATTATGAATTATGAATTATGTCTTGAGAAGACAATGAAGAATAATATATTTAGTCTCAATAAGGGAAGATAATCTTGCACATATCTATATAAGGGCATCCTCGAGGGATGTTTTCTGTCTGTACAAATACCCTCCCCTGATTTCATTAAAAGTGATATATTAATATAAAAATAAATTAAGTATATTTTTTTTACGAATAAATGATACAATTTTATTTTGAAAGTAATACGTAGTAATATTTTTTTTTTAATTTTATTTTTAAAAAATATGTGTTTGTTAGTATTAAAATAATTAAAGACCATTCATAGGTATTAAAACAATCTGTACTTATATTACAAAAATCCATAAAAAAACCAGTGTTAACAAGTGCCCTATGTTATCAATGATTACAGTTTAATCATTAATTTAAATGATTATCGCACTCATACATAAGAAGATACTGGTT
Organism: Bulinus truncatus; assembly: GCA_021962125.1. NCBI lineage: Eukaryota > Metazoa > Mollusca > Gastropoda > Planorbidae > Bulinus > Bulinus truncatus. Next base: position 192,766 of record JAGDYQ010000341.1, on the reverse strand, counting down.
GCTAGACCAGTATGATGTATCTACTTGATAAAATGATGAATGTCCAAAAAAATTATAAATTTAATAAAAAAAAAAAGAACTGCAGGTGTAAGGTACCATTTGATGAGATGGCATTCAATGTAACTGGATAAAGTCTTGAGATAAATATGCCAGACATGGAAGGAACACTTGCTTGATATATTCCATGGGGGAGGATGGTATCCATTGCGTCAAATCCAGGCTGATCACGCATTATCAATAGCCGAGTTCTTTGGGGGGGGGAAGGGGAGGGGTGGGAAGGGGGAGGGGGGGGTTCTTAAAGTCTGGTGATTGATTGATTTGACTGATTGATTTAGACGAAGTGCATCTTCAGTTGATTACATGACTGGTGGATCAACGTAGGTGCAGAGATGACGTCTCTTGAGGGTGCCGTGGGGGGGGAGGGGGTTAAAGGGGGGCGCACAGGTTTACATAAGAAGTGAGTACACGACACGCGGAGTGATGAAATGGGATGGAAATTTTTTTTTTTTTTTGTTTGAAAGATAAATAAAAAAAAAAAATAAAGAGTCTGAGTGCACACTGGACATTAAGGAACCCGTCTCCCCCCCCTCCTACCCCTTTGGTTCCCGTCCCTGATGAAGCGATAACACGTGCAGAGTGAAGTCCCCCCCTTGATGAAACTAAAGCAAACTCTTGTCTGTCTATATTGTCTGTTAACAGACATTCACCCGTCCTCTCACCGTTTGTCTGTCTCAGACATCTTGAAAGATTCAAGCAGTGACTACTTCATTGGTTCAATTTTCTTTTAAAATTCAGCTTTCCAGAAGTTTACATTCGCAGAAGACATCTTCCTTATTTTCCCTCCACAATTTCATTCTAGATATATTTACTAAAAAAATGTCTTCCATAATAGTAGGATGATACGTCACTTATCCATTCAATACATAGAGCTATTAACTCTTACTTTTTTAATTTTTTTTTATTTTATTTTGGCAGCTTTGTGTTTTATGTTTGTTAAATATCTCTGCACAGCGGTGGGCAACATTTTGAAACTCACGGACCACTCACTACATTGGTGCGTTTTATTCATTTTTTACTCCTGATATGTTCATTTGTGAATGAGATGTTCATATGTGGATGAGAAAAACATATAGGTGGGAGAGTTTCATTTAAATTTTAGATGTTTATATTTAGTTTGAGATGCTCATAATAGTTTGAGATGTTCATAATAGTTTGAGATGTTCATGTTAGTTTGAGATGTCCATAATAATTTGAGATGTTCATGTTAGTGTGAGATGTCCATAATAGTTTGAGATGTTCATGTTAGTTTGAGATGTTCATAATAGTTTGAGATGTTCATGTTAGTTTGAGACGTTCATAATAGTTTGAGATGTTCATGTTAGTTTGACATGTCATAATAGTTTGGGATGTTCATGTTAGTTTGCGGTGTTCGTTTGAGTATCAGATAATCATATAATTATGAGATGTTTATTTATGTATAAGTTGTTAGTCCATTGATGTTATGACTTTCTCGTAGAACTTTATGTAGTATTTTCAACAAAACACAGCCTTGGTGTTCAATAGCTTTGGAGGTACCACGAGGGACATGGGTGACTGGATGTGTAAGGCGCTCATAGAATTGCCAAGGGCACATGCGAGTATCATTTCCAGGGCTCTCCCTTCCCCAGCATGCTCGTGAACAAACATTTACTTTAGTCACAGGTGGATAAACAAAGTCCGTCACACACTGAACTGTTTTTAAAGATAGAATAAAACTACCCTCCCACTACCACACACTACCCTCCCTACTTCCTCCTCCCATTTATCTTATTAAATCTCGTGTTTTTATATAGGCCACGCCCACTTAACGTCACTAAACTTCTATACCTAGGGCTTCAAGAAAAAAAAAGCAGCAACCTGAGAATGGCTCTCCCATTGAGGCCTACCCATTCCCGACTGCCGCCCCTCCCCCCCCCTCTTTCAGGCACGGGGCAAGTGGTAGTAACCCTAAGTGCAATAGCCTGATGACGTCAGTGCCCCCCCCCCCAGTCACCTCACACCTGACTACAGCGTCACCTCATACTATCATTTAACTTTACGTGTGAATGACTCAACGCTAGATTTGTGAATGACTCAACGCTAGATTTGTGAACGACTCAACGCTAGATTTGTGAATGACTCAACGCTAGATTTGTGAACGACTCAACGCTAGATTTGTGAACGACTCAACGCTAGATTTGTGAATGACTCAACGCTAGATTTGTGAACGACTCAACGCTAGAATTGTGAATGACTCAACGCTAGATTTGTAAATGACTCAACGCTAGATTTGAATTTCAATTTATGAGGCGGAACACCAGACTAAAACATATTTTTGTATGCTTACTGTTTACTAAATCAATAGGTCACTCTAAACAAATGTTCAGTATTCCGATGTGCCTATAATACATCTTGTGGTGCCCCCTCCCCCAAAGGTATTGGAAATGTGATGGATGACTCAATAAACATTTGGAATAATTTGGTGGTCAAATGTTGACTTCATTTTGCTGTCTACTGGACAGCATTTATAATTTGTGGTTTTATAAGTTGGATATTTCATCTGAATCGCATTTGAATAACTTGGATGAATTGAACTTAAATAATAGTTCATAGTTTATATGACGTGTGTGGTGTGTGGGGGGGGGGGGGTGAGTATTCTTTCATTTTGCTAATTGATACTATTTAATACAATTTTTTTCCTTTTGCAAAGATATTACTTAGACAAAGTATACTTTAGATGAAATCTTAGCTCGAAATAGTTTTATTAATGTGCATGACTATCTATCTATCCATCTTAACTGGCTATCTACATAATTAACAGTCAATCGACTCTCTCTCTCTCTCTCTATATATATATATATATATATCATCTTTCGTTGTGTATATAATTGTTGTTTAAAGTATGTAAGTGTGCTTGTTTGTCTATGTGTATGTATTTATGTATGAATGTATCTATATACTATCTGCCTATCGATCAAATATTTATCTTTATGTCTATCTGTCTATCTTCAAGTGTCAGCTCAACTTTTTTGTGTTTCTTTTGTCTATTTTTTTTTATTAATCTCTACCTAAATTTGCATTCTTTATTCTATCTATATTAATCTATCAGTCTATATCTATCAGTCGAGTGACACCAGTCTGTGGCATATGTCATCCTTTAAGTCTACAATCAATCACATTTATAAAAACAAATCCCTAAAAAAAAACAAGTTTCCAGTGTAATTCACAAATCAACCTTATCGATTATTTTCTCCCAGCAGCAGTTAAGAGATGCAAATTTCCCAAACGTAAATTTAAAAAATATCAATAATGCAAGATTAGTTTGTCAGTTTCAATTATAAGAACAATGGAAATTGATGTTTTAATTTGTCCGCCATCATGCATTGAACGACCCCCACCTTAATTTCATTTAAATGTCGAAAAAGACGCCATCTTTTTGTTTAAATGTCAAACTTGCTTTGTATTGTTGAAAATCTGCAACGATTTGTAAACGTCTCTAATTTACCTGGATTAAAACATATAGTATACTCTATACATTGATTAATATATAAGAGCAATGTTTTGTTTTATATAGTGTCTTCAAAAATTTGTATGTTTTATCAAAGTAATCACTTAAAATCACCCCCCTCTATCGGGTGGTATGACTTGATTGGTAGAACTCGTAGATTTTAATGTAATAGTCTCAAAAAAAAAAACACAGCCTTAGCTTTGGAGGGACCACGGGGGACAAAGGTCACTGAATGTGTAACGTGCCCTTAAAATTGCCAAGGGCCCATGCGAGTATCATTTTCAGGAGCCCCCAGCATGCCCATGAACAAACAGTTACTTTAGTCACAGGTGAATAAATAATTGATAAAACGCGTGATGTGAAGGTATACAAATTTACTGATTCTGATACACTGTCCTCTATTTCACTAAACTACTGATATATAATTTCGAAAAACTCGTTCATCGATACAAATGTTTGTATCCATGGGTTTATAATATAAAACCATTTTTTTTAGTATTACAGTTAATTAATAAATAAAACTAATTTACCAGTCCAGCACCCCTCCCCTTCCCCCCCCCCCTTCGAAGGTTTAAAAAGAACTATAAAGATTTATTTTTTTTTTAAAGAAAGAGATAAAAAGAGATAAAGGGAGGCGAGCAACACGTTCAGTACTTAAACTCGAAATTACTTCCTTAAAGGGGACTTAATCCTGTCCGCTTTTTTTTTTCTTCTTTCCCCTTTTTGTTTTTCTACAAAATCAGCCCGAGGTATTCAGGGTGTAATGGAATTAGAACCGGCGTGGATTGTGTGTGTGTGTGGGGGGGGGGTTCTGGCAGTGGATGAGATCCGAGGATAGCCAGGAGAGAGATAGCCGGACGCCTGGAATTGGGTTTGGTGAAGATAGGAACCAAATTAAAGCTTCACATGGTCGGAGTTGGTCGAAAAGAAAAAAAAAAAGGAAAAAAAAAACTAAAATGGTCATCAGGACGACAAGTCCAGCACTCGAGACCCACAGTCGACTCACCCCTCCCCCCGGTCCACCTCATCCGATCGCCACATTGACCTAAATTGTAATGTCCACTGCTGTCTCCTCTAGTGGACAATTCCATTGTTGTCATTTGTCATGGAAACACGATTAAAACAAACGCGGGAGATCGTCTAGTCGGTAGGATGTGATCAGACGAGGGGTCGTTGGAAGGGGGGGGGTGGGGTGAGTTGAAGTGTTAAGGGTATAGCGTACTTCTTATTTTATTGATATTATTTTTCATTACTGTTTACTACTTTACCTAAATTCAATTGTCTATCAGGATATCCTTTGCGTGAACGTGGTACTTTGTAATCGTGGTACTTTGTAATTATGGTACTTTGTAATCGTAGAGAGTCTTCTTTTCGTAAGAAACAGTTCGATGACCAAAGTCCCGGCAGTGCTGCCTCGAACCAACACTAGCGACGTGTCACTGCGATATCCCACCATACATCACCCTATCGATGTCCTTACAGCCTTTTCCTAGTAAGAGTTTCTTCACATCAATGTACTGCTACAAAGCATTGAAAACACTCTGTAACAAAATTACTGTTTCTGGCTTCTAAGTGTTATATTTCAACTACTTATGTCCAAAATTATCGCGAAAAGACCGCATTCAGCACAATGCATGACCACAGCCCAGAAAAATGTCGTATTTATTGGGACAAAACAAGGAAATGCCTATATAATTGTGTACATTCGGTCTAGTAACAAAGCACAAGCATAATAAATAGACAAAGACAGTCGAAAATCACTTCAAAAGATTTAGAAATGACATAGCTTTCTAAATTTGTGAGTGTCCTGCAAATCACTTTCTCGATAAAGAAGCCCACAGATGTAGTCCCCGAACATGTTTTCGTTATACTGTCCTTGGTAACGACATTCAAAGTCCAATATATCATGAACAACTGTTATGAAATTCTTCCAATCGATGACAAAAAACTGGATTGTCTAAGTATTAGATATAAATACCAGGGAAATAATATATTCATATTTTTGAATTGTCTTAAACTTTTTATTCTTATTAAGTCTGCATGTTTATGTTATTGACACAATTCTTGTTTTTAATCAAAGCGGAAACTAAGAAAATTCTCTAAGTCCACTGACCATTATGTTATATAAACATCAAACATTGAATTTTAAAACACATGCAACGTCGAAAATGTGTAGTTAAATTTAACCTGCAAATAAATTGTTTTTCTTTTTTATACGAATCCAGTTTTTAACTGTTAGATCGATTGTCAAGAACTTATAATAAATATTGAAACATATTGTAGATAACAAAAGTTGACTATTTTTTCTCTCTGTGTCCCTCGTTGACTGACCAGTGACCATTCTAAAACTACTTTGTTGTATGTTAATCAATGTCCAGGATTTTTTTTATTCTTCAACAAATGTACTTTTTTGTTGTTGTTGTTGTTGTTGTGTGTGTGTGTGTGTTTGTATATATACATACATATATACTTATATACAGGGAATCGGTTTTTTTTAAAAACTTTCAGATATAACGACAACTTTGAAGTCTCTATTCTGTTTATTGGGTGTTCACCTTTTAAAAAATATCTTTACCTCCACAGTTGAAGATCTTTCTCACTACAGTTGTGGTCAGAACACGTCGTCTCAAGAAGTCAGCGACCTGGCCACCGATGGGGACTATGATGGCCATCACAAGATGGGGAAGGGCTGACAGGGTACCACTCTGGAATGAAAAAAAAATCAAGTAGTCTACCTACTAAAAATGTTTATTAATTTTCACCTGAAATAAGGTACAATATGTATGGGTAATATAATGTGTCCACACAAACACAAGTGTATATTTTCGTAAGTCATTTTTTTTTTTGCATTGTAAATTGTAGGAACCGTTTACATTACAATATATTCTGTAATAGACTCTTTGTATTAATCACGGTAATGTATCCTGTAATATACTCTGTAATTGACCCTGTAATATACCCTGTAATTGACCCTGCAATATACCCTGTAATTGACCCTGTAATATACCCTGTAACTGACCCTGTAATATACTCTGTAATTGACCCTGTAATATACTCTGTAATTGACCCTGTAATATACTCTGTAATTGACCCTTTAATATACTCTGTAATTGACCCTTTAATATACTCTGTAATTGACCCTGTAATATACTCTGTAATTGACCCTTTAATATACTCTGTAATTGACCCTGTAATATACTCTGTAATTGACCCTGTAATATACTCTGTAATTGACCCTGTAATATACCCTGTAATTGACCCTTAATATACCCTGTAATTGACCCTGTAATATACTCTGTAATTGACCCTTTAATATACTCTGTAATTGACCCTTTAATATACCCTGTAATTGACCCTGTAATATACCCTGTAATTGACCCTGTAAGTGACCCTGTAATATACCCTGTAATTGACCCTGTAATATACTCTGTAATTGACCCTGTAATATACCCCGTAGTATACTCTGTTTTCGACTCGGTAATAGATTTTGAAATAGATTCAGTATTAGACTATGTAATGGACTATGTAATCGACCTTATTGCAAAGCCTATTAAAATCATATATCTACAAATAAACAAAATTATTCACACAAATAAAATAATAATTTAAATCAATGAACGTTAAATATTTCTCAGGATTTTGAGTTGGTTTTCTGTAATCATAAAAGTAGTTATCAGGAGTTTATTTGTTAGGCACATCTATCTTAGTGTATTTGGTATAACAAGTAGTGTTTCTGCATGACAGTAGCATTTATTAAACCAGAAGAAGATATTATGGGTCATTCTTCGGTTTTCTTCGGTATTTAGTGCGGCAACGACTAAAACAATTTCGATCAAAATGTAATGAATCATTTACAGATAAAGGTGGTAAAAAAATTGTGTCTGTTTTTAAAAAAAATTAATATAACAAGATGGTGACCCATGAGAATGTAGAGTCGGTGATTCTACACCTCTGAAGTTCAAACTCTGATCATAAATTCGAAACTGGCTAATAATGCAACACGTCATCCTAACATCCAATTGTTCCACTAGTTAAATTCATTTCATAAATGTGTTCTGTTAGAGTTTCATTAGTTTTTAAACCTATTGAAAATATTCAATACCATCATGATGTAAGTATAACAAAACAAAATAAAATCTCACCTCGTCTATCTTAAATCCAAAAACCTCCTCAAAGTAAGCCGGCTGTGATATGATGAGCAGGTAGAATGTCCAGGACCTGCAGAAGTTGGCCACCATGATTGCCCACACCGGCATGGAGGTGAAGAAGGACACCCAGGGAGTGCGGATATTCTGTGTGTGTGTGAGTACATAAAGTGTAACAATTCATAAATATCATAAATAGAACGTGTTCCATAGAGTCTGGACATAAAGATCGGCTCAGTATACATAAAGTTTAACAACTCATAAATAACAAACTCCTGAGTTCTTCTAAGGCCCTAGGCAAAATACACTTGGGCCATTTTAGTTCAAGGCATAAAAGGAATGAATACTAGAATGGGTCCTGTGATGCTGCATTAATATGATATCTACAAAAGTCTACGTTAATCTGTTAATCTTACTGTACAATTAATCCATTTAACGATTAATGGTAATCAACATTTCAATACTTCCAATATTACAATCTGACTCATATTCCTGTCTTCGAGATACATTATACGACTATTTAGAAAAAAAATATAAAAAATATAATTATTTTAAATTAATGTTTACAGAACAATTAATCTAGGTTTCCTGAACGTTGAAACATTGGGTGCAAATCCGAACAGCTCTTACCTTATTACTCATTGTGGACTCGCCAATGCTGGTCTCTATGTAAACCCTCTCTTCCTCTGAGATAGTTGGATGTGTAGACGGTCTCTCGTAGGACAAGAACCACCACGCTACTGACCATATGGCACCAAGTACACCTGGTTGATAGAGTCAAATAGAAATTGTGTCATGAGCTAATTGCTGAGTGAAAAGAGAAAAAAAAATTGCTCGAATCAAACTCAGACTAGATGGAAAAACTCTGGGACTTGATCTAGTACAGGGGTGCTCAATTATTTTGATCATCAGGGCACAAACGGTTCTTAAAAGTAACAGGAAGGGGGGCGGATCAAAAACGAGTAGTTTGAGTGTTTATATGAAATAATATGAAATAACCTAAACACATTTAGACATCATTGATGTTAACTAGCGAAGAGGAGTAGGATGCGGGCCGGATTAATCAGCCTGACGGGTCGTAGTTGACCCCCGGGCCGTAGTTTGCCAACGTCTGACGTGGTGCAGTATAATATGGTTTGTTATTGTATGGTACTGTGTGGTATAGTATAGTGTGTTGTTGTATGTTATTGTATGGTACTGTGTGGTATAGTATAGTGTGTTGTTGTATGTTATTGTATGGTACTGTGTGGTATAGTATAGTGTGTTGTTGTATGTTATTGTATGGTACTGTGTGGTATAGTATAGTGTGTTGTTGTTTGTTATTGTATGGTACTGTGTGGTATAGTATAGTGTGTTGTTGTATGTTATTGTATGGTACTGTGTGGTATAGTATAGTGTGTTGTTGTATGTTACTGTATGGTACTCTGTGGTATAGTATAGTTTGTTGATGTATGTTATTGTATGGTACTGTGTGGTATAGTATAGTGTGTTGTTGTATGTTACTGTATGGTAATGTGTGGTAAAGCATAGTGTGTTGATGTATGTTATTGTATGGTACTGTGTGGTATAGTATATAGTGTGTTGTTGTATGTTACTAAATGGTACTGTCTGGTATAGTATAGTGTGTTGTATGTCACTGAATGGTACTATGTGTTATAGTAAAGTGTGTTGTTGTATATTATTGTTTGGTACTGTGTGGTATAGTTTAGTGTGTTGTTGTATGTTACAGAATGGCACTAAGTGTTATAGTATAGTGTGTTGTTGTATATTACTGTTTGGTACTGTATGGTACTGCGTGATAAAGTATAGCATGGGCATTTAAAAACCCCTGGACCCTTTTGCTGCTATCATGTAAAGCAATAAAATAAACAAAACAAAGAAAATAAATATAAAAAAAAAAACTTCATCTCTGAAGAGTTCCATACTAAGCTGTGGTTTTGAGGTTCAAATAAAACCGAAAATGCCCAATATGGGTGAAGGAAATGCCAATAAAAAAATTATCTAAAATTCAAAGTCAACATAAAGATTTACAGCGAATGATAGTATGGTCAAAAGGACATATGAGTGGGCGAGAACAAGTCATCTTCGATTCAAATTAATAGACATGAATATCTGTTTAGATGAGTCTTTGATAAGTCATACTTGTGTGCTGGTGTGTTGGGTCAACCCTTTCGAATAGAGTCTCATCATGTGACATTAACCGTCCTAAAGTAGAGAAGAATAGCGTATTCTCTATCCACTTATTAAACAAGAACATAACTTAGTCATAGTATTTAAAATGCAGAGTATTTTAAAAATAATTTACACAATACGATGAAACCATTTTATGTATATAAAAAAGTCAAGTTCCCTTAGCCCTATCGGGCCATCGGTGCATGAAGGGATTGTGTGGTTAGCACAACGCCCAGCCGCCTTTACTTCCCCAACTCAAGTCAGGTACCCATTTTAAAACTGGGTGGACCTGTGGTACGACTTTGTAACACATTTCACCTGGAAAAATTCCCATGGTTCTCACAGAAGGATTGAACCCAGGACTCTCAGGGTCGACAGTCGAGTATCTACACCACTCGGCCACCCATCCCACTTTATGTATATACATTCACCTTTAAATGACTAATGGCCGAGGTGACGGTGTGGTACAGAACTCACATACAGGTCTCGGGTTCAAACACTGTGAGGGCTGAGATTTTTACCCAAATCGACGTCCCTAAGTCCACTCAGCTATCTAACGGGCACCCGACATCTGTCTTTGATAGTAAAGTTGGCCGGCCATTGTACTACCCTCACAATCTCATAGAATTGTCATGGCTACAATATCAGATAAATTCTACATCACCTGACCCCCAATGGTCTGTATAGACCTATATAACGGTAACTTTACATTGATATATTATATATGTATGACGTCTTCTTTTCTTCTTTTTTTTCGATCACTTCAAAATCAATGTATTTCTTCTTTAAATCAGACAGTATTCTTTATAAATGTCTGAAATTCTCAAACAGGGAACATTAATCACTGGCAAGTTAAATCAATGGCAGTGTTGCCAGAAGTTTTTTAAAAGTAATTAGCCGAGACTCAATAAAACGCCCTCTATTTATTAATAAAGTTATATTGCAAATGGTGGCGCCACATGAGCTCGTTGAGGGCCAGATTTCGGTATTTTGTGGAGCGAAATATATTGCGAAGAGTCTCACCATATTAAAACAAACCGGAAATTCGTAAACAAAGAACATAAAACAAATACAAAGAAAACTGTTTCACTCTGAGCCTCACGAACAGAACGAATAGCCCTTTAAGAGCCACGCCACATATAATATTCTCCGTGTAGCGAACCAAGTAAGATTACATAGTCACGTGATGTTGTCTGAATTAATTGTTCCCAATACTATCTGTATCGACGGGTCATAATACCATCTGCATCAACTGGTCATAATACCGTCTGTATCAACTGGTCATAATACCATCTGTATCAGCTGATCAAAAATACCATCTGTATCAACTGGTCTTAGTACCATTTGTATCAGCTGATCAAAATTACCATCTGTATCAACTGGTCATAATACCATCTGTATCAACTGGTCTTAATACAATCTGTATCAGCTGATCAAAAATACCATCTGTATCAACTGGTCATAATACCGTCTGTATCAACTGGTCATAATACCATCTGTATCAGCTGATCAAAAATACCATCTATATCAACTGGTCATAATACCATCTGTATCAACTTGTCTTAATACCATCTGTATCAACTGGTCATAATACCATCTGTATCAACTGGTCATAATACCATCTGTATTAACTGGTCTTAATACCATCTGTATCAACTGGTTTTAATACCATCTGTATCAACTGGTCATAATACCATCAGTGTCATCTGGTCATAAGACCATCTGTATCAACTGGTCATAATACCATCTGTATCAACTGATCAAAAATACCGTCTGTATCAACTGGTCATAATACCATCTGTATCAACTGGTCATAATACCATCTGTATCAACTGGTCATAATACCATCTGTATCAGCTGGTTTTAATACCATCTGTATCAACTGGTCATAATACCATCTGTATCAACTGGTCTTAATACCATCAGTGTCATCTGGTCATAATACCATCTGTATCAACTGGTCTTAATACCATCTGTATCAACTGGACTTAATACCATCAGTGTCAACTGGTCATAAGACCATCTGTATCAACTGGTCATAAGACCATCTGTATCAACTGGTCATAAGACCATCTGTATCAACTGGTCATAAGACCATCTGTATCAACTGGTCATAATACCATCTGTATCAACTGGTCATAATACCATCAGTATCAACTGGTCATAATACCATCAGTATCAACTGGTCATAATACCATCTGTATCAACTGGTCATAATACCATCAGTGTCAACTGGTCATAATACCATCTGTATCAACTGATCATAATACCATCTGTATCAACTGGTCATAATACCATCAGTGCCAACTGGTCATAATACCATCTGTATCAACTGATCATAATACCATCAGTATCAACTGGTCATAATACCATCAGTATCAACTGGTCATAATACCATCAGTATCAACTGGTCATAATACCATCAGTGTCATCTGGTCATAAGACCATCTGTATCAACTGGACTTAATACCATCTGTATCAACTGATCTGCCCGTGTGGGTGCTCACGCGATCTCAAGATTTATCGGCCTCTTCAAATTAACTGGGGGAGAGAAAAAAAAATTTGGGGCGATGACAAATTACAAAATCGTCTGTTCCTCCACCTCCAACCTCTCTCCCCTGCCCTCACCAAATCGTTGTCCAATTTGTCTCTGTTATGTAATTTTCGAGCTGCATCAAAAGCCATTTCCCCCACTATCACGTGACACTGGGAGAAATGGGGGTAACATTGTCCAGATTAGGGTCTTTTCCATACACGCTAGTTACAGGGTCAGCTAAAGGTACACCAGCCCGGGCAGTTTCCATTGGCGCGCTGTGTCCTTAAAGATGCCGTCAAGTGAGATTTGTTTCCCCCTTTTTATTTGTAATCTATTCATTACTCTACTTAAACTTGGCTGCTGAAGTAAAAAGTCAACAACAATAATGTTGTCATCGCAGGCAGAACCATTCTTATGAATAGGATAACTAGTCGGTCACCTTTGCCCTTCCCCCCGCCCCACCAATACAAAAAGGGATCCTTGGAGTTTTGAGTATAAAGTCAGTTGCCAATATCGGAAAGCCCCGGCCTTAAACCCTAAAATACCTATGAACAGCCTCTGCTTTCACGGTGATGTATGTTTCTTTTAGATGTGTTTATGTATGTCTGTACGTGTGTGTATGTGTGTGTGTGCACGTGTGTGTATGTGTGTGTGTGTGTGGAGGTGATGTGGTGGCTCACTGACCCTAGTTAAAGTCTCTAGGTCAGATCAGACTGTGTGGCCTGACAATCAAGTTAGACCTTTCAATTTTAAAAACAGACCAGTGACCGATAGAAAAGTTCTGGTCTTTGTCACGCTAAACGATTGTATGTCTGTTTGGAAAGAAAAAAAAAAGGAAATAGTAAATAAAAGTAACGAAAATCGACCATCTTTAAAATTGACCAACTGACCAACTTGTAGGACAAAAGGCGATGTTTTGTTTGACTACATGTTTTGGAAACAACTGAAAGCTAAACGGCGGTGGGTTAAGACGGGAGATCCAAATAATAATAAAAATAGAACAGGTTGGCAGTTAAACGGCATGCGTGCCAATCTCGGCACTCAAGAAAATATATTGTGCGTATCTTATACCATAACTTTGTCATGGTCGTTAAGCAACAAATATTAGTAAAGCCAATAAAGCTGGTGTGGAAGGCACACATGTTGGCAGTTAAACGGCATGCGTGCCAATCTCGGCACTCAAGAAAATATATTGTGCGTATCTTATACCATAACTTTGTCATGGTCGATAAGCAACAAATATTAGTAAAGCCAATAAAGCTGGTGTGGAAGGCACACGACACCCAGTCAAACTGGCAGTGGCTGCGAAAGATATATATATATATATATATATATATATATATATATATATATATATATATATATATTCATAACGTTAAGTCACGTTAAGACAATGTATAAGGTAAGGATGCACGGTTGGAATGTGGTTTAAGTCACTGTAATGGATGAATATTCTATTCTCTTAGATCTTTTCTAAACCACTAATGTGGCGGTTCTTTTATCCACACCACAGCCGACAGAGGCACCACGGGAGACACAGGTAGGCACAAACCACACCCAGTGGACGCATTTATTAAAAATATAAATTAATCCTATTTACGTCTTGCCCGTGAGTACCGTACCTAATTCTGTCAATTTACCCGGATAAATAAAAAAAAATCCACAAATAATTTACTTCCATTTTGTGATTATCATAATTCTGGAATCAATGCTGTAACCAGTTCCGCTTTAACCTTGGTAAATTAACCTAATTTTCATTCAGGGGCAACAAACTCCAAATAAAACACTTGATCAACAGTGATCTCCCCCTCTCCCTGGTCAACAATGTTGACAAGAAACATTAATGACGTAGCCGATGGGGAAAATAATAACTTTTTATACCAAAGTCAGTGTCGTATCCTGGAGGGAGGGGGGGGATCGGGTGCTCCTCTTCATTATTAGATGCAGTATTGTTTCTGCCAGATAGTATGATTTTATTCTGATTGACAAAAGAACACAATTGTGAAAACGGGGATATATTTCGTGAAGGTATTATAATTGAGTTTCGAATACGTCTTGCGCTTTATGATTTATTCGATACGGTATCTTGATGAGAAGAGTATCCTTACGTTTAACAATTGAACAGAAGTGGCCAAATTGACTTTGATGTGGTTATTTAAAGTATTGTTTACAGTAAAAATCCAGAATATGGGTCACATTGACCTCTTGCTCTACCACATAGTTATAGTACTTGATGACCTAATTGTAAATAGAATAAGTCTATGGGGGTCTTGGTTTGCCAAAACGCTCCTTGAAAATCTCGAGCCCTTTATGGTCTTTGAAATGCAGCCCGTTCAGGGCATCGCACAACAGTGAAGTCATTTTCATCATTTAGGGGCTATAACAAATAAACTCCCGATAGGGATCCCCCTATAGGGTTAGGTTGTGGGGGGTGGGGGGGGAGCCGTAGTCAGGCTCCTTCTTCGCTTATCCATAAGAACGGCCCTGCATAGTGCTTTAGCTAACAATCAACAAAAACAACAACAACGAACAAATAACGGGAATTCCAATTGTACTCTCGTTCATTAATTACAACCCCCCCTCCCTCCCCTGACCGCGGTGTTTTCCTTTCATTCCCAGCTTCAAACACGACCAGGTCATCAATGTTTCACTTTAATTAATGCCGCGCTAATTCTCATGACGTAGGCGCGGCGTCTGTCACCCACGCTCTAGCCTCAATGACGTCAGTAGCTAGGTGACGAATTTTTTTCTTCGACAGCACACGCACCTACACACACACACACACACACACACACACTAATTGCGCATGCGTGGGAGAGCTCTCAGTGTTGTGTATCTCTGCTGCTGTGTCCGTTGGATGTGTTGAAATAATAGACACACTGATGCAATGATAATGATGTGAGGAACACAACGGGTCTCAGAAGTTTCAAAAGATTCTTGCCGCACAATAGCTGCTACCCAATAAATATCTACAAAAGTACTACATTCTCCATGACCCTCCTTATGAAAAGGGAAACTAGGCGGCTGTATGGAACTTCTAATGCTAAGCGCGTTGGAGAGGGGGGGAGGGGGGGTCACCTCTTAGTACTATTATTTATGTAGTCACAAAACGATGACAATCAAGAAAAAAAAATAATTCATTTTCATATCCACCACCTCCACATCCAGAAAAAAAAAAAAACTACCTTGGGCCCCTTGACTAATGTTTGGGCTGGTTCTGCCCTTTCAATGTCCCCAAAGTAAACATCACTTCACACACCGGCACCCACAACAAACATCAACATCCACACATTATCTCGCAAACAGGTTGACACACTAGCACCCCCTTCCTCTCTCTCCCTCTAGCCCCACCCCCACCCCCACCACCACCACCGCACCTCGCTACGACCATCAAGACAACCAACGGTAACTACCACAGCTCCTATCGGGGAAGTCGTCCCATCTATCGACCTGGTGCCGTCAATGCGATGACTCTCAGTTCAACCCAGCTTCCTGGCGACATTTTACTTTCATTTAAACCCAGCTTCCCGAAGAAGGAAATTCAATTTCTTTTGTGTCGCTATCAGGACCTGACTGCAGGGTTAACCTGATAGAAATAATTCTGTTTTCTATTTTTTTTTTGTTTCCCCGTTTACTTTGTTTTTCTTTTTCGTTGAGTAGAAAAAAAAGTCGTAGTTCTAAAAACTCAGCATTGTTTGGTTACACATAGAGCGGCCGCCATCTTATCCTTGGCCTCTGATAATGTCAACCAAGTGGAGGCACTTCCTAGTCACACCAAACTATTAGGTCGTGTTAATGTTACATATCTGTACCTAACGCAGCTGCCTAAAAAACAGGGAGCCCCAGTGTGGTTAATATGCACCCACCCCCTTTCTCCTTGTCGATGGTCGAGGGTCACGTGACAGGTGTCAGATTGTCACGTGACAGTGAGGGTAAAAAAAATAACTTATATTCCCGGAGACAGAGATATAGAAAAAAAAATTAATTTGTATCATGCAACATTGTGAAAAGTCAATTTTTGCGTCGATTCAGCAATCATCATCTTCTTAAGCATTTTGTTTTGAGTATAAGAAATTGGTATTGACCATTTTTTTCGCATAGAGCTTAAAAACTTAAAGCAATAAAAAAATAGACTACGTCACACCATTTCCCAACTGACTGTGAATATTTCGTTTAGTCTGAGATTGTATGTAAGACAGTCTGGGGTGTTGAATAACAGCAAAGGGGAAGTTATGAGATGTATTTATGATTATGAACATACAGTCCGAGATGTATTTGTGACTATGAACATACAGTCTGAGATGTATTTGTGACTATGAACATACAGTCTGAGATGTATTTATGACTATGAACATACAGTCTGAGATGTATTTGTGAATATGAACATACAGTCTGAGATGTATTTGTGACAATGAGCATACAGTCTGAGATGTATTTGTTACTATGAACATACAGTCTGAGATGTATTTGTGAATATGAACATACAGTCTGAGATGTATTTGTGAATATGAACATACAGTCTGAGATGTATTTGTGAATATGAACATACAGTCTGAGATGTATTTGTGAATATGAACATACAGTCTGAGATGTATTTGTGAATATGAACATACAGTCTGAGATGTATTTGTGAATATGAACATACAGTCTGAGATGTATTTGTGAATATGAACATACAGTCTGAGATGTATTTGTGAATATGAACATACAGTCTGAAATGTATTTGTGAATATGAACATACAGTCTGAGATGTATTTGTGAATATGAACATACAGTCTGAGATGTATTTGTGAATATGAACATACAGTCTGAGATGTATTTGTGAATATGAACATACAGTCTGAGATGTATTTGTGAATATGAACATACAGTCTGAGATGTATTTGTGAATATGAACATACAGTCTGAGATGTATTTGTGAATATGAACATACAGTCTGAGATGTATTTGTGACTATGAACATACAGTCTGAGATGTATTTGTGACTATGAACATACAGTCTGAGATGTATTTGTGAATATGAACATACAATTTAGTCGCAGATGTGCATTGAAGACGATGTCCCAATTATCTTAGGTCGACAATAATTGAAGAAAGACAGGGGGTTCGGGTTGGAGGGGAGGGGCTGATTGAACAACACCACAGAGGATTAGTGTTTTATTCAGAAGGGAATAATTTTAACGACGGATCGCACATGGCGATCTCTGGACCCCGACATTGGGATGACAACGCAAAACACCAACTTTACAATTGCGTGATTATTTTACCAGACAGACTCTGTTTTGCAACCAACACCATAATTTGCTTCTGTGGCATTGTCCTAAAACGATCCTACCCCCGACTAGGCCTTTATTAGTGTGTCCCTAACGACGAGAAAACCTTGTTACCAGCCCCTGTGCCTCCGGGCGGCTGTTGCCCCGGCTTCAGATGTGGGGTGTTTCGGGATCAGGTCTAAGATGTTAAAAAAAAAAGGGAATGGAAAGTAATTTCACAAATTCAATCTTGTGAAAAAAAAATGTTTCCGCAAGTGGATAGAGTGGATAGAGTGGAGGGAGTGGATGGAGTGGATGGAGTGGATAGAGTGGATAGAGTGGATAGAGTTGATAGAGTGTATGGAGTGGATAGAGTGGATGGAGTGGATAGAGTGGATGGAGTGGATAGAGTGGATAGAGTAAATGGAGTAGATAGAATGGATAGAGTAGATAGAGTGGACAGAGTGGATAGAGTGGACAGAGTGGATAGAGTGGATAGAATAGATAAAATGGATAGAGTAGATAGAGTGGACAGAGTGGATAGAGTGGATGGAGTGGATAGAGTGGATAGAGTGGATAGAGTGGATAGAAAACAAAATATGTTTTGGTTCTTTACAGGAAATGTCGCACAAATACAGAGACCGTCTCGTCATTGGTCTTTGATCTACATGAGAAACATACAGTGTATATATATGTATTAGGGTGGCTCACTTTATAATGGAAAAAAATAAAGTTGAATCTTTATCGTGAGCATTTTAGTTTTCTGGTTCACTGTCATTTAAAACATGTATATACCAAATTTCGCACCATTTGGGCTCCTATAAATACTGCCTCAGTGCACTTGTTGTCTCGTGTTTTATGGTATTCGGCAGGGTTTAAAATGTTGTTTTTAAGAAACAAAGAGCAATTATATTACACTTTAGGAATTAAAAAGTAAAATAATACTAGTTACATGACACATTAACCTGACTGTATTGCAGAGCAGTTCTTAGTACGCCATTCAAAAATACAGTTTAAAAGGTTTTTTAGTTTGTGCTTTCTGAGTCCTTAAGGTCTTCAAGTTGTGATCTCTTCAGCAAGGTTGATTTTTTTGCATCTGTAAACTCTTTGTGATGCTGTTTAACAATTTGGAACAAGTACTGTTTTTCCTCCTCTGATTTTACGATCATCAGAAGATTTCTCCAAGAATTGCCTCAAACAAGCAGCAAAGTGTTTTTCTCATCCATTGAGACACGTTGAGAAAAGATAACTAGAGGAATGAGTTCTGCACTAACGTACCAGAGATGTCTGCCAATCGTTTTCAATGCAGTCTGAGAAATGAAAGGAGAAACATTATTATAATCAATAAAAAGCTTGATGAAATCCTGATCATTAAGAGGTACGTCTGCTAGAATGGGACACTGAATCCAAGCTTTAATGTAAACCAAGGATGCAAAGATACCAAATTCTCCAATATATCTGTCTTCATACTTAGTCAGCTTGAATTGATGACGGAAGAGATAAATCTTGCATGGTGATAAGCTCCAGGAACACGAAAACGCACACCAAGTGGGGAATTCCTCACAGGAAGATAAGATTCAGAGTCAGAAGTTCTTTGTAATCTTCACGTGGCAAATATCTGGAGTTGTCTTTCATTTTAAGAATATTTGAACAAAATGTGATGACTTCTTCTTTTAATGGCTTGAGATTTGGCTCCAGTCGAACATCGTGGAATATAATAAATTCTGTCTGTCTTAATTTTGGCCAAAACGTCTTAAAGTGCATGAATATCAGCACATCCGGTCCAGATGTACTACCCCCAAATGTCTTAATGAAGAAGGCTGTGTTTGTAAACATACAATTGGCCAGTTGGCTCAATTAGGGGAAGTACCTAGCTCAATAAACATTGGCATGTCCACTGGACAGTTTACAAGCAAAGAAATAGGTCATGAAAAAATTGTACCAACTAACTGCCAGACGGCTATGTTTGTAAACATACAATTGGCCAGTTGGCTCAATTAGGGGAAGTACCTATCTGAATAAACATTCGCATATCAACTGGACAGTATACAAGCAAAGAAGTAGTTCATGATTCAATAGTACCAACTGACTGCCAGGTGGCTGTGTTTGTAAACATTGAATGGGCCATTCGTCTCAATTAGGGGAAGTGCCTAGTTCAATAAACAGGAGTTGTGTCAACTTCCCTGCTAGTAATGAACAACACTTTTCGACCTAGTAGTCATAACTAAATGAATGATATTTATATAGCCGCAACATTTGATCTTAAAACACTTGATTTTTATAACTTAATTGAAATGCACTGGTGAAGCTGGCTGTTTATATTAAACTAAAAACTTCTAGAGATTTCTAGAATTTCTCGGAACCTTCTCAAGTTTTCCACGTTTTTCTAGAAGCTTCTAGAACCTTCTAGAGATTTCATAGAACCTTTCAGAATCTTCTAGAAATGCACACATTTTTTAAAAATTTTCCATAACCTTCTAGCATTTTCTGTGTGCTTTATTTATGCATACTCACATTTAAAATTAATTCAAAATGCTTTAAAATTTTATTGTCGATGAGGAAGTACTAAATAAAGACATATTAATCCTGAAATTTTTTCTGTGCTGTTTTGAAGTGAAAGGAAACACAAAAAACAAAATGCTCCAAAAAAATTTGACAAAAAGTTATTTTGGGCCACCCTAATATATATACATATATATATATATATATATATATATATATATATATATACATATATATATATATATTGTTTGTGGAGAGGGGAAAAACAGTTCTTTTCGCTGTATTAATACGATTAGTCAAACACACGCACACACGCAGCACACAAACACATACAACACACAAACACATGCAACACACACAAGCACACACACACAGTGGCATACATAGACTCCCGTCGTCTTATTTCTTGTCCAGTTTTTTTTCTTAGTACTCCAGCAATTGCTTTTTGTTCTCACTATATGTCAGTTCTCACTATATGTCAGTTCTCACTATATTTCAGTTCTCACTATATGTCAGTTCTCACTATAGGTCAGTTCTCACTATAGGTCAGTTCTCACTATAGGTCAGTTCTCACTATATTTCAGTTATCACAATATGTCAGTTCTGAATATATGTAAATTTAAAGCTACTACTACTATTTATTTTCACTATATGTAAGTTTAACTTAACAGCTTTTTTTTTTTGTAAATTAAGTTAAAAGAAGTCAAATCTCTAGACTAGTGTTTCTCAAAATTGTACATTTCGCGACCGTCTGTCATGTACTAAAACAGGCAAAAAAGAAAGAACAGACAAAAAAATAATTGTTAATATTCTTGATTAAATATGTGTCAAATATTTTCGCAACCTACTTTAAATGAGCTACCCACACAATATGAGAACCAGTGCAATGATTTCTTTTGAGATATACAATCAATCTGGCACAGTATGGTTGGGTTGTTGTTCAGCAGTAATTAGTGGTTCAAGTTTTAATTAAAAGTTCTGTCAGTAATCCTATTACTTCAATCAAGTTACCAAAGGACTGGTTCTGATCAGACCTCTCTCTCTCTCTCTCTCTCTCTCTTTCTCTCTCTCTCTCTGTCTCTCTCTCTCTCTCTCTCTCCCTCTCTTTTTCTTTCTCTTCTTTCCTTTTCAACCCACTCATCACAACTCACTATAACGCATTCATAAGTTGTTTTTTTTTAATTCCTATATGTCTCTCTCTATGTGTCTGATTTCGTTATATCGGTATGTAGGACTATTAAATACTCGCGGATACCATCACGTTGTTTCATCTATGTAAAAACTGACTTAGTTTACTCCCCCCTCCCCCACCCATCTCTTTGCACGCTTCTGTCTATCTATCTATCTATCTATCTATCTATCTATCTAATTGTATTTGACTATATATTGTATGCATCTATATACGTTATCAAATGTCTGTCTTTAACATCTCTCATTTTCTCATTTTCCATCTCTCTCTCTCTCTCTCTCTCTCTCTCTCTCTCTCTCTCTCTCTATTCATCTGCCTCTCTATCTCCCTCATATTCACCCAATAGCTCTTATCACTGTCGGAGATAGAGAGTTCATTCATTTCCAGACAGGGGGAGAGGCAACATAAGGACTGGGCAGGGATGAGGGAGAGAGAGGGAGATGGAAGGAGTTGATTAATATTAATTTACTGAATCGTGGAGGTTCATGTAGAGCAACGTAAGCGGCTTATTAATACATCCCCAGTGATGGAAATAATCAGATTGTTTGGGCATGAGTGGGGGTGAGGGGGAGGAAGGACCCGGGGTGGTGGTGTGGGGGATAGGGGTTGTAAGGGAATCATTACCGCTTAGAATGTGTGTGGGACGGACGTGTGCGTATGTGTGTGAGGTGGTATGGGGTGCGAGGGGGTTGTAAGAATCACGTAGCATATTTAGGAAAGGGGGGGGGGGTGGCAAGGGGAGGTAATTAAGTGCAGCCACGGTACTGCCGATGAGAGTTAAGTCAAGGGAATGAGTACTGCAGTGGGCGGAGTAGTGTGGTCATACAGTCGGAGGTAGTGTGTGAGAAGCAAAGGTGTGTGTGTGTGTGTGTGTATGTATATAGGTGTCTGTGTGTGCATTGTGTGAGCACACAATGGTTGATAGACTCTGTGATGTTATTGATTGGAGTTATCTTTCACTTTCGTATTGTTTTCGTCTCACTGTTGTACCTATCGAGTTACATGTGATGAAATTGTTGTGCACTGACTTTGTCCATCAAGTCGTTTTGTGTCGCCAACTGTGTACCTATTGACTCAACATGTGAAGAAATCGTTGTTTTATTAACACGTCCAGTCGTGTGTCACACCTGTGTACCAGATGACTTACTAAGTTATGAAAGTCCTGTGAACTGACCTACTTAGCCTTGTTGTCATTGGTTATCGCGACTACGCCACATTACTGGTCACACAGATGTAATACAACAATGTTGACCAAATGCGGCTCTATGAGCAGTGACCGGCTCTACGGTGAGCTTAATGCGGCTCCACCCAAAGGAACCTTTTTTTTTATTATTTACTAATTTCTTTTTTTCAGTAAATTTTGATAAACAGACCGGAAGGACAGGGGGAGAGAGAGTGGAGGGAGGGAGAGAGAGTGAGATGGGAGAGTTAGGGAGGGAGAGGGAGGGAGGGAGAAAGGGAGGGAGGGAAAGAGAAAGGGAGAGAGGTGGTAGGGAGGGAGTGAGAGGGGGAGGGAAAGAGAGGAAGGGAGAGAGGGGGGTAGGGAGTAAACAGAAGGTAAACTGAAAACCTTATTTTAAACCCGGGCAAAGCCGGGTACTTGCAGCTAGTATTCGTATAAGACAACCAAGAGTTTGAAGACTGTCGTCAGTTTGCTGAGTGACTCATCACCAAAACACGTGTTTTAATGTCGCATAGAGAGTTAAGCCCATTCCATTATGAAAATAATTACATTTATTTATTCGCGAACTCAACGTGTGAAGGGCAGGCCCGTAGCGTGCGGGGGTGGGGGGCGGTCTCCCCTGCGTTTTGTCTGACCCCTCCCCCTCTGCTTGTCTGCTCTACTTAGTAACATTTTATTACCCCCCTGTTGTAGAATGTTCACGCTACGGGGCTGGTGAAGGTTACCTGCAGACATACTTTCTCACCCTGTGGGGTACATTCCCAAAAAGATTGAGCACCGCCGAAATAGACAACAAGATGGTTCATTAAAGTATTGAATACATAAACTGGACATAAACTGGACTGCGCCTTTCAATGTAATATAGGTCGGCGATGGCCTCATTCGGCTATTCTTCTAGTGCTGCTCTTGTTATTAAGTTGTTGTTTTAATTTACCTTGTTACTTTTTCCCGTTTCATTGGATCTTTGCGTAATTCGACCATGGTACATTGACTGAGTAGTTTCTATTATATCATTGCGGCGCGGCAGTGACTGACAGCACAGTGTGACCACCACCTACGATGTTTCCCACGTAGTATTTGTATGTTATTGTAAGGGGGGAAGGCGGGTGCGGATAGTCACGTTGTGTGATACAAAGTATTATTCTTTGAGTTATACTCGAAAACGTTTTAGAGATAGAGCTAGTGATGGAGATAGAGAGGTCGGAGAGTGAGAGAGAGATAGAGGGGGGGGTAGAGAGAAATAGAGAGAGAAAAGGGGGCATAAAGAGAGACAATGTGAGAGAGAGAGAGAGAGTGAGACAGAGAGAGAGAAAGACGACATGGTAGACAGAGATAAAGAGAGAATCTCACAACGTTTAATATTTATGCACATAATAAACATGTAATGTTTTTGCATAAATCAAAGACCCACAAACAGGTGTTGTTGGCTCGAGTAGCTTAAAACAATATATACACACACACACGCACACGCACACGCACACGCACACACACACACACACACACACACACACACACAATGAAACTCGTCGTTTAGTCCAGACTCTAAAGCAGTGGTTCTCATACATTTGCGATTCGCGACTCAGAAACCCGTTTGGTTTCGGCCACCCACCTGTAAATTGAGAAAAAAAAAAGATGAAAGAACGAGAAGCCATGATACAAGATATCTGGAATTTTTGGTGACCTTCTTCAAATCAACTCGAGTTCCTTACTTTGAGAACGTCTGACCATGATGTTAATGTAACACGCATCATCATAAGTGTAACTTATACTTTCTGTTATCTCATTTTATTAGGTTACTTATTAACCAAAGTAAGTCATTGTAATCCTTCTGATGATTGGATCCAAAAAACATTGCATTGGTCATTCACTCATTGGTTTTTCTTACCACTGTTATACTAATTGTATGTGACCATTCCAAATAAAACACATTTCCTATATCTTTACTAGACAACTTCCAATTAAGAATGCAGTTTTTTTGTTCATTAAGAAACCTATAACACTGGTAAACAGTGAATTCATTGCCAGTGATATTTCAATCATTTTATACAAAGTCAACTATGCTGATTTAGAATATGTAAGTGCTTTTGCTAGATTGGCTCTATTTTACGAGATAATTAAAATTAATTAAATAATGTATGCACCGTGTTTGGAATTTGTCAGAAATTGCATGAAGTAAAATAGTATACTAACAAATAGTATTGAAACTGTTAATAGTCATGCAGAAAATTGTTCAAAAATATGTGTAATAGTGTTATAGAAGAAAACATTTTCATTTGAAAAACTAATTATGTCTAATTAATTAATTAATTAATATGTTAATTGTCTATGATAATGCATTAGCAAATCGCTGTATGCTCGACTTTCTTTTGTATGTGTCGTTGGTGCAATTGCGCTGGAGGCTCCAAAAGTAGTCAGATATCATATGTATGTCCCATCTTCCTTGATATATCTCCTCCATCACCCTCATATCCTGATGGAACCTGTAGCCTTGTTCCTCACTGAAGTCCCCTAGGTTACCTGGAAATTCGTCTAAATGACAGTGCAGGTAATGTACCTTGATGCTCATATTTGCTCCAATGTTTCTGAAGTTAGCGAGCATATCTTGAACAACCAGTTCTTCGTAATTCTCTGCTCTGTTATTACCTACGAAGTTCCTGACAACTGAAACAAAACTGTTCCATGAAGAAGTTTCAAGGTGATCCATGAAATTAGTAAAATTTCGATCGTTGATGAGTTTCCGAATCTGAGGACCGTAAAAAATCCCAGATTTCAGCATCTCCAGGCTCAATCCGGGAAATGATCTGCAAATATACTTGAAGCAATTGCCAGATTTGTCCAAAGCCTTAACAAATTCTTTCATTAAACCTAATTTGATATGAAGCGGTCCGAGAATGATCTTATTTTTGTCAACCAGTGGCTTGTTGATATTTTCTTTACCTACAATCATGGTTTCCCTTGCAGGCCATGTCACTCTTGTCCAATGATCTTGCCTTGCTCTGCTATCACAAAGGCACATGAAGCATGGGTATTTTGTGTATCCTGACTGCTGTCCAAGCAAGAAGTTTACCATTTTTAGATCAACACAAATTGACCACTTTCTGCAATAATGTTTTGATATTATCATACTCTTCTTTACGTGTTGTTGAATGAGCAATGGAAAGAGATGCATAACGGTTACCATTGTGTAACAGAACACATTTCAAGCTTCGGATGGAACTGTCTATAAAAAGACGCCAGTCTTCGGAATGGTAGTCTTGTAGTCCCATTTGGAGCAGAAGTCTAGGGATGTCTTTACAGTAAATAAGATCTTCCTATTTGCTGGAATATGGAAGAAGAAACTCTTATCTTTTCCGATAAAATGTTATTTTAACTTCTGTTTTGAGAAAATTTCTTTCATTGAGCCTGGACGCTAAAATCTCAGATGCTTGCTTGACAGATTTCGGTCTCGTATTAGGTCATTGAGTTCTTTTTGGCTGAATGGTTGAGGTGTTGAAGAACTTCCTTCATAATCGCTTCCACTGTTTTCACCTGCCAAAAACTCCAGATCTTGCCCCTCGTCGGAGTCTGATGGTGAAAGCTCTAATAATCCAGTAAACACTGGTATAGGACCTTCACTGCTATGTGGAATGGGTCTTCTTGCAGATTCAAGATCAGGATAATCCCACTTAGATTTCTTGTGGCTATTGAAGCCTGTAACATTCACAATACAAAAATAACAATCACCAAAATCGTCTTTCGGCTCTCACCATACCATTGGTACACCAAAACTGAGACTTTTCTTCCCACCATTTGTCCACTGCCGTAGGCTCTCCACACAGTTTTTGCAGACCTTATGGGGAGTCCAAGACTTGTCTTGGTCTCCCAGCTTCACACCGAAATAAGCCAAATATGCATGCTGCACAAAGTCGGTTATATTTCTTCTTTGCTTTTCAACCATGTATTCTCCACAGATGTAACAGAATACATTCGGATTATTTTTACAGCATCTTCGTGATGAGCTCATGATGTCTTTAGAAAGAAGCATAAAAGAGAAACAAGCAATTAAGCCTGTTCCATTCTGGACACAGGACGTGTTAGAGCATTTTCGTATTATGTATGCTATCTTTCAGTAAATATTTGTAAATTTTGTAATTGTTTATAAATTCAATTGTGTAATGCATATATCTGAAAAAAGATATTATAAAGACGTTTTCTTATATTTGAAAACAAAATTATTTTCTCTTAAATCTAACTACAAGTGGTTTGTGGTTACTGAAATAGGACTCATAATTGAAAACATTCGAAATTATAGTCATTTAATCGTCCGAAAACTCCGTCAATTGTTGCATAGCTCTGATACTTTCAATTAAACTCAGAACACAAGCTTACTATTTCATTTGATGAGTTTCTTAATAAATCTTGGTGAAACTACGTGCTGCAGTATTTCGCACCAAATGAATGGGTTATTGAAAGTACAAGGTGTATAAATAATATATAAGCCCCTTAGGAGCCCTGAAGCCCGGCCCTCAGAGGTCCTATCGCAAAATGAACTTTTGATGTACACATGGCAGGCCAAGACCTACAAAATGATATATACATCATGGGTCTAGAACTTATAGTTGCTGAGAATGGGCGCTCCTTTATTAATACAGCTTATATAGTAAAAAACGGTACTAAGCCCCCTTTTACGGCCCTCAGAGGTCAGATCGCGAAATGGAAAAAGTCATTTCTTGGCAGGCCAAGACCTACAAAATGATATATACATCATGGGTCTAGGACTTATGGTTGTTGAGATCTGGGTGATGACAGACAGACAGACAAAACGGGGACAATAGAGCATTTTTTTTTAGAAAATGCTCTAAAAAATAAACCAAGTTATAACTTGGTATAGTTAAATTAAACAAAAGACACCAAACTTATTGCATTTGTTTTACACAAAGGGTATAATCATATTTTCAAGGATGTCCAATATCTCAGAAACTAGAGCCAATTCAGCAAAAGCAGTGGCAGTTTTGAAATCAGCACCCATGAATTGCTATAAATTCATTCAAACATTCTTGGCAATTCGAAAAAAAAAATTTTTGTTGGGCTGTGTAATTAATACATGTCATCTGTGTTCCTTTTGGTGGGTTTCTGTCCATTTAAAGTCTGACACATGTCTTATGAGTGTCCTTAGTAAAAGAAAAATCAACGATGTTATGTATTGACTAGACTACCCATTTACTGACCCTACCATGTACCAGTAACTATTGGTCATAGACCTACAGCTACACCAACAACCTCCCTTCTTAACTCCGATGTCCGCCAAAATCTATAGTATAGTGTTATAACTCTCTTCCTGCCCTGTGTGTGGTGCGCTTTGAATAGGGAATTCCCGTAGACCAGCGCACCGAATAATTTACTATTGAAACAGTAACTGTGTGACATAAGAGCTGCAGAGTAGTGAAGATGAAGTCGGCAGTGTAAAATGGTGGCCATTGTAGCTGTTCATAGAATATACGTCATCAAACGCTGTGTTTTTGAAGATACGTCTGCACTTTAGCGAATTCCTGAGAGAATTTTAACAATAGTATTTCTTAGACACTAACCATAATGCTCAGCTATTCTTATGTATAGGCAAGCTAGGTAAACAGCAGGGCCCCCCTCCCCCACAGCTTAAAGTGACCCGTTTCTAGTACTTATTTTAATATTCACGCTATAAGGGCCCCAGTATGCATCTTTACTTAGGGCCCCTAAATACATAAGAACTGCCCCGCCTACTGATACACAATACACCTATTAACATCGATCTGTGTACAATACACTTCCTACATGTTCATAGAGATTTCTCTCTCTCCCCCCCCCCACACACTTCTAATTCTTCCCCCTTTTTTTTTTATTTCTTCCTTTTTCCCTCTTCACATTTCCTCATGTTTCTATAGCGAAGGAAAGAAAAGAAAGAAAAAAAAATGTTCGTCTTGCCAACAAGTCAAAGCCTGAAGATGATCCAGATTGAGCCTTTATTACCGCCCTTGGCTATTTACTGTCCTAAGCTGATGATAGGGGTCCAAGCTTTATGAGAAGGCAGTTATCTCCCCCCCCCTCCCTTTTCTCTCCTTGTCTGAGTAGAAAGATACATTATCTCCCCCCAGCTCCCTCCCTTTAAAGATGGCCTGGTGATATCTTCGTTTGAGTGGGTTCTACGTCATCGAGAGGCGAAATGTTGTATACAAAAATGTATAAAAAAAATTTTAGAAAAAAAAATAAAACAAAAGATACAAAATTAAAATTACAGTTACCCCCCCCCCCCTTGTAATTGACGGAATGACTTCTAAAAAAAAAATCAAAACTATTATAATTGAGTGTAAAAAAAAATGGATAGAATTTGATTAGAGTTATTATGATGTGACTGTTACTATTTGACTGAAGGAATTTGAAATAAAAAATCAACTTCATTAAAATATGAGTCAAATGTTGTATTTCTAGAGTGTATTATATGAAGTATTGTATCGTCCAATTAGAATTACTCATAGATGAATAAAATGGGCCTTAGACAAAAAAACAACAACATCAAGACGGACGTGTAAACAATTAATTGGACGAATCAATTGACATGTGTACGAAAGGATTTAATGGATGGATGGAAGGATGGATGAACGGGTTTACGAATGGTTGGACTAAAATATACAGTTGGGTTAGATTGGTAGATATATCGATAGATGTTAAACAAAAAATAAAGCAAGAAAGAGATGAGGGGACGGATGGTAGACAGGTAAAACGTTTCACTGTCTACATGAGGGTAGCTGGTTCGAGCTCCCATTAGTGGTTTTTTAGGCTCTAAGAGATTTCATCTCATCCATACATGGACTTCAAACACAGAAAGAGCTATTGCTGGATAATATATGATACATGATACAATAGATGACAGACAGAAGCACATATATATATATATATATATATATACACAGAGATAGATAGATAGATAGATTAGATAGATAGATAGATAGATAGACAGACAGACAGACAGACAGACAGACAGACAGACAGATAGATAGATAGATAGATAGATAGATAGATAGATAGACAGATAGATAGATGTATAGATAGATATATAGATAGATAGATAGATAGATAGATAGATAGATAGATAGATAGATAGATAGATAGATAGATAGACAGATAGACAGATAGATAGATAGACAGATAGATAGATAGATAGATAGATAGACAGACAGACAGATAGATAGATAGATAGATAGATAGATAGATAGATAGATAGATAGATAGATAGACAGACAGACAGACAGACAGACAGACAGACAGACAGACAGACAGACAGACAGACAGGCAGATAGATAGATAGATAGATAGATAGATAGATAGATAGATAGATAGATAGATAGATAGATAGATAGATAGATAGATAGATAGATAGATAGATAGATAGATAGATAGATAGATAGATAGATAGATAGATAGATAGATAGATAGATAGATAGATAGATAGATAGATAAACTTACCAAATACGTAAAATCCAGACTGCCATCCCATGTATCGGGTCAATATCCCACTAAGTGGCATCCCCAGCACTGCACCAGCGTACGAACCTGTTGTGGGGAAAAGAGTCCATAACAATACTTGATAACGATATTAACAGCATTAGGCAACACGGAAAGAGAATTAGGCTGAATATTACATAAAAAATGATTGCAACAAAATTAATATTAATTTCATTTTGATCATTGTTATAAAGTGTTTAATGATACATCATGAGATGTGTGTACAATAGACCGTTCAAAAATTACTTTCTTTAATGTATGGCTTAGTATACGATTTGTCGGTGTTCTGTTGGCTGAGCGGCGTAGAGCGCCATATTGTCGGTCTGAAAGTCCCGGGTTCGATTCTCGGTGAGAACCAAGGGAATTTTTCATATACTCCCCCCCCCTCCCCCTGCCATCCTGATAAAGTTTGATATTTAGCTACAAGACCTCGGCTTAAAGTGTCTATGTAATTATCCGGATAAGCTGCCTTTAATTATCATTTACAAATTATCAATTATTGACCAACATAACGTGCCTGCTGCATTTTTTCACATAACCAGTATCGTGGCAATCAAAACTGTTTGAAAGAGGATTTCCATAAACAATGAGTCCTCCAAGATGGGGACCCCCCACCCAACCCTAAAGCTCCACGATTTGAACCTCGCGCCCTTTTGTAAAGATGCGGCAGCACTGAATAATCTAAAATAACTTTTTTTTTTAAATACGATGCACTCTGTAGACTATTAAAGGGAGTTAATTAATGCAGTTTTTATAGATTTACATAATGATAACCTCCCCTATTTTACAAGACAGGATTGAGGCTTATAACATGTCCTGATTTTATTGTTATTATTATTATTTTTTTTTTACTTCCCGTTATTCATCCAGCCTCTACATTCTCATTGACATTTTTCTGTGTGTGATTTCCTGTTTTAAGAAAAAGTAAAAACAAAATTAAAAATAAAATAAAATGTTTCATTACCCGACTTGACAACTCTTAGATTGTAATTTTTAAATCATGTTTTTTTTTTCGCTTTTAATCTTCGCATCCCCCCTCCCCCTTCTTTGAACCGGTTATTTTACAGAATCAATCGGCTTTCAACCGTTAGGACTTTCTCTTTTCTTTTTCTCTCACAATCAGTTAAAAGTACTTATGATTATATATTTATATATATATATATAAAAGAACTCTATCGACAATCTCCTTTCTCCCCCCCCCCCCTTGAGATGGATTATTAGCATGAGTTTGAACTTGGTTTCCCTTACCTCCCCCTCCCCAGACACACTCAAGAAACAACCGCTCAGATAACTATGTACATGCCCGGACAACCGGAAACTTGTTGTCAGTATCATAAAATTAGCTGCTCCACTCGACGTCTGCTGTAGTGGACATGTAATGGAGGAGGGCGGGAATTTTAACTCGGTCAAAGAAGAAAAAATAAAAACGACCAAATTGCAGCTCTTAGTGCCGACTGTCAACAATGAATTTATTGAACTTCATTGACATGAATGGAAAATAACAAGAGAGTGCCATCTGTATATCATATATATACATATATATATATATATATATATATATATATATTTATATATATATATATATATATATATATATATATAAATATATATATATATAATATGTTGTCAGTCCAAAAACAAGTTAATTGGGCAAAAAAAAAATAATGATGGGGTCCCACTTGGGGGCCACATTACTTCCCATCGTCTGCTATAAAATTACTTGACGGCTTCTGAGGAGCGTGAGAGGAAGGGGATGTGGTGGGTCGCGGTATGTGTCAGAGACTGTCAGCAGTCCGAAATATGGCGTACAGTGAAAGTCATTGATCATGATTTGTCTAAGAGCTTAAGTAAACCGTATCTTAACCGAGTCATTTAAAAATGTGGCTATGTGTTTGTGTGTGTGTGTGTTTTAGTCTGTTTGTGTATGTTGACACATGTTTATGTGAGAGTGTAGATATGTGTGGGAAGCTGTTTTTTGTGTGTGGTTGATTTGCGGCTGCCTGTCTGTGTGTGAGGCTGTGTGTGTGTGTGTGTGTGTGTGTGTGTAGCTGTTTTATGGTTGTGTGTATGGTTGTGTGTATGGTTGTTTTTTTGTCTTTTGTGTGTGCGTGGCCTCATGTGCGGGTGGTTTTGTAATTGTCTGTGTGTGTGGTTACTTGTTTGTGTGGTTGCCTGTGTGTGTGAATATGTGTGTGTGGCTGTTCCATTGGTTATTTGTGTATATGTAGCTATATGAGTGTATTTTTTGATGATTGTCTGTGTGTGTCGGTGTTTGTGGCTGTCTTTGCCTTTGTTTGTGTAGCTATTTGTGTGTGATGGTATTTTTACCCGTTCAAAGTGTTTTAGAGTTGGGGAACTTACTAAATTCCCTTGGTGCTCACCAAGAATCGAACGCGGACCTATCACATCTTTAGTCCAGCACTTAACACCGCTCTACCACACACACCCCTCCCACATTTTACGAATTTAGCTTGTGAATTATTGAGAATAGAAACGTATATGCTGTTAGAATTTACTGAATGTGAACCATGGAGGATATGAGTTCAAATCCTTTATTGCAGTGGTTCGATTTTGAATACTTGTAAAAAGTCAAGATAAAACAACCCATAATTAGTAGCCTCAACAAGACTTACCACAAAATGAGATGGTGGCCAACATGGAACGTTCCAGTGGCGGCGCCCAGTGTCTCCAGATGCCATGGCAGGCTGGGTAGGTGACTCCCTAAACAATACAAACATAGAACAATGTAAGTGACGCAAAAACATTACCACATCGTTATAAACAATACAAACATAGAACAATGTAAGTGACGCAAAAACACTACCACATCGTTAGAAACAATACAAACATAGAACAATGTAAGTGACGCAAAAACATTACCACATCGTTATAAACAATACAAACATAGAACAATGTAAGTGACGCAAAAACACTACCACATCGTTATAAACAATACAAACATAGAATAATGTAAGTGACGCAAAAACATTACCACATCGTTATAAACAATACAAACATAGAACAATGTAAGTGACGCAATAACATTACCACATCGTTATAAACAATACAAACATAGAACAATGTAAGTGACGCAAAAACATTACCACATCGTTATAAACAATACAAACATAGAACAATGTAAGTGACGCAAAAACATTACCACATCGTTATAAACAATACAAACATAGAACAATGTAAGTGACGCAAAAACATTGCCGCATCGTTATAAAGACAAAAAAAAATGATTTCAGTCTGATTTTATTACTTGTTACTTGTGTGTGGAGTTTTTATTTTATTCGTCCATCTGTGCTAAGGGAATTAGGTCTAGGTCTAAAACTTTAATGATGCTAAATTTGTTGATTGTTGTTTTTTATTCATTTAACTCTTTGAACCGTCTTCTCTCTCTCACTCCCCCCCCCTCCTCAGCCTTAATCCTGTAAAAAGCTGATATTTAGCTAAATATAATCTAGAAATGAGAATACAAGACCGCTGCTTAAGGCTTCTTAGTAATTATTTGGATAAGCTGCCTTTAATCCAAACATCAAATGAAAACGATTAACATCAACTGATGTCCATAAATAAAAGAAAACTTCAACTTACCTCTACCAGTCCCTGCAAGATCCTCACTGAGATGACCAGTCCATAATGAATTTCGGCCGCTCCAGGCAACAGCAGATTGAGGCATCCAGATATACCTATGGCTAGTCCAAACAACCTGAAATACAGCATAAATGAATTGTAACCGAAATTTGATATGATCCAAAGACTCCGCTATTCGCAGTATTACCATACTTCTTACCCAGCAGTACTTAATAAGTAGCATGAAATACTCAGATTAAAAGTCGCTTAAACGACACCTTCTTCTTCTTTCTTTGGCTGTACAGCCCATTTAGGGCCCTGGCCTGCCATACCACTCTTCTCCACTTTTCCCGATCCATGGTTTTCTTCCTCCTATGGCTTTAAGGTCTTTCTCCACTTCCACTAACCATCTGCTTCTTGGTCTGCCTGTTCTTATTGGGTGTCGCATTATATATTGCTTTTGGACATATGTGCCCTTACCCCCCCTCCCCCACCACCTCAATCTATTCATTTTAATTTCAGCCGTTATATTTGGTACCGCTGAGACAATTATTTTATTCTATAGCAGGGAGCACATGACAGTGAGAGTCCGGAAATACGAACATGGATCAGGACAATTGAAGTGGAGATGTACGGCAGATGTACTATATTGAGCGGTGTATTACGGCAGGCAAGACATGATCCTACATGGAGTGGGAGTTGTACGGTAGGCAACACTGGGCCCTACATGGAGTGGAGTTGTACTGCGAGCCATACATGGGCTATAGAGTTATAAACAAAAAAAGAAAAAAAATTACTGACTGCAAAATTTATACTTAGCGCAGCATCGTTTACTAGACAGCCAATTTGAATATTTTTTTTATCTAGATCTAGATATTTTTGGAGAAATCTTGAGATAATTAAATGTTATCATATAATAGATCTGGATAATCTAATTTTGTAATTTAGATTTAAAAAAAATAATTTTATTCGCTATATATCCTATAGAATCTATATATTTTTCTTAAATTTTGTGGATAACTCTTTAAGGAAATAGTTGGCAGCCTTGAGATTTCAGAAAGTACGCTGCAATCCATACTTTACACAGGTTGAATGAATTAGCAACAGGGTCAAGAGTAACTGCCATCAACTGGTACCA
Organism: Bulinus truncatus; assembly: GCA_021962125.1. Taxonomy (NCBI): domain Eukaryota; kingdom Metazoa; phylum Mollusca; class Gastropoda; family Planorbidae; genus Bulinus; species Bulinus truncatus. Next base: position 158,026 of record JAGDYQ010000341.1, on the reverse strand, counting down.
ACAGGTAAGTTCTACATTAGAAGCCTTGCAGACACAATGCACACATACGTGCATATGGTGTGTTTTAGAACTCTATTCTATAAAGCGACACTCCAGTTCATACCTTTATTTTCATTTTAATCTGTAAAATTCGTATGAAAAATGCTTCAAATTTTTTCCCCTTACTTTTGCTGGCCCAGTGCGGTGGTACCAGGCAAGTCTTCCATTTATCAACTCCATCTATCATCAGGTCACAGAATTAACGCGTCGTAACGAGTACATTTTTATGTCACACTTACAGGCACGCCCGGGTGTCGTGGCAACACTGTCCCCCTCCCTGTCCACACCACCCCCTCCCCGGAGGGACACACGCAAACAGAACATTTTTTAATTCACACCCTCCGTGCCAGAGCAGAGGGGCGGGGGTGGGTCGCTTACAAGTCCAGACCTGTGGGAGACGTGGTACCTTGGAACGTAAGGGAAAGATGGGGGGGGGGAACTAGGTGTAAAAGAATAGAGGCAGTAGGGTGGAGCGAGGGTGAGGAGGGAGTCCAACCGACGACTAATCTGTAGATAACGTGATCTCACGTTAACACTAAGATTCAGGGGAGGGGGGGAATGGGGGGGGGGGCGGTCAGTGCTTATTGTTCTCCAGGAGGGAAGGGCTGATAGAAAGAAAAAAAAAAAAAAGAAAGATAAGTAGGAAATGGTGATGAGGTCGTGTGTGTGTGTGTGTGTGTGGAAATGGTACCGGGCTGACAGGAAATGAAGTCAGTGTGATAAGATGATTGGAGGGTGGGGGGGAGTGGGTGATACGTTTCTTTTGTGTAGACATTTGTGTTAGAAACCATTATTCGCAAAGGAAATCTAGAATCAAAGTTCAGTAAATGAGAGACCTCTGTGTGTCTGTGTCTGTGTTGAGCTACTTATTATTGTATGTAAGAGAATATATTTTAAGGGATGTGGGCTATGTGTACTAAGCCAGTGTAGCTAAGTGTTTTGTACCAAAGTAGCGCAAAATTTAAAAAAAAAATAGAGTAGCAAACAGTAGCACATAGAAATTCGCACTACTTATAAGTTTGTAAACAGCGCCTTAAAAAGAAGAGATGCTGCGAAAAGTAGCGCAAGATCCGGCAACACTGTATTGAGCTGGGCTGGCAATGCATTTTCTCGACTTTTATCTTAGTATTGAATGATGACTTTTTTAAAAAAAAAAAGTTTCCTGTCAGTTTGTTGTGACAGTTTATCTCGGACTAAAAGTAAATTAGTCATCGGTTTCGCCAGTGGTCAAGTAAGCGTTTAAAAAGTATATTTATTTCATGACAAACATGTCATCCGCCAGTTATCATTTAGTTACGGGATGGCGCACAATGGCTCAGCTTTTATTTTCGTCTCAGTTTCGAGCAGCTTAGTGTACTTGAATTACAATGTTCACCAGTGGCACGCTAAAAAAAACATACAAACTACTTTCAATGCTATTAGTGCGCCAACAGTTAAGATCGCCTAGGGCCCATCTATACGGTATCTGTTCAGTGCCCTCGAATATATATCAAATCTCTGTCCAGTGCCAAACAATATCTATCCAATCTCTGTCCACAAACATCTATGAAAGTCTCTACTCAGGGCCCACAAACATCTATTAAAGTCTCTACTCAGGGCCCACAAACATCTATTAAAGTCTCTACCCAGGGCCCACAAACATCTATGAAAGTCTCTACTCACGGCCCACAAACATCTATTAAAGTCTCTACTCAGGGCCCACAAACATCTATTAAAGTCTCTACCCAGGGCCCACAAACATCTATGAAAGTCTCTACTCACGGCCCACAAACATCTATGAAAGTCTCTACTCACGGCCCACAAACATCTATGAAAGTCTCTACTCACGGCCCACAAACATCTATGAAAGTCTCTACCCAGGGCCCACAAACATCTATGAAAGTCTCTACTCACGGTCCACAAACATCTATTAAAGTCTCTACCCAGGGCCCACAAACATCTATGAAAGTCTCTACTCACGGCCCACAAACATCTATGAAAGTCTCTACTCACGGCCCACAAACATCTATGAAAGTCTCTACCCAGGGCCCACAAACATCTATTAAAGTCTCTACCCAGGGCCCACAAACATCTATGAAAGTCTCTACTCACGGCCCACAAATAACACAAAAAAGAGTGATTCCACTCATAAGTATGTCATAACACAACGTGTGCATGTTTTATTTTTAATTCATTGTCACCTTCAATCGTGGCCAACTTAAAACAACATCAACAACACCAACAACATCATCAACAACAACACCAACAACATCATCAACAACAACACCAACAACAACACCAACAACAACAACCAGCTAGCACCAACCGTCCTTTATAATCAAACTGTACAAAAAATAAAAACACCTTCAACCAATCAATGTTGCCAGGGTCCTGTCACGCGCTGACCTCACTGACCCTCTGAAGAATTCCCTGCCTATTATCTCGTGACACCCAGGCTAACAGAATGTTTCACGTGATGTCGCCGGGGGTCATCGTGTGGAGCAAGCCTGTTTCCACCTAACCCTCCCTCCCCCCCACAACCTTTTGTCATCTCCAAGGAGAGGTGAAGACTACTATATGGACAGTGTCGGACATAATTACTGACCGTAACTTATACGGACACCGGTCAGTTTTAATCCTTATGTGTCTGTATTCCCACGGTGAGCCGGTGTTTTGGTGAAATCGGTCAACAGTTGAGCATTGCTTCATTTCAACGTAAATTCATCATATCATCTTTTCTTAAAACGACACATCGATACGACGTTGTTATGGCGAAAACTACATTAACACATTGACTATGCTTGTAAAGGTATAATTGTTTTGTGTAAAGGTATAATTGTTTTTTGTAAAGGTATAATTGTTTTGTAAACATTAGGATCACTTTTTATTTAACTGGAGATCCGGGTTTTTATATTTCCGGAAGGGAAATTAGCAGTTGAAGAATCACTCTTGTAGAGGACAGACTTGTCCATGTTTTTCCTTGATAGGATATTGTATTTTTACATTATGAGTGATCGTGAGAGTGAGAGTTCACCTCCAGGATGGAAATATTTTCTAGGCAGTTTTTGTGTATAAGTATTTGAGTATAATACAAATGGATTGTTAGAACATAATTCAGTTCTTATTTAAATGTGGTGATCCAACAGATTATTTTGCAATGTGTACAGTGAACTTATTTATCGTACTCATTATATTTATTGTGTCGTGATAAACTTATGTCAGCAAATAACTGTAGTCCTTCACTATATGTATGAAAGAAGAGCCACAGCTACCACACACGCCTCCAAAATACAATCATAATTATATAAAAACTCAATAGTGCCTCGGCAAAGTATTAATACCCTTACCATGATGCAGCAATACAATATTAATACCCTGACAATGCTGAATAATTATGTGTCAAAAAGACTATATAATATCCAATTTCAGATACTAAAGGAGTAAGGAAAGTATTTTATAGTCTCTTAGATTTATATTGTCTAATGCTATAATACTAATGGGAATTTTTTTCAAGTTGCCCTAGTTTCATCCCCAACTATGGTCTAACGGCCATAGAGGCACCATGGGGAGGGAGATATAGCGGGGGACTTTAACCAAGACCAGAAATATTCAGTGGTACTCACAAGATGGCCGAGTGGTGTAGATACTCGACTGTCAAGCTGAGAGTCGTGGGTTCGATCCTCGGTGAGGCCCATGAAATTTTTCCAGTTGAAATTTGGTACAAAATCGTCCCTCAAGCCCACCCAGCTTTAAAATGGGTATCTGACTTAAGTTGGGGAAGTAAAGGCGGCTGGGCGTTGTGCTAACCACACAATCCCATCATATGCCGAGGCTATAGAAACAGATGAATTCTACACTTCATCTGCCCCGATGGCCCGTTAGTGACAAGAAGGGAAACTTTACTTTTTTTTTTACTCACAAGAGATCGAACCAGAGACCCTGAGGTCGACGATCAAGCTCTTTACCACTCGACCCTCCGTCCTCGTTATAGAACGTTGAACTTCAATTCACACAGTTCATATCATAGACATACGGCTGATACGTTTGTTATGTCAATGTAAAACAACAAACCAACTTACCACTTATGTTTCAGCACTGTCAAATCGCGTGTGCACATTTGTTTTTTTGTTTTTATTTCAAAAGTTTATCAAATTCTGCAGCTCGGAATGTTTATTTTAATTTTCATCCATCGCTGAATAAAAGTACAACAGAAAAAAAGAACCATCCTCTTACCCCCACCCAACCACACACCCACCCACACACACACACACACACACACATCCTGCACTTTAGTTTAGTTTTTAGATCGATGTATCCACAGTTGAGATCAAGTTTTTATTCTGCAGTCACGAATGATTAATTAATTTCACGAGGCGCATGAAGGATTACCGTTGTTCGTATCGCCTTTGTTTCAAAATGCCCATAGTTAACTTATCAACCAAAACTATTCTGTAAACGGATGCGAATGGAAGATAGCATCGCACCCTCAATACGAAATTCCGATCCGATGTTGAACAAAGTGTTGCGGCTTTTTACAGCTTTGTATTGATACAGATAAATAAAAAAAAATAAATAAAAATTATTGTTGCTTTTCGATGACATTTGTGCAAGACGTTTGAACTGCTGTGATGTAAGAACATATTCAAATGTCATTAACTAAGAGCTAAATTTTGAATTGAAGCATTATCCCGGGATTGAAATTCGGTCGAATCCCCGCTATCCCGGTAGAAAGACCCTGGAAGGGGCTGAAAAGATACTTCGTAAACTTTTGACAGTTTTTTTTTTATTTCATTGTTTGATATGCATTGAATTAATAATAACAAAATGTTTCAGAAACACAATTTTAAAAAAAAAAGTTAATTTTCTTGATGCGTTACGAATTTATAGGAAAATGATTTTTTTCCTTCTTGTATAACTAAATTAAATTGTAATATACATATTCTAGTACTTCCAGTTATGAGTTCCATTGATGTTTAGCTAATTGATTACAACAAATTTAAACACACAAAATGTAAACAAGATTAAGAATTTACTGTAAGAAAGCTTTCTACGCTAGAAACCCCTCCCCGAACCTACGCCCCTGACAAAACACACAGTAATTACTGTTGACGTAAAGCACAAATGATATTAAAAGTGCACACTTTCACAGTACTTTTAGACAACATTCTTTTTTTTTTAATGGATAAACAATTTGAATAGTTGGCATGTCAAATCAGTCGACCAATCAAATAATGAAATCCGTCTCATTAAAAAGACATCTGCATTAGCGTATTTTAATTAATTGTTCTGTAAGTATCAACACACAAGTCAGCATATATATATATATATATATATATATATATATATATATATATATATAGTACACACACACATATATATATATGTATATATATATATATATATATATATATATATATATATATATATATATGTTATTCTTTATATATGCTAATGCTAAAAGTCAGGAGGCTAAAAAGGCAATCATTTATAATTTGAGTCATACATTAAACGTTAAACAAATGGTTGCACTTCAAGTGGAATTATAAAAATTGGATTGACTATTTCATGGAGGGGAAACAGTTTTAAAGTTTTATTGTATGTATCCTATCCATGTATCAAAATCTAAATGGTTGTTTACCAAATGTAAAATGACAAGCGCATGTCATCAGTCATTGAAAGAAACAGTGTTGATGAACTGTTTTATTTTTTTTTCTAAAACTTGAGAGTGAAAACTGTTAATGTTAATAATATAATCCTACGGTTTTATATGCATTTGTGTTATGATACAGCCAAATGTTCATGTCCTGAAAATAATTTTTTTTTCGCACCGAGGCCGACTAGACTGTTTACTCCTGCTGAACCCGCGATTAATGCGCGCAATCCTGAAATCAAAGATCTGGAGAAACAAAGTAGATCCAACAGATACAGATTGGATAGTACTCAAGAAAAAGAAAAATAGCAATTAAAAAAATAATATGGAATATAAAATACATTTATTATTATCAATTGTTCCGTAATTGAACAGTATTTTCTCTAATCAATATTTTTAACTCTTTTTTTTATTATGTTTGTGGTGTTGTTGTTTTTTTTCCCCACTTGTGCTTGAAGTCGTACAAAAGTCAGTTTAGCCTCTATGTCCACCATCCTTCTCCCCATCCCATAATTTCTCACTCCGGCCAAAAGCATCTCCTCTAGCAATCGAGACTTTTTTTTTTCTTTATAAACCCTGTTTTCTTTTCTTCCTTCTTCCCCTCTCTATGGGCTCCCTGTGTCTCCACCGACACTCTAATGATAGCACAGCAAACACACCTAATGGCCAATTAACGCTCTGGACACTTCCTTTCTAAAAACTCGCTGACAAAAGCTAGACAGATACCTCGCCTTCTTTCTACTTCTTTTTTTTTTCCTCGACATCATCTTGTTTCGGTGCCTTCCAGACCTGGAGACAGTCTTTGTGAGAGGATTGCGATGTTTTGTCTGAAGGTCTCTTTGACGATTTTTTTGAAGGTCTCTGTGAAGTTTTGTCTGAAGGTCTATGTGACGTTTTGTATGAAGGTCTCTGTGACGTTTTGTCTGAAGGTCTCTGTGACGTTTTGTCTGAAGGTCTCCCTGACGTTTTGTCTGAAGGTCATTGTAACGTTTAGTCTGAAGGTCTCTGTGACGTTTCGTTTGAAGTTCTCTGTTGTTTTGTATTAGTTTGTGAGTTGCGCAGCAGAATATCTGCTGTCAGAATATTATATGTGGATGTGAGAACTGTGTTAGGTCAGTTAGCTTGTTTGAATGGCATGGCGTGGGTTTGATCCTGAAAGGTTGAAAGATCAAAGTCGTGAATGGAGAGTGACCGGAGTGACCAGTGGAGCATTGCTGTATTTGGTTGAGGAGATCAAGGGGGGGGGGTTAGGAGGGAAGGTGGTTGTAGGTGAACATGGAGAAGGGAGTTAACCTACAGTGGAGAGTTAATCGTATGGGACAGGTGCTAGTTCACAGTGTAAAAGTTGGGCCGTTGGTGACTATACTATTTGTCTCGACTTTATTAATATTTTTCCATCATTTTTTTAATAGATTTGATGGATTAAACTTATATTATTTCGTTTTTATGAATACATCGTTCCTATTACTGATTGTATATTTGAAGTGTTCGCTGTTGTGTATTAGTTTGTGAATTGCGCAGTGTTGTGTTTCTATGTTCGAGTTTCCCCAAGTGTCATTCGGTGCGTGGTGTTCAATAGGCAGTTGGGATGTCGATCTTAAAGAATGCAGGCATATTATGAAGTATTAACGAAGGAGATAAACTAGAGGCCCAACAAGATCCTAGGGGCCCGAAACATCAATGAAACCTAACATAATGTTTGTATGTTTTTTTTTAATTCCCGTAAAAGATCCATTACTCAAAGAGACACTGAAAATCACGAAATATTTATTTTACTTCACAAACTACAATGTCCATAGTAGATTTATGTTTCATTTTATAATTTGATCCTCATATACTCAAATAATAATTTTTTTATCCAATATTAAATTTCGTTTTTACACCATTTCCCCTACCCCCGTTCACGTCTCAAATTTCCTCTCGATATTCTCTCATTCTTCCTACGAACGACATTTTTTTCCTATTATTTTTCCCTCCATTTTTTCTCTCTATCGATTGGTCCATTATGATTGTCAAGGAAGTCACGAGTGTGGGATCTACTTTGTTCGCCAGATCTTTTATCTAAGGCATGCGCGCATTAATCGCGGGTTCAGCAGGAGTAAACAGTCCAGACGGCCTCGGCGCGAAGGAAGATTTCGGAACGTGAACATTTGACTGTCGGAGACGTGACGTTTCAAGATGGACTCCGAATAGGGGGAGACAATTCCTCTGTTTATTACGGGATGAGTGTTTTTCAAAAAGGTCCTGGAAGCTAATGAGGCAATGAGTTGGCGTTTATCCTTTTAATGGAATATCCGAGAAGAGTTACTGGCCGTGGTGATGGATAACTTCAGATTAGACCGCGAGCCCGACCACCATCTTTAGAAGGTGGATAATCAAATAGTGCGAGGAAGTTAAGCCCCCCTTCTTTCTACCGTTATAGCTTAAATCGATGTTGACGAAATATTTGTAGATTTTGTGGAACTTCCTGTGAGTTTTAACTACAAAAACCCTGAAAAAAAAAGGGAGGGTCAAGACAGCTTATATTAATATATTGGTTTTGGAATAGTCTCTCAGGCTGACATACTTTATTGTCAGACAATACGACCGACAGAAAGACGAATAGATAGAAAGTTAGGCTGAGAGAAATCATATTGGCAGGCAATAGGCAGACATAAAGAAGGACACACATAAAGACTCAACTGTGCAACAGAAAAAATAGACGAATGGAACAGCATATAGCTACGGAACAGTGGTAACAAACCTATAGCGCGCGGGTCACATTCGTCACGCAGAGCATTATCAGTTGGCAGGCGACTAAAATATCACTTCCTTTAATTTGAATTGAGGTGTTGGCACTTTTCTATAAATAAATGGTGTTTTGGTTGTATTGTGGGCACGAGGCCCCCCCCCCAAAAGTTTCGCCACCACTTCTATAGAGCTCCGGATAGGCAGGGGATAAAATGACGGATAATTATAAAGATCGATGATCAATAGGTCAATCGATAGTTAGGAGATACCCCTACACAAGCGCGCCTACACTAACTTCTATGACAGTAATAAACAGGGCTTACCTGGTTGCTGATATCCTTGATGCCAGGTAGCCTCCCGGAATTTGTGTGACGATGTAGCCCCAGAAGAAGGAGCTGTCTACAACACCAACAGTTTCTGGTGTCCAGTTGAACTCCGGTTCCTGAAAGATTAACAAATGCACAAACAATGACCTACATGAAAATTTCAAAGGATCTCAACTCAGATGACCACTGTACCTTGTCCCCAAAACGCTTCTAGTTTATTGATATTAATCGCTAAATATTATAATATGTACTTCCTGTATCACATAATTCGAGCAATTTGTCAATAAATCTATATAAATAATATCGGTATGGGTTCTTCGTTAAATCGAAAGTGAAGAATTAATACAACAGTATTCCAGTTTGAAATCGTAAACAATAGCAATCAAAATCAAGGAAAAATCGGATCTGTCCGAAACAAAAAATAGCCTACTGATCAAACCTAAGGGAATATAACTCTATGCAAAGGTTTTGCATCGTACAGCTAGTTAAAAATGAATGTTACTCTATCGGTATTTAACTGAGTTTATTTTGTAAATAAAAGTTTGAAAATCTCATCACATTGTCTCCCCTTCACAGTCACAACAAATACACACACTTCCACACACTGGCATATATAAAACACTGTTAAACGGAGTGTAAATGTCACAAAAAATAGTATCACATATAACACTGGTGGAGAACCTGTGGCGCATGCGTCAAGATGTGATGCAACAGATATCTAAATTTGGTGCTTTGAAAAACATTTTTTTATTCCTTTATTTATAACTAGTGGAAAAGCCCGCTGAAACTGGCTGAACGAAATCCGACAGAAGGGATAACAGAGAAATATACGAAATACTGCAATAGAAAAGAACATGTGGCCTTTATTGCCATTAACAGAATACGATATGAACAGAAATAAACAAAGAAATGTATGAAATACAACGCATACACCGTACGATATGAAAACTACCTGCAAGGGAGACATAGTGTTACAATGCATACACCGCACGATATAAAACTACCTGAGAGGGAGACATTGTGTTACAATGCATACACCGCACGATATAAAACTACCTGAGAGGGAGACATTGTGTTACAATACAATACATATGCCCATACATACACCAATACATACGCCCATACATACACCAATACACACGCCCATACATACACCAATACATACGCCCATACATATACCAATACACACGCCCCGCCCATACATACACCAATACACACGCCCATACATACACCCATACATACGCCCATACATACACCAATACATACGCCCATACATACACCAATACATACGCCCATACATACACCCATACATACGCCCATACATACACCAATACATACGCCCATACATACACCAATACATACGCCCATACATACACCAATACATACGCCCATACATACACCAATACACACGCTCATACATACACCAATACATACGCCCATACATACACCAATACATACGCCCATATATACATCAATACACAGGCCCATACATACACCAATACATATGCCCATACATACACCAATACATACGCCCATACATACACCAATACACACGCTCATACATGCACCAAAACACACGCCCATACCTACACCAATACACACGTTCATAACAGAGACGTAGTGAGGGATGAGCAAGGGGGGGGGCATCATGCCCCGGAAGCTACTCACAAAGGGGCGCCATATGGTGTATTTTACATATAATATTATATGGTTTTCGAATAGGGTGGCGCTAAAAAAGGTATTGTGCCCCGGGCACGAGTTAAGCTCGCTACGGCACTGGCCCATACATACACCCATACATACGGCCATATATACCTCAAAATAAACGCCCATACATACACACGCCATATACACACACCCTTACATACACCCGTACACACGCCCAATACATGCCTCAAAATAAACGCCCATACATATACCAATAAACACACCCATACATACACCGATACATACGCCCATACATACACACATACATACGCCCATACATACCCAATATACACGCCTATACTATAATCAGTTTTAGTGACCAATTACTTCAAATGTCAATTTCGTGAACTTATGAAAATAGTATATGGTAGTTTCAGACTAACGGAATGAAATATCATATTGTGTCATACAAGAGCCTAGAAATAAATATTTAGAAAATTGTACAAGTAAGTCAAAAACTATCACTAAGAAATGACAGATTGTATTATGAACGGGCATAAAGCAGTGAATCTCAAAAGTATTAAAAAAATATTTTGGACTAATCGTAATAGATTATTTTATTTTATGAAGGTTTATTTTAATCGATGGATGGATTCTTTTAGATCTTGTCAATTATATAATAAACAGGTATTAAATTATAATCCTTAATACATGCACATAGAAATGAGGTTTTTCTCATGATTGTAATACATGAAAAAGTTTAAATATTACTCGAAATAATATGATGGTGATCTTTTCTATCCATGATTGAAAAATTAGAAATTATGGTTTTGGAAAATGTAGGGAAATACTGACTTGCGGAGCTTTTGAATTTTTCAAATTGCCAATTAGTGATGTCACCTGGTTACGAGAATCTTTAATAGCGGTGAGCTGAAAGTCGATTGGTCGAGTCCAAGCGACTTTTGTTGGCACCTACACTCCTCCCTCACCCCAATCACACTCACACACACACACACCTCCATGGTCATTTCAACGTTGATCTAGCCTGAGGCGGGATTGTGTACAAAGAGGTCAACAAGAACGGCCGTGTAGGTTAGTGTGAATATCTTATAGGGTCAAAAGGTTATTTTATCTCACATGAATGGTGATAGCATTGAAACTAACGATTGCAATTAAACCGATGTAGGTTTATGTATGAGTGTTTCTGTGTGTCTGTGTGTGTGTGTGTTTGTGTGTTTGTGTGTGTGTGTGTGTGTGTATTGTCATCAAGGTCACGACAAAAAAAAAGAAGACGTTGAGTCACTTTACTCTTTGGGCCGTGGCGGCGCATGCAACGTACTGAGACCACGGAGCTTAAAAGTATATCTAGAGATCACAGAGCTAAGTTAAAACTGGTAACGTGGGTGAAATAGTCCACCCTATTGGTGCGTCCTACCTTATCGCTTTAAATAGACGGTTCAGAGCTGTCTCAAACGAGACTAAAACTTATATCAGTATTTATAAAATGGCTGAAAATAAATACAATGCATTCTTTGGTAAGAAGATCCATCAAGATGAATTCTCCTGTCATATTACTAGATCTCTGTGATTTAACCCCATCCCCCATACACACACAAGAATCATGAACATCTCATGAACATCTCATGAACATTTCATCTTTTTTAAATTCATTTATCATGATCAGTGGCGCAACTAACGTTTGTGCCCCCCCCGCCGGATTATATGGTCCCCCTCCTAGCCACCACCCTCACCTAGCCACGCCACTGATAGTGGTATAAACTTGGTATTGTGAATAACTTATGAAAAGAAGATGGTTCTAAAAAAAGATAGTGTCCGCATTAGGACCCTGTAGGAATATCATGCCGACCCTAAACGTACTAATGTCAGCTGAGTTTACCAATCTACCCCCACCACCACCACCACCACCACCCCACACGGCCTGCTCTCTGCTCACATTCACTTAACGCAGCGCACCGACAGTGATGTCACGTTAACGCACTAAAAAAAAAAAAGAAAAAAAAAACTTGTTTTATTAGGAACAAATAAGTTCACCATTATCCACTTTGTTTTGGATTGGGAAATGACGACATCTGAATCGCTCCGGCGGCCACACAAGTGGGAAAACTTGGAGCGAGGGTTTTACGAAAATTGAAATGGACGGGGCTGCCATGGTAACTGAAAGAGCAGACGATATTCGTTGACAAGAAGTTGTATTGTTTCTTTTTTTTTTAAAATGCCATACAGTTTTTACATTATGTTGCTTTTTTTTAAAAAAAAAAATGCCCTAAAGTTGTTGTATTATGTTAATTTTTTTAAAATGTCCTAGAGTTGCACTTATTTTACTATCAGCAAGCAGTCTGCGATTTCAACACTTTCGCTGGGAAAAGGGAGCAGCATTTTTAAAGTTCTCCACGGGCTAGTTACACCACTGGAAGGGAGAGAGTTGAAAAGAGTAAGAGTGGGAGGCTAAGTGAGATGGTAATAGAGAAGGTAAGAAAGATGGTAACAGAGATGGTAAGAGAGTTGGTAAGAAAGTAGGTATTAGCGATGGTACATTTTGCTATGGTAGATAAACTGTTACAAGAGATGGTACAAGAGATGGTAATAGAGATGGTAATAGAGATGGTAAGAGAATGGTAAAATAGAATGTAACAGAGATGGTAATAGAGATGTTAATAGAGATGATAATAGAGATGGTAAGAGAGATGGCAAGACAGATGGGGGATGCAGCGGTAACTAATAGAAAACACCAAGTAAAAGAACACTCTGAGATAAAAATGTAATCAATTAGAACGAAGACTCCTAATGAATGTTTATTTCTAATTACATTTAAATCTGATATAATAATAATATTATTCACATTCTTCTTGATCAGACAGACACTGTCTGCATTAAAATAAGTCACAACAAAGACATCCTTGATTTTTTTCTTTAAATCTAGCTTTTTTCCCCCCAAGTTAATCATAAATGTCCAGACTTGGTCCAGAACTCGTAAAAAAAAAATCTGGGGGCGTGAGCTCCATGTTTGCCTCCACACTCCCACCACCACCCCCTGTGATGTAAACATTTCATCATCCACAGAGTCTGTGAATGGAAGGATAAAAAGCTGAGCACTGTTTGCACTCCTTTTGTGTTCATTTCAACAAAGCAGCGCCCGTTGTGTCGCTTTAAAACTTAAAGCAAACAGCCATTAGTTTCATGGACTTACAGCCCTGCTGTCAAACATTCGTTAGGGGATCTTCTTGGTCTGTCCTGTCTATATCTGTTTTAAAATCGATTTACCAACATTATCAGTTCACCACCAATTAATGTACCTATGTGTGTATCTGTATTTAAACCAATTTACTCACGTGTCTAGCTTTCTGTACAACTTGATAACAAATGTGTATCCCTCTATTCAGAAATTATATTTATTCTATCTATTTATCAATTTGTTCATCTATCAGTAAATATATCTAATTACTAGCCAGCTTATCTATTTACTAGACTATCTATTAATATACTTACCTACTTACAATTACCAATCTAGTTAACTTTCTACCTACTTATCTATCAGTTTTTATATTTACCTACTTAGGCTATCTATGTAATTATCGATCTGTTTGCCTATCTATCGATCAGTTATCTATTTATATTTGAATAAAAAACTTGACCTATCTAATAATCTACCAATCTTTCTACCTATTTACTTATGTACCTATCTAATTATCTACATATATATGGTGGGCCAAAAAAATTGAAAACATCATATAACATTCAAATTATTTAAAAATAAAAAAATTGTCATATTAAAATCCAAAATAGCGCCCGGAAATTGTCGTACTAATGACGTCATATATCTAAATGGGCAAGTAAGTGAGTTAGCAATTTAAGATATTATGCATACAGCTAAACAAACTTTAATATAATTATATTACTTTCTACCCAATGTTCTCATTTTTTTGGCGCACCCTGTATATCTGTATGTCAAGCTATCGATTTATCAATTTCTGGAGATCGAAAATGCAATAGTCTGAGCCTTGAAAGTAAACCACACACAAAAAAAAAATCAAATTAACTTAACCACAAAAATTAAATCAGTTGAAATAAAAAATTATTAACTGGTATATCTTGTATCACGCTTTCTTGATTTCATTATGCTAACAGATAAAGAAAATCAAATATAAAAATATTTTTTAAGCTTCTGTTTGGCCAACTGGTATGGTAGATAAACATCAAAATAAACTGCATGTTCAGAAGACTCCTGTCAAGTGAGATAGGGCAGTAGTTCAACGATCTTAAATAAATACGTATTTATGAATATATATAAATATTGTTAGCTTTTTGTGTTAATCCCATTTTATCTAAATATGGATTGGTCTCGCTAAGCAAATAGATCATTTTGTGAATTATAAATTGCCAAAGTTTAAGAATCACTTGTCCATCGATTATTTGCATTACTGAATTTCCAGCCTAGGTAAATAAAATATTTTATTTAATAAAAAATGTTTTAATAAATGCAGGAGCATTTTAATGATAAGTAAAGGCCAGAGATCAAGTATTAAAATTGCTCCGGATTTTACATACTTTCGGTTATTCATAATACCGTTATTCATAATACCGTTATTCATCATACCGTTCTTCCACAGAAAACATGAAAATCAAATCTACTGTTTGTCACATATTCTAATATCCATTTTTGTATAAATATAAAACAATGTCATGATTATGACATTTTCTTGTGCGCTGTCAGCTCATATTCTAAATTAAGATCACGTCTGCCATAGCCTTCCCACCATGCTCACTCATTCCACTATCCACTTCCGGAATGCGCAACGGCTAATCTACGCAAGTCATGGAACAACAGTTTTAATTTCTCACGGCATAATCAATTTTATTAACTTTTTCTATTTTTTTTCATATACGTATTTTGCATGAAGCTTTGAGATTGAGTTAGAATTGCGAGATATAGAATGGGGGGGGAGATAGATTGGTGAAAGAAGAGTAAGGGACGAGTTGGGGAACGCGCGTATGAATATATCGAGTAGAGAGGGGTAGAGAGAGAGAGAGAGTTGGCTCGCCACCAGATATTAATGCAAATTAAAATTGTAATCTGAGTGAGCGAATTAATAAAATGCAGAGGCGCATCTCTGGGTGAGTGCAGATATATTGGATATCTCGCCTGGTGTTGATGTACATGTTGTGTATGTGTGTGTGTGTGTGTGTGTATTTTATGACAA
Organism: Bulinus truncatus; assembly: GCA_021962125.1. Taxonomy (NCBI): domain Eukaryota; kingdom Metazoa; phylum Mollusca; class Gastropoda; family Planorbidae; genus Bulinus; species Bulinus truncatus. Next base: position 142,436 of record JAGDYQ010000341.1, on the reverse strand, counting down.
GTGTTCTGTTAAGCTTCATAGACTGCTCTAAATAAATTTTAATACAGTCAAAATAATCAACAAGAATATATCACACGTTAAGATGACATGTAGGTTTTTGAATTGCAGTCTTTTGGTTTGTTGCTCTACTTTACCGAGCTACAAGTGTATGTCTGGGTACATTACATGAACAGACAGTGTATATTGACAACAGAGTTGTTTCGGGCAGCTGGGATGAAACAGTTTTTCGAATGCTTCATTGTGATTCTTTATAAGCATTGTATTTTGGTTTTACTATTGTTTCGGTAGTTTGTTCAACTTCTTTCATAAATGTGTTGCTGGTGGTGGTATGATATTTTGTACGTAGTAAAGTTGATATTTTGCAGTTAATTTATTTTTATACATATGTAAAACATATAACCTATTATACAATGTGTAAAAATATCTTCTACTTCCTTTAGCTCTATAGACCATTTAGGGCCCTGGCCTGCCATACTACTCTTCTCCACTTTTCCCGATCTATGGTCTTCTTCCTCCACTCTCTCACTACTATGGCTTTAAGGTCTTTCTCCACTTCCTCCATCCATCTTATTCTTGGTCTGCCTTCAGGCCTTTTCTCCAGGGGTGGGGTGTCGGCCAAAATATTTGCATTCCATCAACAGCCGACACCGACACCGACACCGGTGTCAGTTTTCTATCGTCCACCGACACCGGAGGAGGGGGGCAAAGGGAGATAATTGTGTATTTTTTCCCCTGTATATATCTCATACTATGTATATATATATATATATAATGTATATTTAATCTTCTTTGCTCTACAACCCAGTTGTACATGTAACATTGAAAGGTCACGAAAAAGTACTAGATATGGACATCAAGAGTAGCTGCAGTGAATACATTGAAGTAACAAAAGTGAATGGTTTACTTCAAGATATGCCACAGTATGCGGGATGTTATTTTTATAGTAAACCTGAAGCGGCCAATTCGCTACTTTTAATAAGTTCTCATTTATGTATAGTCTTATGCTCAAATATTGGTCATGATTATTATTAACGATTGCCTAAGTCAGCAAGTCACTGCAAAGTACAAACATATCCAACAACACTAGAGCAATGATGCTTGGAGAGTGCTGAGAGAATGCAGAATGCTGAAATAAAATCACGGCAAGGGCTACAGACAATGATAAAAGATGGTTGTTCCAGACCTATTTTTTTTTAAAAAAAAAGAAAGAGTCGTACGAAGACACTACATACTTAACAGTTAATAGAGGAAGAAATCGTTATTTTACACTCGAATTAAACGTGAAATATTTATTGAAAATATTTTGTATTGTAATAGGTGGTGGGGGGGGGGCGCCTCAACAGCTCCAGCTACGGACTGGACTTTAATGTAGTGCCATTGTGACGTAGATTGGTAATGTTTCATTCTGGTTGAGAGAACTTAAGCTGTGGAGGGTGTGATCATTCTTTGAAGTTCTAAAAGACTTGAATAGGTTTGTGAGTAATCTTTCTCCAACATGGATATTGACAGACAGATGCAAACTAAAAATTTCTCATGATTTACAATGATTGAGTGAATAACAGAGTGAACATAGCCAGTAGCCTTCCTATCTGCTTTCTGTCACAATTCTGTTTTGTTGACAAGTTGTTGTAATGTAGAGAATCTTGCTTTGGAAAATAATACATTTGTTGATAAACAGATTTACCAAGTATTTATTTAAAAAGAAAAGAAGAACTTAAGAAAACTTTAAATTAAAGATTGCTTAAGAAAACTTTCAATTAAAGATTGACTAAGAACTATCTGACGTTGTTCTGGATTATTTAATTAAAGTTCCAGTATTTTTTATGGGGAAGTTTTTGCGCCGACACCGAACCGACTCCGGACAAGTACAAATACCGACACTGACACCGACACCGGGCAAAGTACAAATGCCGACACTGACACCGACACCAGCAAAAACTACCGACACCACCGACACCGATACCGACTCCACAGCCCTGCTTTTCTCATTGGGTGTTGTAAAAATATCATATATAATATTATTCATTTCCAGTGTGCGTTAAATCGAAAGCGGAAAACAAGAATTCAAAATGGCGTCATCCCCTGTGTCTCGATTCATTTTTTCTTTTTGATATTATCTACAGTTTTCAATAGTTTCTGTGCTTTTAATTATGAAATGTAAAAGTCCCCAATATTAAAAATTAATAATTAGCATATAACATCATTCAAATCATTGCTGTTTTTATTACAACAGAGAATTTTAACATCGACATACGTAAACAATAGTAATAATCGAAAATCTCTGACGTCGGAGACGATAAGACTATTGACCGTGTTTTCGTATCTAATTTCGTAAAACAAGTTCTTTTTAAAAGTCGATATAATATTTAAAAAAAGAAATTCTGCAAATTTCTATACTAATTAAGTTCTCAGCTTTTAAAATATTTATGATTTTAAATAATTACGGCTTTGAGTTTCTTAATTACAAAATAACAATATAGACCTAAAAAAACTAGGTCAAAAGGCAATGAAAACATAACCAAGCAATATTTTTCTAATAGTACATTAAAACTACAACATAAATTGCCTGACGCGGTGGCTGAATGGATATGCGACTTGACCTGCAAATTTTTTTTTTTTAATTGCAGACTCTCCGGGTTCGATTTCTCACAGGGACATTTTTTTTATTGTTTTTTTTTCCAGAATATATCCTTTTAGTTGTTTTAATGAAAAGTAACCAATTAGATCTCTTTGAAATTTTTTAAAATTTAAATAATTTATCTTTTAGAAACAACAACTAATTAGATTTTAAACTATTTCATAACTTAAAAAAAAAATTAACACAGAGGCGTAACTAGGGTTTGGGGGGGGGGGGGGAGGGTCCAAAATCGAAAGTCCCACCGGGATCCTGCTTTAGGGGAGCCCCCAAAATTATTTTTTACATTAAATATTAAGTACATAATCTCATGTCATGGTATCGAATGTCAAAATGCAGGGCCCCAACATCCTAGGTTCGACAATGGCTTAACAATCTTCCTGCAAAGGCTTTGCGGGGTACAGCTAGTACATATATAAATATATTTAAAATCCACGACGGTCAATGACCTCACTATCGACTGACTTTAGGCGGAAGTTTAGGTCGCAGTCTCTGTACAGCCATTCTGTACCCATTTATTTCCCAGAGTTTTCATACAGTCGATCTACCGATCACACTAGTAAATCATCTGCTCCGTACTGAGATGGGGGAACATTTGGTCAAGGTCAGTAATGTCGGCCAATCTTGAGACGTCTATCCGAAAATTGTCCCGGATAGGGGTGACTGATAATGACACTGTCACAGAGGTTTATAATAACACGTAGATCTTTTTTTTATCAAGATTGGAAAATGGGGATGGAGGGATGGGAGGAGGGAGGGGAAAGTGAGTGAAAGAGAGAGAGAGAGAATGTCACAAGGTCAATGTAACTTACTAAATTACGTCATCTACAAAATACTTTTTTTACGCAAAGATTATTACCTTTGACCTGATTAATTACTGTATACAGTGTGTGTGTGTATGTATGTGTGTGTATGTATATATGTGTATGTATGTATGTGTATGTGTGTATGTGTGTGTGTATATGTGTGTATGTGTGTGTATGTGTGTATGTGTGTGTGTATGTGTGTATGTGTGTGTATGTGTGTGTATGTGTGTGTGTATGTGTATATGTCTGTACGTATGGGTGTGTGTGCATGTATGTGTGTGTATGTATGTGTGTGTATATGTGTGTGTATGTGTGTGTGAGTGTGTATGAAGTCCCTGCAATGATGAATTCAAAGCTCTTAGATCCTATAAATCGATAATGAGACGTTTATTATGATTCTCATCTTTCATCACCCCCCTCTCTATAGCCGATAGTGCAATGGCCATGGAAGCACCACGGGAGATACAGAGGAGACTTTAGCCTTAACCTGAAATATCCATTGGTCCTCACCGGAGATCGAACCAAGGACCCTCAGGTCCACAGTCGACCATCCAGCCACTATACCGTATACAGTTGCATTGTCCAATCGTTTTTTATTTACTGATTGAGTTCCGCGACATTTCTTTGATTAGCACCTCACGCAACGGCCCTGAATTTTCATTTCATGTCCCACGTGTCATCCTATTGTTTACGAGCTGCAGCTCCTAGTTAGATTCCTAGTTGTTCGAATTAGGAAAGGTCGTTATGGATTTTTTTTTTTAAATTACATAAAAAAAAATCTGTATTACTGTAAAAGTGTTTTTTTTTTCCTTACAAAAAAAAAATGAGTTTTTTGTTATATGTATCTATAGAAATAAAAAAAAAATCTTTATTTCGTATTAAGAAATGAGGAGACTGCTATGTGTCACGGCTGTGTTGAATATCGCAATGAAAGGTGAAAATATTGGTATTGTCAAGAGAACTATAGTGGGAGTCAAAGTAATACATATATTTATCTATCTATTACTCTCTAGGGTCGTTGGTGGATGGGGGGGGGGGAGCGGGCGTGTGGGTGGATTCCTCGTCTGCTCAATGACTGATTGTCATAAAATAAAAGAAACTCTTGTGTTAAGTCCTGACATATGTCATGTACATGTCATCTAGCGTGATGACAAAGTCTCTCTGAGCAGCTCTGCGGAATAAGTCACTGAGGCTGATTAGTTAAATGGCAGCCGTGAGCCAAAAATCATCAACGGTTCTCATACATTTTCTTTTATCAGGGACACAATGTCAGTTGACAGGCAGATGACATTGCAACGGCCTGGGGATGGGGGTGTAAATATTCTTTGAATAAAATAACGAAAACTCGGGCATAACATATTTTACGGATTTACCTACTTAAAGCAAACTTTCACAGGGAGCAAACGAGCAGTTGTATTTGCACACCTTGTGTTGGGGAAATCTACGAGGTTGGGAGTACGGAGCAATACTGGGGTAGGCAGCCGACGGTTCTCGTCGTATTACACGTTTGATGCACATATTATGCTCAGGTGTGTGTGTTAAAGGAAAGGGGGTGGGCATAGAGTGCAGTGGATATCCCTTTGGAGAATATAGGGTGGGCTTCGGGTTCGAGGTCAGCGGGCGCCCTTACTCAAACTCAAAAAGTGAACATGGTTCCACGCTGTAACTCGACTCTGATGATGAATGCACATTTCCTTCTATTTAAAAATATGTGTTACCTGTTCTCACAGACTTTTATGCTAAACCTTCACTAATGTTTTTAAATGCATGCACTCACAGCTGTACACTTTGAACTAGATTACCCTCTTCTTGTACCATCCCATGAGTTACCTGTTTAGATACGTTTAGATTAATGACTCAGTCAACTAACCTGAATAGACTCACTGAGAATAATGACACAGTCAACATAATATATAGTAATACATAGAGTCACTTGGATTGATAACGCAGTCAACATACTATACATAGAGTCATTTGGATTAATAATGCAGTCCAATTACCTGTATAGACCTAAATGCACTGAGACTTATGACGCGGTCAACTTACCTGAATAGAGTCGTTGAGACTGATGACGCCATCACCATCAAGGTCCCTTGTACTATTTTTGGTCATGTCGAGGACTGCGACTCCCATGTTGCAACGGATGCCAAAAGATAACAGGAACCCCACGGAGCTGAGGAGAGCGATTTGGTATCTCTTGGCAACGTTGCATCTGTGGGAAAGGAAACAGAACTCCTGATTACAGAAGGAACATAAACAGTATGTCGTTTATTTCATAACAGTAAGAGTTTTAACAAGCTTAAATAGAATTCATAACAAGGAAGGAAACATAACTCATTGTTACAAAAAAAAGGGGCCAATCATTATTATTTTTCACACAGTTTGATGTATGTATAATGTTACAATAAGAATTATTATTATTATATAATTCAATGCATTCTTTCCAATAATTTTTTTATTCAATTTGCTTTTTCAATTTGATTTGATCGCGAAGTATTTCATCTTTTTCATTTATTTTTGCTGTTTAATACAAATTTTTATTTTTATTTTTTTTTAAAGAAATTTAATTATTAAAAAACAAACTTTCTTTTCATTACTATTGAAACAAAAAAAAATATTTTACGTACAAGATTTATGAGATGAATTACACTCTATTTTTTTTTAATTGTGTGCGTTATCTTTTTTACATTTTATTTTATTATTATTATTTTTTTTTGTAATTTAAAACTTATCATTTGACTTGAAAATAATATCCTGCTTCACTCCACAGGAACAAGAGGCTCTCTCAAGGGAGTTCATATCCAGGATGGCTATTGCAGAGTCATGATTAAATCAAGGAAACTCAGAAAGCGCCTACTCGCATATCCCAAGTTACAAATTGTAATTAATCCTACATTATACTCCCTTGATATTTAAATGGCAAGGTGGTTGGGTTGGAGGTTTGGGGCTATGGGGTCATGTTACTTCGAGTTAAAAATATAATCAGCCTGACTTGATTTCAAAACTAGACATCAACTTCTAGGACATATATAGTACATACAAAACTAGACATCAACTTCTAGGACATATATAGTACATACAAAACTAGACATCAACTTCTAGGACATATATAGTACATACAAAAATAACTGCAACACATCAACTTCTAGGACATATATAGTACATACAAAAAAATAACTGCAACATTTCAAATAGCGAATGACAGAATATGAAACATATTGAACTACTGACTGAATCAAGTATATTAGTTATATTGCAGTGGGTTTTATTTTGATAATCAAGTTTTACGATTTTCGTGATTTCCTCGCTGCCTGAGATTTATCACGAGATTTCGACATTACAAGATGTACTGCTGAGAGACAATGTCTGAATGTAATTGGGATAATGTGTCAAGTGTACTTTACGTATAATGGTTGATTAGAGAAGAGTACATAGGTTGTTGTTTTAAACTTTATACGTACATTTGATTAACTAATTGTTTGCGAGTGTATGTGTGTGTGAGAGTGTATGTGTGGGTGTGAATGTATGTGTGTGTGACTGTATGTGTGTGTGTGTGACTGTGTGTGTGTGTGTGAGAGTGTATGTGTTTGAGTGTATGTGTGTGTATGTGACTTTATGTGGGTGTGAGTGTATGTGTGTGTGACTGTTTGTGTGGGTGTGAGTGTATGTGTGTGTTTCTGTATGTGTGTGTGATGCTTTGATTTGTCTGACTGTGTGTCAACAAGATTTTGTACATATGAGTTTCCCTACATGCTAGTGTGTGTACGTGGGATGTGTAGTCTGTGTGAAGGTGTGTGTATGTGTATGTGTAGATGTGTGTAGTGTGTGTGCAGGTGTGTGTACGTCTGTGTGTAGATGTGTGTATGTTTGTGTGTAGATGTGTGTATGTTTGTGTGTAGATGTGTATAATGTGTGCAGCTGTGCGTAATGTGTGAAGGTGTATGTATTTGTGTGTGTAATGTGTACAGGTGTGTGTAATGTGTGCAGGTGTTATAGTGTTTGAAGGAGTGTGTAATGTGTGAAGATGTGTACGTGTGTGTAAGGTGTATGTAATTCTGTGTGTAATGTATGCAGGTGTGTGTAATGTGTGCAGTTGTGTATAATGTGTGAAGGTTTGTACGTGTTTAAGAAGGTGTGTTCACAAGTTTTATTAAGTTTGCTCGTGTGTTCGAGTCTGATTACAAAATATTCCACAATAAAATTATTTCGAAATCGACACATGAATTGTGAAATAGTTTTATTCCTAATCAGACTCATACATACATTTCTAGTCCGTGTTTTCTGCATCCATAGTTTCCTACCAGTCAATCAATTTAGCCAATCCACGCTTCTTTGTCTAGAAAACTATTTCAGAATTCTAAAAATGTTATTCAAAAGATGACTTGAATGAACTTCATATACGGTACGTCATAAAATATATTGTGACTCAGCTTCGTATTCAAGTGAATGTTTTTTTGTGGTTTGTTTGTTACGTAGTTAATTAACTGTAGACGGGGTTATTAACGAATCAAATTTATTTTTCGTACTGAAATTATTAAATTAAAGAAGATCGTCCGATCACAAATTTTCTACAGTCCGTACAATCAGTTTGGGCTTACGGCTCATTGTTTAAAATGTTCAAAGCATAACGGGTATAAGACAGTCTATGTGGAATTTATACATCGAAAAAATACCAGTTAAGCTCTGGAGTCATTGCTGGTAAATTGTTTTAAATTGAATGCTGTGATCTTACCACTGATCATATCACTGGTAGCTGGGTGGTTGGTTGGGGGTGGGGGAAGGGGGTATAGTTACCTACATTGCCTGCATTAAACGGCCATGTAAGGCCTTGTCTTATGTGGTGTCGTGTTAAATGAACAATACGACTGTTCACAATAATAAATAAAGTTCCTTGAAGCGAAGCCCCTAAGGACTCATTGGAGCAGATGAAGTGTACCGTTCATCAGTGTCAGTAACCACGATATTTCGTAAGCAATTTGAGGCTAGAACAACGCCCAGCCACATTTACCTTTCCCTCTAACATAATGTCATGTACCCATATAAGGCATGTTGAGGGTTGGATGTGGGGAACGTTCACCAGGAACAGAAAAAAATACAACGGTTCTCACTATGGTTCGAGCTCAGGATCGACAATCTAGTGCACCACCACCACCACCACCATCCGCCCTTTGTTCCAATAGTACCTGCTAAATGAAATCAATGAATCCTTTATATGTCCTTTAGACGGGGACTCGTAATAGTACCGTCTACACAACGGAAGCCCCAGACGGTACACTATCTAACGCTTTCGATTTCTGTATCGTCACTTTTCTTTAGACGACCATGTAGTTGTACACAGTGTATGACGACCATGTTGTGGTACATAGTGTATGACGACCATGTTGCGGTACACAATGCTTGGCGACCATGTTGCGGTACACAATGCTTGACGACCATGTTGTGGTACACAATGCTTGGCGACCATGTTGCGGTACACAATGTTTGACGACCATGTTGTGGTACACAATGCTTGACGACCATGTTGTGGTACACAATGCTTGACGACCATGTTGTGGTACACAATGCTTGACGACCATGTTGTGGTACACAATACTTGACGACCATGTTGCGGTACACAATGCTTGACGACCATGTTGTGGTACACATTGTTCGACGACCATGTTGCGGTACACAATGCTTGACGACCATGTTGTGGTACACAAAATGTACAGCCTGATGTCTCAGTACGACAGTAAAAGTTCCAACAAAGAATGTCCAGTGGTTGTATAAAAATGATAATCACCTGTAGACAACGTTAACATTTCTGATGATGCACTGGCCAGACCACGGGGAGACAACGGAGGGCTGTCAAAAAGGCCCTAACACCTAATCTATACCATGCCGACGTGGCACAACAAACAATTTGCTACGATAGTAAATGACGCCCTGTAGGCAAATATTTTCAAAGGTTTTTTTTAGGGCTGTAGGCTAAAAAATCTTACAGGCCCTATAATTAATGTGCTGTAATATAACTGATACTTGAAGAAACTCCTTTTACAGTTTGGTGGGGGGGAGGCTAGAAAGACTAGTTTGCCTATCCATAATAATGTTTCTGCTTTACACTCGTAAAGGGACGGGGGGTATACCTTATGGTGTCTACAATACTATACAACCACTAGTTTAGAATTTTCAACGGAATCCATACATCCAATATTTTTTGTGACACCCTAGTTCATCAATCTATATAAATAATAGCGGTGTGCGTTCTGTGTTAAATCGAAAGTAAAGAATTAATACAATAGTATTCCTGTTTAAAATCGTCAAACTTAAACAATAGTAATAAAAATCATGAAAAAATTGGATCTGTCCGAAACCAAATATAACCCAGCATACCGAACAAGCCTAAGGGGATATAACTCTATTAAAAGGTTTTTGCAGGGTACAGCTAGTACTTACTAACATATTATTTCTGGTGCAAAACGATGCTAAAAGTCCAATGGATTTCTTTCTTTTATTTATTTTTTTAGAATTTTTTTCTTCTCCCATAAAATGTTGGAGTAATGGGTCCAAATCACTAATGCCAGCGATATTAGTCTCAAGGGACGTAATCGGTTTCTACTTTTGAGGATTTTCCTTTAACAGAACAGTTCCAGATGAGAGAGACGTAAATGAGGGAGAGTGCCGCGCATACAAAGTCTATAAATAGAATTTGCTACAGAGTGATCAAAGCATTAGCTTAATTCACGTGTTCTCGAATTGTGAATACCCTAGAGAGAGCGGTCAGCGTGGCTTATGACCTCGAGGATCCAAAAATGTGTACAGGTTTATGTACACTGATGTACACTGATTTCCCCCCCCCCCCAACCACCACCACCTCTTCATGTACATATGTGTGATATTTATACGGAGAAAAAATGTTTATGTTTAATATAATAATACGTAGGTTTTTTTTTTCTCACAACTGAGCTTGTTCAATTTTAACCAAAAAAAATATAGTTTCACCTATTCTTCCTCCACCTATATACGTGCACCTATCTTTCCTCCACCTATATACGTGCACCTATCTTTCCTCCACCTATATAGTTGCACCTATCTTTCCTCCACCTATATACGTGCACCTATCTTTCCTCCACCTATATAGTTGCACCTATCTTTCCTCCACCTATATACGTGCACCTATCTTTCCTCCACCTATATACGTGCACCTATCTTTACGCCACCTATATACGTGCACCTATCTTTCCTCCACCTATATACGTGCACCTATCTTTCCTCCACCTATATACGTGCACCTATCTTTCCTCCACCTATATAGGTGCACCTATCTTTCCAACTCCTATATAGGTGCACCTATCTTTCCAACACCTGGCCTAATTACTGATCCTTCAACTATAGAGACACACAGTGACCTACCTAAAACACGGACAGCTCCTGGGGATGTAAGACTTCCTCGGTATGAACGACTCCTCGGACTTACTCGGCAGCTCGTCCGCCTCCGTGTAGGCGTCATCCAGCTCGTCATACTTGATCAAACTTTTCTCATCGGTCTGTTTGTTGACCAGCCTGTGATGCGAAGAACAAAGGATTTGTTTCAATTGAAGATTTAAATACACCATTATCTTAGTCATTGATAAATAAATGAAACGTTTGAGACGAAAATAAAAATGACTTAAAATAAAGGACTATATTTTGTTCTCAGAAGTGTAAAATATAATCCATATAAATGTTTCGAAGCTTCTTAGACAAGGACACGTGTGAACGTTAGAACTTAAAGAAATTCACTTACTGCTACACATAACATCATTGAACTAACAATTTAGAATAAAAGAATGTAACAAAAGTAAGCTGGTCGTGAACAAATTATTTTTTTTAATTGTTTATGTCTTGTTCATGTGTTCTAATTCATTGAAGGGGACGGATGGTTGTGTGGTTAAGCGCTCGACTGAGACCTGAGGGTCCCTGGTTCGATCTCTGGTGAGGAACAATGGATATTTCAGGTCATGGAAAAAGTCACCGCTGTATGTCTCGTGGTGACTCCATGACCATTGCATTATCGGCTATGGTGGGATTTAAAGAAAGGCACCATAAAATCCGTCTTATCAGTGGTTTATAGGATCAAAGTGGTTTCATCTCATCCTTACAGGGACTTCACACATCTCAAATGTCGAAATGTACTGAAGGACTGAAATTTCGTGATGACCACCTGTGGTGCCTCCCTGCATATCACTCTTATGAGTTAAGTCAAGACCGTAGACCCAGTAGCATAGGAAGGGTACTTCGGGTTGTACAGGGTATCTAATTAGATAGCGGGCGTCGAAAGATCCCTGTTTAATGTTTTCGCACTTTTCATATTTGGAGGAGGGCGCCACAGTAGTTGGCTGTAGTTCTGCATAGTCCTTAAGTAAAGATCTCAGACATCTCCACATCTTATAATGTGCAGAACGCTGGGTTGAGGATTTATTTATTTACCTTTATATGTTTCACTTTAGTGGTGACAGAGCTAGGTTTGCTACTGTAGAACTAATATCACTTAACATTAATTACAAGAGCCGAAGTTTCCTCTCAACAGATCGAGATTAAAATAGCAAGGATCACTAAGTACTTATCTGTTGCTATGTAAATGAACTTATCTGTTACTATGTTTATCTACTTATTACTTATCTGTTGCTATGTAAATGAACTTATCTGTTACTATGTTTATCTACTTATCTGTTGCTATGTAAATGTACTTATCTGTTACTATGCATATCTACTTATCTGTTACTAAGTACATGTTTTATCTGTTACAAAATTTATTTGTCAATTCATTAATGAGAGAGCTACAGTTTCACTACCAAACAATTATCTGAACATATTTGAAGTTTCATTACATCAAAGCTTAAACTACAATCATCTAGATTCCATACCTAGACTGCCTAAAAAAGGTAATCTTCAATGGAATATAGTTTCATTACAAGGAATGAAATTTCTGATAATTTCTTTATGTTCATGATATATAATATTTAGTTAAATCACATATGTTTAACATATAAACAAACACCTTTGATACTTCAAGTATAAATAAATCTTTATAATAGTTTGTACATGTCTGCTCAATGGTATTCAATGTAAAAGAAATCAAAACGCAATTAACACAACGTATGCACAAAAAATCTGATTTAAAACGAAATTATGTTTTAAAAGAGTTAAATTACATTTAGGTAACATAAACACGTTTACAAACCCATACATTCATACATACAAACACACACATTTTAAAATACTCTAAGAGCGAAACCTGCGGATCCGATTCAATGTCTAAATCCCTTTCATGACTCTAAATCAGTCAGCTAGACCGAAGATCAAAGGGACCAACTCTGATCCGATTCATTGCCGCTGGATAATAAAAATAATATCTGAACCAAATGTATATAGCATGTGCCACTCACTCACTCACTCACTTCGACTCTCTTTACTCACACCATTTATCTCATTTATTTCATCCAGAGATATATAACCTTTTTGAAATCGTAGAATTCTAAACTTGACATTTCCGCGGGAATACTAAACCTGAATTTTTCTTTATTTAGCTGAGAACTTGATACTTGATTCACTTTTTTAAAGGTTCACTAAACTTTTAATGTTTTCTTCAGTGGCGCATTAATCATGACATCAGTGCCGTAGCGAGGGGGTATTGCAGTTTGTGCACCCGCACCGGGCGTCGAACAATGAAGGAGCACCAAAAAGGGCGCTGTGAAATATGTGTGTACTTTTCACAATAAAATGGGTGGGGGGAGCCACAATAGCTCGCTGCAGCCAGTGCCGCCGAGAGGGGGGGGGGACAGACGGGGGATAAATGCCCAGGGGCCCGGCGAGTTTTAGGGGCACGGACTGAGCTGGCCTATCAACTTTTGAAAATATTATTATCAGCACGGGGGCTCGTGACACCCCTGCCCAGGGGTCCGAAATTTCTGTCGGTGGGCCTGGCTGCAGCTCTAGATGACTTCTGTTTTCAGCAGAACATTCAAATTTGACATTTTTTTAGAGCATTTTCGAAAAAAATGCTCTATTGTCCCCGTTTTGTCTGTCTGTCTGTCCGTCCGTCCGTCATCACCCTAGATCTCAACAACCATAAGTCCTAGACCCATGATGTATATATCATTTTGTAGGTCTTGGCCTGCCAAGAAATAGCTTTTTTCCATTTCGCGATCTGACCTCTCAGGGCCGTAAAAGGGGCCTTAGTACCGTTTTTTACTATATAAGCTATATTAATAAAGGAGCGCTATATCTCAGCAACTATAAGTCCTAGACCCATGATGTATATATCATTTTGTAGGTCTTGGCCTGCCATGTGTACATCAAAAGTTCATTTTGCGATAGGACCTCTGAGGGCCGGGCTTCAGGGCTCCTAACGGGCTTATATATTATATATACACCTTGTACGTTCAATAACCCGTTCATTTGGTGCGAAATACTGCAGCACGTAGTTTCACCAATATTTATTAAGAAACTCATCAAATGAAATAGTAAGCTTGTGTTCTGAGTTTAATTGAAAGTATCAGAGCTATGCAACAATTGACGGAGTTTTCGGACGATTAAATGACTATAATTTCGAATGTTTCAATTATGAGTCCTATTTCAGTAACCACAAACCACTTGTAGTTAGATTTAAGAGACAATAATTTTTTTTTCAAATATAAAGAAACGTCTTTATAATTTTTTTTTACAAATATATGCATTACACAATTGAATTTATAAACATTTCCAAAATTTACAAATATTTACTGATAGCTAACAAACGTACTGATACATAACACGAAAATGCGCTAACACGTCCTGTGTCCAGAATGGAACAGGCTTAATTGCTTGTTTTTTTAAAATAAAGGTAGGCGTCCATCAAATATTCCCGAGCGCGAATTATACTCGGTACACCGAAACAAAAATTTAATAAGCAAAATAGGCAAATAGCTTACGTCATCTGACCTGCAGACCTTTTCACTTTTCTTTCTTTTGATGTATGACGATTGTTCAAAAGTCTAAAAATAAATTAAGGGTTTTCCCTAAGCCTTCAATGTAGGAATTAGACTCAACTTAATTAAAAAAAATAATTGGCATATCATCATAATAATAACATATTACATAGAATATTAAATACCTGCAAAATTAAATTAAAACAAAGAACACATATAGGTTGATAAGTTGGGGGGGGGGGGGTAAAGGAGGCTGGGCGTTGTGGGTCGGGGAGAGTAAAGGCGGCAGGGCGTTGTGGGTCGGGGAGAGTAAAGGCGGCAGGGCGTTGTGGGTCGGGGAGAGTAAAGGCGGCAGGGCGTTGTGGGTCGGGGAGAGTAAAGGCGGCAGGGCGTTGTGGTAACCACACAATTATCTTGTTTTCGTTAATTTTAAATTTAAACAGTATCGGTTTAGTCTTTTGTTCAACAGTCAAACTTATTTAAATATATCAGGTATTGATAAGTTTTATAAAAGAACAACTAGTGTAAATATTTCAACCTAACTTACCTGTTGTAAGTAACAACCACTTTTAGTTTTCTGGATATCATATTTCATTTATCGCATAGTATACTAACTACTATGAGGTGGTAGTCGAATTCAATGACATATAATTCTAAAATAAACTTCTCATAAACTATTGATTTGAAGTCGAACTTATTTTTCTTAATCCATTCTAGACAGAAATGTGATAACAGACAAAGATTGGATTTAAAACAAAAAAAAAATGTTTTACAGTTGAAAAAAACAACAATATTTTATCAACGGTCTATCAAAATGTAAACTTGATTACAAAATAAATATACAATGTAAACTAACCTCAAATTGTAATGTGAGTGTCTGAGGATGGGGCTAGAGGGTATTGGATTGGGTGGGTTGGGGGGGGGGGGTAATATTGCTTTATTTACTACACAGATTCACCTCCTTCATATGTTTAATCTAAAGCTTTGATGAGAGCGAAAAAAAATTTTTAAGTGAACAAACGGTCGTCCAGGAAAATTCAAAACATTAGAATAAATTATTCTAATTAACTGTGACAAATTTTGTATGAATGTTTTAGAAATGTATTTGATCGTAGTAGATAGCGGTTCTCAAAAATCTGGATCGCGACCTACGGGTGGCCTCCGCGTACGAATGTTAAACGGTGAGGTGGGACAAAGTTTCAATGGTTTCAGGCTCTACGTGATTACAACTAGAACTCTACTCAACTGTGTATTACAAAACTAAAAGTCATTTATTCTGCTAAGTCTACTGGGTAAATCTATCGGATATATATACTGCTAATGACACTCGTAATCTTTCCTTTTCATCATTTTTTATTTGTATTTTCAGATGGGTTTCAAAAACTAAACAATTTTCATAGTAAATCGCGAAAGTTAAAGTTTGAAAAATTCTGAGTTAGTAAGTGTGAAGGATTTTTATTTCGCATGGGGGGCGGGAGAGTTGGGAGGCCCATGCTGAATTAACGTAATTATAAATGTTAATGAGACGGTTTGTTTAAGTACTTCAAAATTTCATTGATGGACACCAGTCGATGGTTGATAGTCGGATTTACTTCAGATAAATCCTCTGTCCAATCACCTGCATGACCTTTCAATAATCTACATGATTTATTCATTCATTTACATGACCTATACCATCCTCTATATTACCTGTTTAATCAACTTACTGGCTGGTTCAGTCAATCAAGTGACCTGTTTGTAAACTCACAAACGCAAGAACTTAGAAAAACTCATGGCAAAAATTAACAATTAGCTTTTTTTTGTTCTCTATCTTTTGAAACTTTTTTGTCTACAACTTCGTTGTAAGTATTAGTTAAATCCAGCCAACTATTGTAAGTATTAGTTAAATCCAGCCAGCCATTGTAAGTATTAGTTACATTCAGCAAGCCAATGATAAAAAATTTGGATTAGTTAAAGTTTATGTACAATAGAGAGTCTTTATAAGTTGATGAATGCACGAGACAAAGAACTAATGATGACGGGATAGGATTGGGTGGTAGAGGGGGGTAGAGGGTGGTAGAGGGTGGTAGAGGGTGGTAGAGGGGGGTGTGTGTATTGAATTAAGAAGGTGTCCAAAAGTATTGACTACACTAATCAGAGTTGGGGGGTGTTGTTGTTGTTAGTTTATTTTTCGATCACTTCAACTCATGATACGCCAACGGAACTGTTTTGATTTCCCTCCCCCCCTCCCCAACAAATTCAGACTGACGAAGAGTTACATTAACAACAGTGTGACTTCCTGGCACTTCATCAATATGGAATTGTGGGATGTGGAGGGAGTTGGGTTTTTTTTTGTCCGGATGCAGCTCAAAGTTGAGTATTGATTATGTTATCTTTTGAAGGTTGTACGATAAAATAAAATAAATAAACTAGGTGTGTTTCATTAGTTTATTCATGATTTGTGAAAGAAGAGAATGGAATGAAACACAAACAAATAAATAAGATTTGTTATATTGAACATGCAATCAATCTGGCTCAATATAGTTCATTTAACGTTCAAGTTTCACATTTAAATAAAGGGTGATTAGCAGCCAAATAGGTGGAATACCAACAATGAAACATTACGTTCTCATTAAATTTATGTCTGTAATCTTCTGACGTCTGACATAAAAATATTTTAAAAAAAATCAGTTACCATGGTGACCCAATATAATTGTGAACCTACTTACATGGGGCAAGTTTTATGACGGGTCTTTTTTGAGCAAAAGCCACTGTTAAATAGGTGTCTTCATACGAAAATCTGCGCCTGGTACTCAGAGGCGCCGAGAGCCAACAAGGGCCCCAGGGCAGGACATCATTGCGGGCCCCTTAATAAACAATGAGTCGTGAAAAAAATGACATGGTCGGGGCGGCCGGGCCCCCTTACAGATGTGGGCCCCCTGGCAATGACCCCCCTGACCCCCTGACACCCCCTCTCCTCGTGCCTCCTGGTACTGCCCAGATATTTAAAATGGGTACAATATTGGATCATCAGACAACATACACCACCGGTACAGAATCATAGAGACTTCCCTCAAACAATATGTACTTTGACATAAAGTTTATCTGTATGCGTTGAAAAGTGTTTATATACATATCAGTAGCGTAAGGAGGGTACTGTGGGTCATGCAGCCCCACAGGGCGCCGAACTAGGAAAGGGCGCCAAATGAGCACTGTTAACTGTTTTTTGCGCTTTACAGATTGGGAGTGAGGCGTAAAAATGTTACTCGCACAGGGCGCCTCAAAAGCTAGATATGGCCCTGATAAATATGAATGTATGTACGTATACTTGTCTGCTACTTCATTGTCATTGCAACCTTTTTGACTCCCCCCCGCCCCATCTAATTTATTACCAGATTCGGATTCCACTTACACCTCTACATTTTTATAAACGCAAATCTACTGAGCTAGACATTATTTATGTAAGGATTCGGGTAAGACAGGTTGCGCAAGCAGTCTATACATATATAATGTTCATGCGATGATGTAATTCAGTGTCCTTGTTCATTCAGTGAGTAGTAGTGCGTAAACACATGGTGATTAAATATTGCCTGTTTATGAAATCATTAGATGGAGAATAGCACATGTTTCTTACTTTGAGAATAACACATGTTTCTTACATTGAGAATAGCACATGTTTCTTACTTTGAGAATAACACATGTTTCTTACTTTGAGAATAGCACATGTTTCTTACTTTAAGAATAGCACATGTTTCTTACTTTGAGAATAGCACATGTTTCTTACTTTGAGAATAGCACATGTTTCTTACTTTGAGAATAACACATGTTTCTTACTTTGAGAATAGCACATGTTTCTTACTTTGAGAATAGCACATGTTTCTTACTTTGAGAATAGCACATGTTTCTTACTTTTTTAGAATAGCACATGTTTCTTACTTTAAGAATAGCACATGTTTCTTACTTTGAGAATAGCACATGTTTCTTACTTTGAGAATAGCACATGTTTCTTACTTTGAGAATAGCACATGTTTCTTACTTTGAGAATAGTACATGTTTCTTACTTTCTTTCAGCGAGTAACACGCAGGCTCCGCGTGCATATCAATGTTTATTCTATTACAATGGGTGATGCATTCTAATCTTGGGCCCTGGACGATTCCCACCATAATGGATCACCAATTGCTAGCCTATTTTTATAACGCATTAATGTACACAAAGGGGCCTCATATATAGGCGAGGGGCCGTTCATATATGTGTTCGGGTTGTGCCTGTTATCAGCCCATTTCAAAACATTAAAAGGGAGTTTTAAGACTCAAGGCGTTATAAAATGTGGATTTGTTCAGTTAAAAAAGGGGCAGTATCTTTAAACGGGTACACAGGGTGAATCGCATCCTCCCTCTCCACATCGGAAAGCCAATGGTACATACAATTATTTTCGTTGAATTCAGAGCCACGGTTCAGACCTTCAAATACAAAAAAAAATGAAAAACATGGGCTCGTTCGGTTTCTCCTAATACCTTAATTCAATCGAGTCATTACGGTAATACAATTTTTTCTATATAGAACAACCCCGGTAATTAATAAATTACTGCGAATGTAATTGTCAGCCAGCCAGGTGCCTGGAGCTTGCATTCACCACCCCGAAGGCTGGTAAAACTGTAACAAAAGAGCAGTCAGGCGGAACCATTACACTTATTTCTATATCGATTCGAACAAATTATAAAGAAAGAGGAGGGGAGGGGGGAAGTGAGCTAGCTGCTGATGCAATGGTTTTACTTCAGTTAGATGAACAATAGCTCATGTTCCGTAGCGTACCAGTGAAAGTCGGTTATTTGGGTTATCGACTGTGGTTCTATTCATGTTATCCCAGCGATGCAGCCACTGGCTTATTGTCTTGACATTTCCACGATCCGTTTTACTCTGTCAGTTTTTTGAAGAAGACTTCCTTTTATTTTCATGTTCTGTAATTTCATTATCATCCAATTAATAATAAGTCGTTACATATATTGAAACTTTTTTTTTTGAAGAAATTTGAAACTGTTTCTCTCGATGTAATGAATAAATTGTTTCGCTTTATTACAAAGCGTTTTAAGAGTTTCGTCTCGCTTTTATTGCTTGTTTAAAAAGTGCATGTACCGTAACTTTCTAGATGCAGGAGAAAATAGATTTACTGAGTGGAAAAAGATTAATTGACATATTCACAGAATTCTTTTCCGTTGCCGACCACGGACACAACGCCTCTTGTGATCACAGCTTCACGACTATCTCCTTTAGCATCAGGTAACACTTAATCTACCTGTAACATGAGACACCACACTAAATCCACTGGTAGCACCAGACATCACTAAATCCACACGTAGCACCAGACATCATTAAATCCACCCATCGAATTAGTACTAGATTATTATCAACTATTCTATATACCATAAACTAAACACTGTGACCAGCAGGGGTATAGAATGACGGCACAATTATATGACAGAGAGATAGATATCACTATAATCGAACAATCCACCAAGCAACAATTACAACTTACATTTGATCGCAATTTCGTTTTTTTTTCAATTATTTCAATTATTCCTTGAAATTTCTACACATTCCTGACCTTAAATTAACATAAAACTACAGGTGATTGACAATTTTTAGAAACATGACTAGTTAATGATTTTATTATTTTATAAATTATAAATTAATACAGAGTTGACGCCAGGCTAAAGACGTACAAAGACACCACAGGCTCCAGGCAATGTTCCTTCAGGGCTCTGTTGGCATTATATTTAATAGGTATTTAAACTGGAAACGGGTCGCTTAGGTTCCCATCCAAAAGAACCGCTCTCAATCAATAATGGATGAAAACAGCTACACAATTAAAACGTTATGATAATGAATGTATCAATCAATCAATCACTCTTAAAAAGTTCTAGGTACTAGCTGTATATTTAGGCATTGTGCTTCAAGAGTTCTAGGTACTAGCTGTACATTTAGGCATTGGGCTTCAAGAGATCTAGGTACTAGCTGTACATTTAGGCATTGGGATTCAAGAGTTCTAGGTACTAGCTGTACATTTAGGCATTGGGATTCAAGAGTTCTAGGTACTAGCTGTATCTTTAGGCATTGGACTTCAAGAGTTTTAGGTACTAACTGTATCTTTAGGCATTGGACTTCAAGAGTTCTATGTAATAACTGTACATTTAGGCCTCTGAGGCGATGACTTATATTTTATCCCACGATTTAATCTTATAAAACAAACAAATAATTGGAATAGATGAACTGTTTTGAAAATCATAAGAATTTTTTAGCCAATGAAAAGACAGACAAAGGTTATTGTGTTTAGTTTAAAAACAAAGTCGAAATGTGTACACACACACACACACACACACACACACACACACACACACAAAAACACACGCACACACACACACACACACACACAAAAACACACGCACACACACACACACGCACACACACACACACACACACGCACACACAATAAGGGAATGAAAGAAAAAAAATGATTAGATTAAAACTTACAAATAAGGAAATGCCACAGATCGAGCCGAGTGCATAGGCGGAGACACAGGTTTTGGTAGGCCCCAGTGGTAGCTGGGATGAGGCGCTAGATGACGTAACACGTGCAGCTTAGTAACAGACGTCATACTCGAGAAACGTCTGCCAATGCCTGACCCGCGCTCTGACAGCGTGATATGGTAATAATTGAAACCGCAGACATTATCCTCCCTCCCCCCCCCTTTCCCCAAAACCAATATGCAATATTTGCAAAAAGAATTAAATATATCGAACATGCTATATTTTTATGCTCCATTAAGAAACGATTTTTCGAATTTACGCTTAAAAAAACCGAGTAAAAAATAACAATGGAATAACGTTAATAGTCAAAAGGGAAAAAGGTACGGTAGTATGAGATATACCACAATTGCTTGGCAAAGTAATAGCGAGATGTAAAATTCAATATTGTATTCTCTATTTTTGTATAACCTTTTTATCTTTGGCAGAGAGAAATCCACACGAAAAAAAAAAAGGTTTGGTTTGCTGAAGTTTAAAAATCTGGCAACTGAGAAGGAAGATAGCGACATAACAAATTGGAGGCATTAAAATGTTATTAAGTCGTTTCATTGTTATATGCCAGAGTGGCTAATCGATAATCTCTGACAAAATATTCTACTGACCTCGAGAGTATAGCAATAAAACGATGAAACTCAGTTCTGATAAAAATATTACAAACGTTTTTTTTTTTATTTCGTTTCTTGTATGGATGAGAAAAAAAAATGAACACTTAGGTATGCTAATTTTAAAAATATAAAGTTAAAATGAATAAATGTTAGAAATAAAAATAGAAAAGAAATGCTTCTAATTTATAAGAATGTCATCTGATCTTAGATGAGAGAAATAACACAAGAAACAACTTTGTATAAAATAATAAAAAGTTATCAAACAAAAACACAGATATATTAATCGCATGAGGCAGATTTTTGTACAAGTAGAAATAAAAAATAAATAATAGTAAAAGTACGTAAATTACGAAATTCTAAAAGTAATATTTATACTTCATGGGTGCTTCTCAACCTTCCACAACTTGTGACCCACTAAGAAAACATCTTGAATTTCACGACCCACCTATAAAAGAAATCTAAAAATAATTGTATATATTTACTAGCTGTACCCTACAAAACCTTTGCATAGAGTTATATCCACATTGGTTTGATCAGCAGGCTAGGTTATTTTTGTTTCGGGCACATCCGATTTTTTGTCCCCGTTTTGTCTGTCTGTCTGTCTGTCTGTCTGTCATCACCCTAGATCTCAATAACCATAAGTCCTAGACCCATGATGTATATATCATTTTGTAGGTCTTGGCCTGCCAAGAAATAGCTTTTTTCCATTTCGCGATCTGACCTCTCAGGGCCGTAAAAGGGGCCTTATAAAGTGCTTCTTTTTACTATATAAGCTATATTAATAATGGACCGCCCTATATCTCAGCAACCATAAGTCCTAGACCCATGATGTATATATCATTGTGTAGGTCTTGGCCTGCCAAGTGTACATCAAAAGTCCATTTCGCGATTTGACCTCTCAGGGCCAAAATATAAGAGATTGTTATGTACCGTTTTGCTTATATTTTAAATATAAATAATAAAAGCTAATCAAAGGGGCGTAATCATTATTTATTTTTGTAACAGTTATTCAACATGACTTACTTGTCCTTTTAATATCTTTTTTCAGATATATGCATTACACAATTGAATTTATAAACATTTCTAAAATTTACAAATATTTACTGAAAGATAACAAACGTACTGAAAATGCGCTAACACGTCCTGTGTCCAGAATGGAACAGGCTTAATTGCTTGTTTCATGATTTTTATTACAATTGTTTACGTTTGACGATTTTAAACTGGAATACTCTTGTATTAATTATTTACTTTCGATTTAACGCAGAGCCCAAATCGCTTTTATTATTATTATATTTAATCTCATTCAAGAAATTATTAATGATATTTTCGACCGACCCTCTCTTTGAGATTCACTGTCCTAGTTCGAGGTTAGGGTTTTATCCAATGGATAATCGTAAATGTGTCATCGTTTTGAATTTAGAACTGTTGTGACATCTCCAATTTTTAACACATCACTATCTGGAGTAGCCTGTGATGGGTACCGCTCGCCTACCACTGTCCTAGTTCGAGGTTAGGGTTTTATCCAATGGATAATCGTAAATGTGTCATCGTTTTGAATTTAGAACTGTTGTGACATCTCCAATTTTTAACACATCACTATCTGGAGTAGCCTGTGATGGGTACCGCTCGCCTAGACTCGAACCAGTACTGTGTACAACACATGTGGACGTTACGATTACCTCTCCATTAGGTATTTTGTTTTTCTATGCCATCGTCCTTGATTCTATTTTACAGATCATGGGTTAGCAATCAAGTGTGGGGGTAGTAAACAGTATCACTGATTGATTTGGGTTGTGGCACTCAATTAATGACGCAGATGTTATAGTAACAGGGCTTGAATCCCAGTGACAACTAGGGCCAACTAGTGCACACATAGTGACTTCATTGGGAAAAAAATATCTAGAAAACTGTCAACAATAAGAGTTTGTTTAGAGACTAGAGATGAAGATTTAATAATAGGTGGTTAGAGACTAGAGATGAAGATTTAATAATAGGGTATTTTTATGTCATGTCCCTGAAAGGGTGAGATGTTTACCGCTTAAATCCAATCAAACAGAATTGTTTATGTAGTGCCCTTCTTTTATTACCGTCATGGCCGATAGTACAATGGCTACAGACGCGATACAAGAAACAGGGAACTTCCAACCTGACATGAAAAATCCGTTTTAGGCGACCTCGTTTATATTTGACCCCCCCCCCCGAGAAAGTTACTGTGCTATAAAATGAGATAGCCATTGGTCAGTCATCATGACTGGTCCGTATTTTGGTCTTTTCCACATCCTTCTTGACAAGCGAAAAGGTCAAACTGTTTTCAAAATATTTAACCAAATGTTCAAAGACAAAGCTCCATTATCACAGGGGGAAATAGATTGTACTATAGATGTACGCCGCTGAAAACTCTTTTCTTTCATCTTTCATGCAATGTTCCCCCTACAGCGACTTTCATACTTAATGCACCCACACATTAACATTTTCATGAGCAACCTCCTACTGTTCATATGCCATAACTGCCCGGGATATGAGCCGGAAGTCCAGCTACCAGTCTCACATAACAGCGGGACATAAAGTGAACATCAAAAGTTTTAATAGGTTTAAGCTAATCTTTTCATTTTGTTTAACAATCGTTCGGCCTTTTAAGAAAGATAAATGTTGTGATGAAGACTTTTTGGTTTATAATACTGACGTATAAATTAAGGATCATTAAACATTGCAGAGACATAAAATGTAAAATGGCTAAATTTGACAACAAGATTAGGTCAGGTGACATGGCCTGAATTAAATGGACATCAGATGTCATTGGGCGGTGACATTCGGTGAATGTGAGCAGTTTTGAGATATTTGCCTGTCATTGTCGTGAAGGAAAGAGAAATTGTCAGAGTAATTGTTTATAGAGTAATCCTGTGATGTTACTGTGATGTTCTTGTGATGTTCCTGTGACATTCTTGATTTTTTTTCCCTTTGATGTTACTGTGATGTTCTTGATTGGTTCCTGTGATGATTCTGTGATGTCCGTGAGTGGTTCCTGTGATATTTCTGTGATGTTCTTGATATATTTGTGTGATGTTGAGATGTTTATCATTTACCTCCACTTCACCTCTATTGCTGAATAGAAGAGAGGGGTAACTGGTAATAACTGGGATCCGACCTGTAGCACACACAACTCAAACAAGAGGTCACAAACAAAGCCCCTCTGAGTACTATAGCCACTCTTTAAACATGTGCTCACTTCTAAATTTACCTATAAAATGACTTCATTTATCCTGTTTATTTCAGAAAAATGTTGGTTAAATCGTACATCGAATCCAAACTAAATCAACGAGTGAAAATGTTTGAACCAAAAAATGTATATTACTATTAAACGTTTCTTGAACAATGGGACGTTTAGTTTATCAACAGTGACTCTTAATGTGACGTACCATGACTCTCACATCCTCTATATCCACATTGACTCTCAATGTGGCGTACCATGACTCTCACATCTTCTTTATTACATTGACTCTCAGTGTGACGTACCATGACTCTCACTTCTTCTTTATTACATTGACTCTCAGTGTGAAGTACCACGACTCTTACATCCTCTTTATCCACATTGACTCTCAGTGTGACGTACCACGACTCTCACATCTTCTTTATCCACATTGACTCTCAGTGAGACGTACCATGACTCTCACATCTTCTTCATCCACAGTGACTCTCAGTGTGACGTACCACGACTCTCACATCTTCTTTATCCACAGTGACTCTCAGTGTGACGTACCATGACTGTGGAAGTCAGGAAATGGCGTAACTCCTGTTAAAATGTTTCCAGTCACTGGCAAACAGTTTCGAAGCATCGATCCAAGGAGCATTTATCAAAGGGGATGTGGGTGGGGTGGGGGTGGGGGGCATCATGGTAGCTCAGATAAAACGTTTGCGGAAATGTTAGTCTTGCTCTCCAAGTCTCTCCAGCTCTCCGCTTACTGACTGTAACAGGATACATTAAGACATTTTTGTACCCCGGCGGTCAATTAATGTATTTTTCTTTTAAAACATGGCAAATACAGGTATTATGTCATATACAAGTTTTGTGAAATTTAAGTATTATCATGCATAAAACATGTGTTATGTCGATTGCAAGTATTTTCATTTCAAATACAAGTATTGTCATGTCAAATACAGGCATTATCGCGTCAAATACAAGTATAATCGTGTCGAGTACAAGTATTATCATGTCGAATACAAGTATTATCATGTCAAATAAAGTATTATAAAGTCAAATACAAGTATTATCAAGTCAAATACAAATATTATCGTGTCAAATACAAGTATTATCAAGTCAAATACAAGTATTATAAAGTCAAATACAAGTATTATCATGTCAAATACAGGTATTATCACGTCAAATACAAATATTATCGTGTCAAATACAAGTATTATCAAGTCAAATACAAGTATTTTAAAGTCAAATACAAGTATTATCATGTCAAATACAGGTATTATCGCGTCAAATACAAGTATTTTCGTGTCAAATACAAATATTATCGTCTCAAATACAAGTATTATCGTCTCAAATACAAGTATTATCATGTCAAATACAAGTATTATCGTGTCAAATACAGGTATTATCGCGTCAAATACAAGTATTATCGTGTCAAATACAAGTATTATCATGTCAAATGCAAGTATTACTATTATAAGTATTATAAGTGGCCTCGCGAGAGGTCGATGAAAAATATGCACATCTCTCACGCTCCTTTAACAACTGATGAAACGGTTTAGTAGTGTGCTACTTTCATCCCCCACCATAGCCGATAGTTCAATGGCCGTGGAGGCACCGCGGGAAACATAGTTGACTGAACAGGACAGGAGTTGAACCCGCAACTACAGATTCGTTCAATTTATCTTCAAGTTAAAGGATGTTAGCTTTGTATTGAACGTTTAAGGCAAGGGTGGCAAAGGAGTCGGACAAAAGTGAGTGGGTGTTTGATTGTCTGATAAATCGCCACGTAATGGGGGCGAATTTCGTGACCCACCATTATTGTTATTCCAGAAATGAGACAAAATAATTTTAAGAGAATTGAGTTTCTTCCTTTTCCATACATTGTAACACACTAACACATACCTACCATCAGTGGCGTACCGGGGGGGGGGGGGGGATGCGTGGGTGCGGTCCGCACCAGGCGGCACTTTTTATTACTTTTTAGGGGAGCGGCAAAAATGTATAGATTAAATTGAAATACCTAAATGAGAGGGCGGCAAAATCGTCTTCCGCGCCGATACCCACGGTACGCCGCTGCCTACTGTTATTAATGTTAATACCTAGCGCTGAAATTTTTGAAATAATTTTATTATATTACTGTTGACTATAGTGTTATTAATGGCTTTTTAGATTACGGCCATGCCAGTGTTTGATTATGTCAATATTGTTTCATGGTTTTCCCGACACTATAAACTGAGAAAATTATTAGAAAATATCATTACTACGTTCAAATTCTATTTTGTATTTATTTCTGGTCTGGCTTTTCTTCTTTTACATTTTTATTCCGCGTGTGTCGAAATGTAGACATGACCGGCGGCCTGCAATTAACCTTTGTCTAGGTTTCACCTTTCACTTCAGAGTGTTGTTATCAGCATGTTATCACAGGATGATGGCTGCGTTATCGGGAGTAGAGTCGTTTTAAGTCGTAAGGGAACTAGGTTGTGCACCCCTCCCCCCCCCCCCATCCCCTGGTTAGGCTTTTCAAATGCAATTCAGATAAAACTTCTAGCACAATAAAGTTGGGGTACAACTGCTTGCACAATCTCAACGGTGTCTGTGGGGCCAACACCCACTCGAGAAATAAATTTAAATTTGAGGTCCTTTGTTACTAATTGAGGACAACATCAAGTGGGTAGGTGTGTGTGTGGGGGTGTAAAGTTGTGACGGTATCGATGTTGGTGAAATCAGTGCACAGTGCACACAAACAATTGTTGACACCGTTTGAAGCGATCGATCACTTGGGAAACCTTCCGCTGGCTGAATGGGGGTGGGGGGAGGTTAAGCAGGGCTGACGGGTGCATTGTGGTTAGGCGGGAGGGATTGACAGAGGTGCCCGGAACATGGGGGGGTGTCAAATTATCGCACACCGTTCAAATCAAAAGCTCAAAACATATTTATCACACAAAGCTAACGGTAATATCATTTTTTGTTTGTACTCAACACTCAGTACGATCAAATCCCGACCGACACCCACAACCCCCCTTGCCTCTTCCTCCCTCCCACTTCCCTAACCCTGATGACGTGACGCTGAGCTCTGTGTCAATAGACGTATTGTTTACTTCCAAATGGCTAGAGCGATTCATTAATGTATTTTTTTTATTTCTCTGCCCCGTCGGTCATATTGATCAGTGGAGCCGTTTGTAACAGTCGGTATGATTGTTTAAGTCGGTATGATTGTTTATAACATTCGGTATGATTGTTTGTAATGGTCGGAATGACTGTTTGCCATAGTCGGTATGATTGTTTGCAATAGTCGGTGTGATTGATTGTAATAGTCGGTATGATTGTTTGTTATAGTCGGTATGATTGTTTGTAATAGTCGGTATGATTGTTTGTAATAGCCAGTATGATTGTTTATAATAGGTGGTATAATTGATTGTAATAGTCGGTATGATTGTTTGTAATAGTCGGTATGATTGTTTGTAATAGCTAGTATGATTGTTTTTTTATTCTTGTTGGCGGTGGCTCTTCGTGGATATGTCAAACTCGGGAGTCCCCCCCCCCCATTTAATATTGTCTCCCCTTAACTCCATAAAAAACTTTTATATAAATATTAAATTGTGTTGATATTTTTCTAGGTTTGATATATTCAGATTTATATAACAATAGTAAAAAAACGTGTGCTGTCGAGTAAAAATTTCTGTGAACAACATATATATATATATATATATATATATATATATATATATATACATACATATACAATGTATATTATACATGTATGTATATAATTCTTTTGAACATTAAAAAACTCATTTCCTTGTATGAATCTGACATTGTTTATAAAACTACCTGAATACATTAATTGTAAAAAGTCATTTTTTTTTTTCATTTTGAACCAACAGGTTTACTGTGCAGAGACAACAAGGTTTACTGTGCAGATACAACAGGTTTACTTGCAGAGGCAACAAAGGTTTACTGTGCAGAGCCAACAGGTTTACTGTGCAGAGACAACAGGTTTACTGTGCAGAGCCAACAGGTTTACTGTGCAGAGCCAACAGGTTTACTGTGCAGAGCCAACAGGTTTACTGTGCAGAGACAACAAGTTTACTGTGCAGAGACAACAAGGTTACTGTGCAGAGACAACAGGTTTACTGTGCGGAGCCAACAGGTTTACTAGAAAACTGACCATTGCTTCAAAGAGGTAGTCATGAATCATGACGCCTTACTGTCCGTCCCACTTCCTGATCAGCAGACACATATAATGTTGGTTTAAATCAACCAAAAGTTTGAAGAAAGTCGCCAATTTTCTGAGTGACTCATCACCAAACCAAACTCCCAAATATCGAATTAGAAAGGTAAGAAAATTCCATTATGAAAATATGCACATTAATTCGCGAACTTACGTTGATATGCCGGGGGGGGGGGGTAGGGGAGAAGGGGAGGTACCACCAATAAAGTCTGATGGTAGCATCATTGGGTTGTTTTTTTTTTATATAGAAAACTGAACATAAGTCAATTTATGAAGATTTCGAGAAAAAATTTTAATTGAATCAAAGAGAAAATAAATTTGCTCGCTCCGAGTGGTAAAACAGAATTTGATCTTGATATGATCAAGGAAATCAATCCAAACTCCAAATCTTTCAGGGTGCAATTCACTTTTATTCATAGGTAAATAATGTACAATTAATTGATCCGTTGCAGGCTGTAAAAAAAGGAAAAAAAGTGATTATAAATTTGTATTTAATTGATCTCACAGTTTGATTTGTGACTTTACTAGTGACAGTTTTTGGTGAAGATAAATTTCTCCCCTTCCCCCAGGGATTGGCGAGGAACTTTCCTCTCTTCGTTTTAATTGACACAATTCTTTTTTTTTTTTCAATTCTTATTTCCTGACTTACACATTTCCCGGACTAAAAAAAAAAAAATTAATTGTTGATTTTAACGAAATATCTTCCTCGTCTGACGTAGTACTGAAACTGTACTGAACCTTGGGGTTGTGTTGACACACATATTGTACTGTATGACTGATGCCATTTATACTGTATTGAACTTTCGAGGTCATTTATACTGTATTGAATTATTGATGTGATTAATAATGTATTGAACGCTAAATGTCCCATTCATACCATATTTAACGATTCTTGTCATTTTTACTGTATTGAATGATGGATGCTATTTATACTGGATTGAATCATTGATGTCATAATTATTGAATCCCGAATGTTGTATGTCATGTATAAAACCGAATCGACGACTAGATGACATTGAAACTCATATGACATAAATATTGTGGGCTAATGATGGATAATTTATGATTGTTGATTAGATATCTGGTATAATTGTTTATGTTAATTTGTACAAAAAAAACAAAAACATTGAAATCACAAGAGATTACATTTTCCTTGGAACAGCAAATAATTTCAAAACTATTAATGTGTGTGACATATGTGTCTAATTATAGTTAGAATAGTAACTTAACTTTACAATAATAATTATAATATGTCCAAGGCCGAGTGGCGCTGACATCATTTGTGAATGATTAGTGATATCTTTGACCTGGAGCTGTGCAAATACACCATTTAAACTGAAACCGATAAGTTGAAAGCATCTGACGTCATTTATGGAAATGGTTCCCAGCTTTGGAAATGTTTTTCTACTTAATTATATGATATAATTATTTACATTATTATGTAAGTTATTCGTTTCAGCTTCTAATTTTTTAATTAGAAATACTGTATTTGCTGTACCCTGCAAAATTTTTTGCATAGAGTTATATTCCCTTAGGTTTGATCAGTAGGCTAGGTTATTTTTGGTTTCGGACGGATCCGATTTTTTCATGATTTTTATTACTATTGTTTACGTTTGAAGATTTTAAGCACTGAATACTGTTGTATTAATTCTTTGCACTTTCGATTTTAACGCCAGAACTCACACCGCTATTATTTATATAGATTTTTTTTTATTTTGTATATTCAGCTGTGTATTGCTCTCAAGTGCGGGCTAATATTTGCAGGATTCATATCTTCAAATGATTCACTGCGACTAAATGCGCCATGCTGGTTCAAAGCTAATACATGGACACTATTATTACATTTGCGACCAAAATAACTGCGCTTGAAAACAAAAGCAGACATGCTTTGAGGGCAGTAGACTGACGAGTTTAGTTAAGACCACAGATATAAAGTACTACATCTATTACATGCATTTGTAAATTGGTGTTATTTTTGGAAATTCGGAGGAAGTGACGTACGCATAGTGTACGCTGCCATGTTGCATTTGTCATATTGCTTTGGAGCAAAAAAAATAATCAATATCTCCATGATATGTACAATTTTTGTTGACGTGGGGAATAAATATTGCAAACAGAAAAAGCGCGTAGATAAATTATCAATCGACCAGTATCACTTTTAATCTCGGCACCGACATTCAATGTCCATGCCATGATCAACTTCCATCCTAACGATTAAAAATGATAGACTGAAACTGATCTATTACTAACATCTGTGGTTCAAACCACTGGACCTCTCCAACTAGATCAGCGAGTAATGGCGTCAGATGGTCTTGTTGCGAAATCTGAATGCTATCTTTTTTAGCTTTTTGGGATCAACGCTTACTCAAATTGGTCTTTTCTGATGTTACTGCACCTTTATGTCTGATTAGTGTGTTTGTTTCAGTGAAGTCCCTGTAAAGATGATATTTTTATCTCTTATATCCTAAATACCACTGATGAGGTTATGCCTGTGGTGCCCTACTTTACTCCTCCACTATAACCAAGAGTGCAAGGTCCATGTACCACGGGAGCCATAGCACGGGATTTTAACCATGACCTTGGTCTAAATCTGAAGATCGACTCAGGGATCCTGAGGTCGACCAGTCGATTATCCGTCCCCTCACCCATATTGATGAATTTACATTTCACCCTCAGCCCCATGCTCCAACAACCCCTCTCACCCCCCAGGCGCCCCCCCCACCCTCACCACAGTTTATGTTATGACTTTCTTTTTTTGTTTTAGTCTTTCTTTTTTTCTTTCTCAGCTTGATTGCTGCTCACACTGAATGAAGTTGTGTTTGCTAATTTACCCTCACATATTCGACCACGCTCTGTGACATTTCACCTAACTACTCACTCCCAACCAATGTTGCCACTCTCATCATAGTCAACGTCACCACCCCCGCCTTCCTCACCTCTCACACACACCCTCACTCACACCCATCCCAGCCGTATCATCATTTCATCAATAATTAACATCACAGCCGTGTTTTTCACCATCACACTTTCTCATTTACCCGCATCCCATACATACACAAACACATATCTCCCACACACAGACACACATCACACACACACACACACTTCCCCCACATATAAACACACACTTCTCCCATTTACAAAACTAAAATTCTTAAAAATGCACACAAAAAATATCCCACATATAAACACACATCTACACACACACACATATACTACACACACATCTCTTACACACAAACACATCAGCCACTCACACACGCGCACATCTTCTACACAATATCTCCCACATACACACACAAACAAATTTAACACATACAAACACACATCTCCTAAAAACACACATACACACACACACTTATCTCCCCTCCCTTCCACCCAACATTATTGCAAATATTCACCCACACAGCTCACACCTACCCAACACATACATCCACACACGCTCTCACTCCCCAAACAATTCTCTGTCATTTCGTTCGAGCACTACGCATGTGCGATCATGTGTGAAGTATTATTAAGTTGACTGGAAGAGAGTCAACTCACAACCGACGGGTCTGATCGCCAAATCCAACCAGGTCCACGTGATATTCCAAGAATAGTTTTTTTTTTGTTTTTTTTTTCTGATTTACGGGCAGTTACATTCTTTAACTTTCATTATTGTGCACTTTATTTTATCGAGTCTGAAAGTAAGTAAAATGCCCATCTTAAAAGGGAGATAATTTCAATTTCTAAGAGCGGCTGTGATTTTTATTACCACTCCTTCTCAAAGGGATTCTATGTATATTTATTACGACCTTCTGTAATCAATACTGATTTGAAATTGAAAAACGATAATTAACCTTGAGGATAAAAGGATTAAATACGAAATTCCTTTATTTATTATGTTGCGAAAGTTTTCAAATACATTAGATGCCGTACATGTCTTCAAATTTCTGCCCAGTTTGCTAAGACACTTATCAGATACCACTTATCAGGAATTCGGAAATTTTTAACATATGATAATTAATTAATTTAAATCATTCGACCCTGGATTGGAGAACACCAATGATCTTTTTCCCATAGACCATGGTATGTCTCCCAGACCAGAAGCCTGGCACAGGAGATAATTTCTTGACCTTAATGATCATGGTTCCTGTGCTAGGTAAATATTTATTACAATTTAAATCATGTACAAACAACAATACCATGCCTTTACTATCACAACAGAATACCTGGCCCGTGCTGTAGAATTTTCACGCTAGGGGGCTGAACAATACAATACGGGAAATTTTTATATTGTAACAAACATGCACGTTAATTTTAATTTATATATGAAACATTTACATTTAAAAAGTATTTTATTTTTCCATATCGCTAATTCATTAAATATTGGCACGGTCATTGTAATTTTATTTTCTCCCTACTTTGAATTTCATTGAAAAGATAAGAGAAAATTAAAAAAAAAAAAAAGGGGCATTCACCCAAGTAGACATTGCCCACACCATGGGCCACTTCATTTAGCTCCCCTTTCTTGTGATACCACCCACCAACATTAAGTCAGCAAATTTATTAAACTCGCTGATAGGGGGGGCCGTTTTCTCCACTCTCCCATCCCCCCCCCCCACCCTACCCTTCCCCGCCACCCCGCTCCTATCGTGCAATGAGTCTTAAGGCCAAGGGGGGGGGGGGATGGAAGTGGAAAGTACAAAGAGGGGAGGGAGGTTGGGGGAAAGAGATCAAATATTTAACCAGTCATCCCAACACTTTCTACACAGCGCCAGAAAGAAAATTGCCAGTTTGCGTGTCGGGCTGAATGGAAGTTCCAACAAAAATTGCATTAAAACCTCGCCTTCCCGAGTCTGACCTGGCCTGGAGACTGCCTTGATGATATGCTTGAGAAATCAAGGGCATTCATTCACATACAATATTTTTTTCTCTCCAGCGGCATTTACTAATAAACAGAGGTGTGTTAACTTGGAGATGTGAGGGGAGGAGATCGAAGATAAGAAGAGGGAAAGGGTCGAGGGGTGTGCAGGAGATGGGGGACAAGGGGGACACACATACAAACATACCCCCCTACATACATACAAACATACCCCACACAATACACAAACATAACTCCCCCCACCCACACACACACACACGCCATCACTCTTTGTAATATCAATTTACCCTTCGTTGTATCACTGCAACAGGTTTCTAGGAATGTCTAGGATGGTTTGCAGTGGTCTTACTTTTGACTAAAATTTTAGATTCTAAGACTAGGTGGGCAAACCACGGCCCGCGGCCAAGTCTAGTCCAACAGATAAGAATGGTCGTCATCGGAAATAGAGGGAAAAAAAGCAACAACAGGTAAACCCCAGTGTGAAGTCCCTGTAAGGATGAGAAGAAATCTCTAGATTTTTGGGTAGTGTCTTTCTTTTCATCCCCCACCGTAGCAGATAGTGCACTACTGGAGGCACCACGGGTGACATATCGCGGGACTTAGCCATGATCTGAATATCCAGTGGTCATCACCGAAGATCGAACCAATGACCCCTAAGTGTCGTCAGTGGAGTGCTTTACCAGACGACCATCCGTCCACCTGTAAACCCCCATTGGCATGTGTTAATCCTATCACGGCCCGCCAATAGGTCATCTGTGTCCATGTCAGGTTGGGGGAGGGGGGAAGGCTCAACAACTGCATGTCTATTATTTTTTGTTTAACTGTTTAACTTTATTGTCTCTGGCCCCCTTCCTCTCTCTCTCTCTCTCTCTCTCTCTCTCTCTCTCTCTCTCTCTCTCTCTCTCTGTGTCTCCTTTCTCCTTCTGTGTCTCTTTCTCCTCTCTCTCTCTCTGCCTTCCTCTGTCTTTTTACCCTCTCTCCCTTCACTTTATCACTCTCTCACTCGCATTCTCCTCTCTCTGTCCCTTTCTCTCTTTGTTTCTCCCCTGCAACATATTGTCTGCTAATCACACCTACATTGTACATATACTAAGTAACAAATGAATACTTACACTTTTTGTGTACTTTTTGAGGTTCTTTCTTCTTTCAACATCCCATTCATAAATTTGTACTCAATCACAGGGGGGGTAATCATAGTTTCAAACTGTTTCTCAAAAAGTACAACGACAATAAAAAATAAGAACTGTCACAATAAATAAAAATAACAATAATAACAACAATCTAAATTAAATACAATTCTTAACTTCACATGTAACTATGACAATGGGTCTAACAAACAAACAAAAATATTCAGATTGTTGGGTGAAGTTAGAAAAAAAAAGTATAAAAAAGTAATAACTTTCAAGATAAGTTTAAAATCAATAAAAACATTTTGTTTCAAGGGAGAGAACCATCTGAAAAAGAAGGCTAGAGACACGTGAGAGAAATAACTCATGTAGTGCTACAATAAAAACGTTTAACGGGACGTAAATTGCCCTTGTATTGTTTAGAAGCTGAACATTGTTTTCAAGATTACTATTTTGAGACCCGTCTAGCTCGGCGCCCTGTGCATAATTATTTAAATAAACGCATTTAACTGCACAGTTCGGGAATGGTTTTTATTTACTTTTTGTTATTTATTAATTACACTACAAATAAGGCCCATACAATGCGTAACAAACATAATTAAACCTTCTTTAAGTTGTTTTTTATATTAATCATGTTGATGATCATATAAAATAATCCGATAGTCTGTTCGAAAAAATATCATGATCACATAAAATAATCCGATAGTCTTTGTTCAGAAAAAATATCATGATCACATAAAATAATCCGATAGTGTTTGTTCAGAAAAAATATCATGTTCACATAAAATAATCCGATAGTCTTTGTTCAGAACTCGTTCCCAACGATTAAAATCTAAACAACATATCAGAATATCGTTGTCCATGTCCTTTTATGTAGACAATTTTAAATTTGTAATCAGTCAAAAGAAGTTTCCATCGTAGAATTCTGGAATTATTTATTTTGTCCTGTCATCTGCAGAAGGGAGTTTGTGATCAACATGAATCACGAACTCATTTCCCAAAAGATATTTTTGCAACTTCCAAGACACTCCATGTTATTGCCAAAGCCTCTAGTTCAATAACAGAGTAATTCAACTCGGCTTTACTCAGCTTCCTGCTAACAAACTTTATAGGTCTGGGAATGGAATCCTCTAATTGTTGTAATGCCCCATTTTGTACTGGCATCAGTCGCCACTATCAGCTTTATTGAAATCTATAGTTGAAAGTACAACGTTATTGTTAAAGTTTCCTTTATAATGTTCGGGAGTGTCTGGCATTTATCCAGTCCAAATTATTTGTTGAGCATCGTCTTTTTGTTAGAGATATAATGGCTCTACCAATTTAGTGAAGTTCGGAAAAAATTCTGTAGAAATTGCATAATCCCAGTAAACTTCGAACATGTTTTTGTTTATGTGGTATTTCAATGTGCAGAATCTTTTGCATTATTTGAGAAGTTGGTCTGTAGGATTTGTGTGAGATTTGATATCCCAAAAAGTCTAGTTTATAATATCCTATTTTGATTTTTCTGGAGCTATATGTAGACCATTGTCTTTGAGAATATTGAATAAGGTTCTTAAAACACTTATATGCTCCTCCAGGTTTTAGTGTGAACGCAAATGTCATCAACATAGTGTGTGACATTGTTTATGTCTTGTAACAATTTGATCATCATTTGGAAAAGGTGGCTGTGGCATTGACTAAGCCAAATGGCATTCGTCCATTCGTAAAAACCATTGTAGAGTCCTGAAGGCTGTTAAATGTATGCTTTCTTCTTCCATGGGGATCTGCCAAATCCTCTCACTAAGTCAAAGTTAGAATATATTTTTGATTGAGATATTTTGAGTACTAGATCCTCAGTATTCGGCAGTGGTTGTCTATCAATAATAGTTAATTAATTTAATTTTCTATAATCGCAACCATGTTCTCAATTTTCCATCTTTCTTTTACAATGACCATAGGTGACACATAACTGGAGCTAGAAGGTCTAATTAGTCCTTTAGTCAACATATGTTTTATTTCATCATCAATGTGTTCTGTATTTAAACGGAACATCATATAGAACAGGTTTGAACATTTCATTTGACATTAATCTGATTTTGTGTTCAATAATATTGGTACAACAGGTTCATTAGATATATCTGTGTATACTCATTCAACAAATCTATCAATTTTGATTTAATAGATTCTGGAAGTTCATTGTTTATATTTATTTTGGATGAATCAAAGTTGGCTTCATGATTCAATGTGGGAATTGATTTCTCATCTTGTTCATCCACACTGACGATGGCGAATAAATGATGTGGCCAAATGTTCATCATCAATGAAGTTGAGGTTATTATGTGTGTTATTTCTGGGCTGAATATGTTTATGTTTTCATGTTAACAGCAACATTAGCTACTTGGAGAGATGACTTATCTGGATTTTCATCATTTGTTGGTTGCAGTACTTTCCTTAGATTATCAATATGGAATTGTAAATCTTTCCCTTTTATTTTTACTACATAATTGACTTCAGTTATTTTTTTATAATTTCATAAGGCCCTTGCCATGTACTATCAAAGTGTCCTTTCTCCAGTAACTTTACAAATACAGAATCACCAGGTTGTAGTGTTCTCGGAATCTATGTTTTATTCTTTATTTTGTGGTGGTGATATTGTTTCTAGATAAATTTTCCTGTACTAACTGTTAGCATAAATTATATTTCTTCTGGTGTCATTAACTAACTCGTGTGGTGGTAATTGTTTTCGTCTTCTTCACATATGCTCTCCTTGAATAGAGTAAATGGTCCTTTGGGTTGGAACCAAACATGAGTTCGAAGGGTACGAATCAGTCGATTCGTGGGGGATTTCTCCTATAGGCGAAAAGTATCAACTGTAAGAAGTTATCCCAGTCTTGTCCATGTTCCTCCATTATTTTTCTTAGCATTGTCTTAATGGTCTGGTTGGCACGCCAACAGCTCCATTTGCTGAGGTCTATATCTCGCTGAATATGTCTGTGTTATTTTAGCATACTCATGAAAGAATGAGTCATGTGTGCCTGAATTGTGATCCGTTGTCAGATAGAATAAGGATGGAAGCGAATCTGATGAATATATCCAGTAAGGCTTTACATACAGATTCAGCTGTAACTTCTTGTAGTGGTGTGGCAATCCATCTCGTTGCGAAGTCTATTGTTAATAAAAATATCTATGCTTCCTTTTGACATTACTGTTAGTGGTCCAATGATGTCGATATGATTTTTATTGAAGGGCACCGAAGATGTGTCCATCTTTAACAAAGGTGCAGTATGTTTAGGGCCAATGTTGTTGTGTTTTTGACAAATTAAACACGATTTTATAAACAGATTTTATGTCTTTAAGTGATTTTGACCAGTAGAATGTTGCTCTAATTCTGTGAAGAGTCTTTTAGGACCCAAGTGACCTGATAATGGAGTCGGTGTGCCTCTTTCAATATTTTCTGTCGTATGATTGAAGGTATCATGATTTGATTAACACTGTTGTCAATTTGATTTTAAATTTTCTGAACAGTACGTTGTCTTTCAAAATATGTTACTTGTTTAGTATTATTTTCAGTGTCTTTAACCTGTCGAAATATTGTTCTAAGATTATCCTCTTCTGTAATTTGATCAGTAGTTCTTTGTTTATGTCCATCATGACTGTTTGGCTGATATCACAATTTACTGTTTTGATATTCTCATTGTTTATTTTGTCAGTTGCAGATCTGGTCAAAACATTCATATGACTGATCTAATTTAGTAGCATTGAGGTTTTGTTGCTCAATTTATTTTTTCAAATTATGTTTCAATTGTTCATAGTTGTTTTATGTTCGTGAAAGCAATGTTTTGTTTTCTTATGTCCTTGAAGTTTTTTGATGATATAAGCTGATCTATCTTTGTTAGGAATGTATTTGATTAGCTATTGTATCAAATTTTTCGTATCATTCTAATATGTCTTCTGTGCCATTCCAGTTGTATAGGTTGTTAAATGAGTAAATACACATCAAGAGGTCTGGTTCTTTATTTGGATTTAGATCCATTAAATATTTTATTACACTTTCACCTTTTTCCTCAAAGCCATCATTTGAATAATGCGTTGGAGTTGGTTTCGCATTTGGTATATTTCCAACTATTAAACTGGCTACGAGTGTTCTAAGGCATTGATTTTTCCGGAAATCCAGGGAGTGTCTAATGTCTATTATAGCTGTACGACATATGACTTTCTGACCATCTCCTAACTTTATGTGTTCAAGTTTATCAGTCATTTGATCTCTATGTATAACTTCTCGTCAACTATCACGGTTGTGCAACCGAGTCACGCAAACACATTACAGTTGTTGTGTTACAAAACATGGATAGAATATCAAGTTGCCCTTGTCCAAGCATGGTGGCGACTGTGTTTTCATAGGTTCTGTTTGTTGTAACTGCATTTATCTTTCTCTGCTGTTTCGTTGGACTCATGTTTGGAGACTGTCTTCGGTTTGTTGGATATTGTTGCATTATTTATTTGGTTGAGATCTATAATTCTGGTAGGTTCTCCTATATCAATAATATCGAATGTGTCCTGGTTTTTTACATATAGCGAGCTTTTGATCTCTGGCTGGTAAACTATGAAATCTACGTTGTTGTGTCTGCATAACGTTCAAATCTTTTTGTACTATATTGTTGAATAAAAGTGTATCTGGTGCTATCTTAGTCAGACATTGCAGTGATTAGTTGTTGTTTGTGCACTTTATGTTGCTTGATGTAACTGTATAACTGGGGACTACTCTGATTTAGTATTTTGTCCACCAACAATAGTTCAATGATTTGTCTGGCATTTCACTGTCTATTCCAGACATTTTAATCCAGTTCATTAGATTAACAGTTCAATAATGTTGATAAATTGGATGTGATGGATTCATTATAGTGTTATGGAACTGGTTTCTATAGTGTTCTTCCGTTTTGTTGTAGTGCTGAAGCAAGTATTTTTTTACCATGTCATAGTGCTTGCGTCTTCCTTTAATGTTGTTAAGGGCTGCTTGCGCTTCATGTGTCACAGATTCATATAGATATACTATCCATTCACTTTTATTGATATTACTTAAAGCAAATTGTCTCCATGATAGAAAAAAAACTGTCGATGTCTCCATGCTTCCCATCAAAAGGTTGAATTCGAATTTTGTCTTTGGCAGCATGTGATCTGTTTTTTCTGTGTTTATTAGTTTCAGTTTGGACATTCATTCTTAACGTCAATTTCAGCCATCTTCAATTTGAATTCTTGCTGCCTGTCCAAATCTTCTTTCTCGGCCCTGACGTTTTCTGTCTTCATCTTCTTTTGGTCTGACGTTTTCTGTCTTTTTCTTCCTTCTCGGCTTGCCATTCTCTGTCTTTATTTTCTTTCTCGATTAGTTGCAGTCTGTTTTTGTCATCTGTTTTTGACATTCCCGAACATACTTTGCTAATTGCAAACCTTCAAGCCCATCAATTTACCATTTTGGATACACCTGTTTGGCGTCTTGTTCCATTATGATTTAATATAATAACATACAAGTCAAAATGTCATAATAGTATCGCTGCTATGATGTCATAGGTTAACACCGTTGCCACCATAATGTCACAGATGGGTTCACTCTGAACATTATAAAATAAAGGTAGATGTGGTCGACTGTCAAAATTGTGTTTATTGATGAACATAATAGAATGAAAGGAATACAAATGAATATATATATAATCCAGTG
This sequence comes from Bulinus truncatus, assembly GCA_021962125.1. Classification (NCBI taxonomy): domain Eukaryota; kingdom Metazoa; phylum Mollusca; class Gastropoda; family Planorbidae; genus Bulinus; species Bulinus truncatus. Next base: position 101,787 of record JAGDYQ010000341.1, on the reverse strand, counting down.
AAATAATATAAATTAGGCCAACACACTAAACTTTAAGTTCAAATATCCAGACTCTGAATTCACAACATATTATCCCCATATGAAATATCCTCCACCTTAGAAGTAAAAGTAAGTCCTCTCACCTCAAGAGACCTGTGTACACTGCCCTTCAATTTCTCCTTCTTCCCTTTCTCCACCCGGACATTCACTCACCTCAATCTATATTATTTACAAACACACTGAGTTCATGCACAGCTCAGTGCACACACAACACACAAAACACATCATGACACGGTACCATAGAAGTGGTGTGTGTGTGTGTGTGTTGAATGCAGTGGTCCTAACTTTTACTCGCCGCAGACCGGTCGACATTTGATAATTTTACCGCGGCCCAAGAGGGGTAAGTGTCGCACTATCCTAAGAGAAATACACTACAATAAATAAAAGAAAATAATGTATTGTTTTCTTGGGCGGCCCAGTGCCATTTGATCCACGGACCGGTACTGGGGATTGGGGACCACTGTGTTTGTGGGTGCCCAGAGATCGGACAGTTTGGTTATACTTTAGAGCGGCAACTTACAGATAATGAATAGGAAAGATAGGAAAACGTTGCAAATGTACCAGTATATCAAACTTGTATTAAACTTTTTAGTTGCATAATATCGATACGACTATTACCAGTCGATTTGATTATACACTGTAGGATGTTGGTATGCTGTCAATATTTCTTTTACGTTGTAAATAACTGATTGAGAAAAGGCTATAGTAGGCCTACCATTGGTAGTGAAAAAAAAACTTGATCGATCGCGAAACTATATTAGTTTTACTTTAGTAACTTCAAAAGTCAAATAATCGAAGTAAATATATTCAGTCAATTTAAAACACTTCACGCTATAGACTTGATTATTAGAGATTCTATGAAATTCAAAGGAATGTGGTTGGGGATAAATAAGTTTTGCAAGTGCGTCCAAAAAGCTATTATGCTGACCCTGCCCAAATGTGTGTATTTTCTTAATTTTTCACCAAGTACTGCATTATATAAATGCTTATTGAAACATTTTTTCCGATTTTGATTATAACTTTACAATGATTTTTTTAAGGAATCAGTAACAAAATAAATTTAGATGAAACAAATATGCTTCATAAAGCTCAAAATATTTAACCAGAAAAAGTATATATTGTTTATTAAAAGTATACATTAAATAAAAAAATAATAATGACAATCAGAAAATATGCTAAGCACTTGGGAAAGGAAAATATTTAGGAAGTTATATGGGCAGTAAAGAAAAATAACGAGTGGAGAAGTAGAACCAATCCAGACCTGTACAATCTGTACGAAGAACCAAATATCTGGCTGATATCAAAATGAATAGATTGAGGTGGGCAGGAAATAATGGAAAACAACAAGAGATCCAAAGCAATATATAGGCAACACCCAATGAGAGAACGCCTAAATGCAGACCAAGAAGTAGATGGTTGGAGGAAGGGAGAAAGACCTTAAAGCCATAAGAGTGAGAGTGGAGAAAGAAGACCTTGAGTCGGGAAAAGTGGAGAGTAAATGGCAGGTCAGGGCCATAAATGGGTTGTAGAATTAAAAAGAATAAAAATACAATTAGACGGTCATCTTTATGCATAGTATGAGATATATACATGGAAAAACTACACAATTATCTCTCTCTTTGACCCCCCTCCACGCGGTGTATAGTGTCGGCGGATTTTTGAAAACCGACACAGATGTCGGTGTCAGTGACAATATTTTGGTCGTTTTATCCCTGATTTTTATGATCTGGAGTGTGTGTGGGGGGAGGGAGGAGATGACGTAAAGTCTAAAAAGTGCATAACTTTATTAACTTAATAAATGGACGATCTGTAAGTATATAGCTCTACCAGTCTGTATTTAGATTTAGACTCCATTATAGGTATTCAATAGACTAGTGAGTGATGATTTATAATATCGTAAAACAATGTTACACAAATTTAAGTAAAATAAGTAATTATTTCACTAACACTTTTCAAAATCCTACATAAGAAATTTGATTTTCATGGTTTAAATAATTTTCTCCGACATGACCAGTTGCTACAACTTTTTTTATTGTATATTTTCCGTTGCCCGTCAACTAATTTTATGGTTTAGAATGTTCTGTCAAGGAAGGGCACTGCAAAAAACCGTTCAATTAGTTGTTAATATGAAATGAGATATCACCTCATTCATACCGCGACTTTACACACAAATAAAGTGTCAAAGTATTGTCCACCTTATCGCTTTTTATTTGATTATAGTAAATAATAAATGTACTTTATTGTAGGAAAGAGGAAAAAGGGACTACAGTTCTAAACTGTGTGGGGCCAACAATTTCTGTCTACGGTCTGACTTTAACTGATGAGATTTAGAGATTTAGTTTTTTACTATAAAAATGTCAACAAGTAAATATTATTGATTTCTGTGTGATTTCTTTCAATAACATAGCTGAAAATTTAAATGTCTATTTACTCTTTCACATTTCTATAAAGATGATTCTGAATGTACCCGGGTCTGTCTTAGGATATCGGAGGCTCTGGGCAGGGGGGAGGGAATAGGAGAGAATTTTGATGCACGGGGGCCACAATTGGGCTCTTCAAGATTGAAAATGAAGGTCGGGCAAAGACTATTTGTTTGCCGTGTTTACGTGAACCAATGTGCGTTCAAAGTGATGTTATAGAATAAATGGAAGGAGACCAACTAGTCTGAAGGGTCGTACGTGGCTCGCGAGCTTTAGTTTGTGCTGGATAATGACTTTTGGGAGAATTGAGGGGGAAGGGGGGGAGATAATCAAGACTTTAGGTATCTTATGCAGTTAAGGGTTTATAGGAGTTTGTGCTAGACAGCGTGGCGATAAATAGCATGATTCGGTCATTGGGCAACTCAGTTTAACCATACATAATAACAGATCTGGTTACATGGAGTTCGTCTGACAGACAAACAAACACACACACACACACAGTACAGTTGGTGGTTCCTGATAAAGGCACAATGTTGCGTTTGTGTGTATGCGTGTTTGTGCGTCGGCATGTGTTTGTCGGCATGTGTGTGTCAGCTAGTGTGTATCGGTATGTATGTGTCGGCATGTGTGTGTCGGCATGTGTGTGTCGGCATGTGTGTGTCGGCATCATGGATATCTAGATATAACACCAGGATAGACAACCAAACAAAATTTCATTCTAGCCGTGTACGGTTTAGGCTGACGCAAGGATTAAAGCCCAACAGACGGCATACAATAAAATGTGACTTTTTATGTCTAGTATAATATTTTTATTTAAAAAAATGCTTTCTAAATACTTTCTACTAAAAAATAATTGTCAATTTTTATTGTAACTACAATTTCTCGTAAATAAAATAACGCTATCAGGTGACTGGCCACGAACGCCATTTTGATTTGTTTACGTTTTGTCAGTCATTCGACTACACTAAAATGGACTCAGAATCTGATTATTTAGAGGAAAATAAACTTGATTCAAGTGACAAAGATGAAACTTGGGAGCTCATTACTTCTTCAGATGACTTTGAAGCTGAAAATATTAGTTTTAATTCAAGTTTTCAACACTTCCAAACTCACATGTGTAAGTATTGAACCAACCTGCTTTGACTTTGTCTTAATGATCTTTATGTTTATTTATTTATTCATTTATTTATTCTTTAGAACTTAAAATGTGGGAATAGTTATAAAATAAGAGAAAAGTATAAAGATTTATATTTTATTATATAAAGGTTTATGTATAAATATTATTTATTTAGTTCTCTACCGCTAGAATTACTGTTACTGTTTTATTTTTGTGTTATTGCCAATCAGCAGATTTTCGTAAACACAAAAAAAAAAATAACTGAAGTTTACATAATATTTACATATCTGTATTGATGATATTTTGTTTTCATCATTATAAAATAATTAATTGTAGCTCGATAAATAAGCTGAATTTTTTTTTTATTTATGGTTTTCTTTACATATTTTTTTAATCCCCCAGATCATATGGCATGATGATATGAATAAATTGAATGACACATTACCAGAACCACCGAAGAATTTTCTACCTGAGAGGGATCCAGGCATTCAACAACTCGGAGGAGCTAAAACAAGGGAAGACATTAGGAAATTCTGCAATGCAGTGGCATTTTTAAAACTTTATTTTACTTTGGACTTAGTAATTCATATTTGTGACTAATAATAGCAATGACAGACCTTATGGACCTACAAAACCTTGTGTTTACCAAGGCTGGTTTGATCTTACACCAGATGAATTCTACAGATTCTGTGGACTTATCATGTATGCTGGACTTGTTCAAGCACAGAACATTGACTGCTTCTGGTCTACTAAATCACTATACAATGGACTTTGGGCCAGAGCTTTTATGTTTCGTGATAGATTGAAATCTATAATGAGCTTTCTAAAGGTGTCTAATCCTCAAACTGAAGACAAAACCAACAAGTTATGTAAAGTACATTTTTTCTTTAACTTTATTAGATTGTAATGTATAAAATTGTTTCAGCCTTACCAAGATATATCAATAGATTAAAGAATGATAAGAAATAAAGGTAGATATATTTTTAGACAGTACATAAGGGATAAGCCGACTAAGTGGTGAATGAAGTTATGGGTATTAGCTGATTCTCTTTCTAGGTATACTTATGATTTTCATTTATATTTAAGTAAACAGGATAATGGGCCTTTTGGATTGGCATATGGGGTGGTAATGAAATTAATTAAATCTTTAGCTAAAGAGGGGTATAAATTATTAGTCGATAATTTTTATACTACTATACAATTGTCTAAAGATCTATGGAATTTAGGGGTAGGAGCATGTGGAACTATTCTTAGGACATGTAAAGGTATTCCCCAATCTTTGAAAAATATAAAAGATTTTGAAAAAAAATCTAAAAGAGGGGATATGAGATGAGTTAGAAAGGGAGTTATTGACAGTACGATGGAGGGACAATAAAACTGTTTCGGTTATGTCCACTATGCATAATGGAAATGGATTTGGAACATTTAAATGACAGACTAAGTAAATGGGAAATTTTAGGAACTTACTGTTGACCAACCAACCATAATACAGGATTACAATAAATATATGGGGGGTGTAGATAAGAGTGACCAGTTTATAAATAAATATAATGTTCTATGAAAAATTATCATAAGCTGGTATAATAGTTACACTAATCTTGTAAAATATTTTTAGCAAAGTTATAAAACATACTGAAATTGAGCTTTGTTGTTATCAATAGACATTTGAATGTTAGTTTTTATAACTTAGATTTATATTTTGAATTTTTCTTGTTGCATGGTCAATGTTGATCCCAGCAGATTTTTGGTCCTTTTTCTGTTAAAACACATCATTTTTAGAAATTTTTAAATATCTTTTGTATCTGATTATAATGTCTTCAAAAATATCCTACACACAGAGAATTGAATGTAGTTTAATAAAAAGTAACTTTTATTGAAATGAATCATAATGAATTTTTTTTTCTTCTTTGTGTTTGTGAATTGTTTAATTTATTTATTTTTGTTTATTTTTTTCATCTAAACTTTTTAAAAATAATAAAATACTTGCATAATAATATCACTTTGAAACATATATTGTTAAAAAGCCCTTTCAATTTACTACATTTTCATATATATACTATAATAACATAATTTTTAAAATAAAAGCTTTAGAGAAATATTAGTCGATAAAAATTTTAAAGACATTGACGAATTAAGATTGAAAAAGCTGGATGTTTTTTTTAACAATGTCAACAGAGGAGGGCTATTGAAGCCATCTGAGTACACCTTCTCTACTTGCCTACTAAATTGGAAAGTATTCAATTCATTGAAAAGATCAGCAAGTAGTCTGAAACTATTTCTAGAACAAACAAATAAAAAAAAAATTGTTTAAATTGTTGATAGAGTAACAATTGATGAGTCATTTCTGATTGAAGAAATTATTTTTTTATTTCAATCATAATTTAAAAGAACTTATTTATGTTAAATTTCTTAATTTTTCGTCTAAAAATTATGTTAAGCAATTGAATGAGACCGTTCATGAAAAACCAATGAAAAAACGAAAAATAATTAAATTGACAAAATAAAGATTTTAAATTAAAAAATTTGTTATTAAAAGTTTTCAAACTTTAATTGCGTTTGTGTTTATTTCATAAAAACATAAGTACCAAATATACAAAACTGCTATTAAACATGAAGACTAACGCTTAACACTTGATTGTGTGTCAGCCTAAACCGTATTTTTTAAAATATTGGTTGTCCTTCCTGATGCTATATCTAGACTTCCATGGTCGGCATGTATGTGTCGGCATGTATGTGTCGCCATGTGTGTGTTGGCATGTGTGTGTCGGTATGTATGTGTCGGCATGTGTGTGTGCTGGTGAAGACTCTCTGCCAGAGATGACATCATGATCACTGACACACTTTATAATCTGACCAGGACGGTAGCGGCACTCTTCTGGATTTACATCCAACATACACCCCTCCCTCCCTCTCATCTCCCCTCCTCACTGCCCCGCCACCACCCCAATCACCAACACCCCCACCCCGCCAACTTCCTAACCTTCCATTGAATCGCTCTCTAGCTGCTCGTTAAATATTTCATACAAATGTGAAAGTGGAAGTTTTGTTATTGAATGACGGAGAAAACCTGGCCAAGTAAAACTTTGTTTACGTTTGTATACAGAGTGGCGTTGTATAAAGATGTCCTCACACACACACACACACTCGGTCCCCCATCCCTACACACATGCACTCACGCACACACTATGCAGTCAGAATGTACAGTAGTTCTATATGAATTAATTTGTACTCATATGTGTTTGTTTATTTGTATATATTATATCGACACTTCTGTTTATCTGGCCATTGTTGCAAGCCTTTAAATAATGATTCTCTTTATTTTGGTGACAATTAGAGGGCCTAACGATCGGTCATTTCATTGTCAGGTGAGTAGAGATTGTTCAGCGCTTAACCCCCCCCCCCCTTTTCCGTTTTATAGTTCAACATTAGAAAAAAATTAACAATTTAAAACTTTAAATACTGGATTGAGTATCATATCTCTTACTTAGTCATATATTTGTAATGTTGACACAGGCCGTAGGGTGCGGGGGGGTGGGTAGGCAGGGGGGGGGGCGGGACCCCCCCTGCGGTTTGACTGACCCCCTCTGCTTGTTTGGTCTACTTAGTAAAATGTATTACCTGCCCCCCCCCCCCTGCTATTGCCTGGCCCGTGCTGTAGAATTTTCACGCTACGGGGCTATGTTGACGTATGAAATGTTGAATATTAGACAAATACAGTCTGAATTATCTTCACCATGAAAGCCATTGGTTTAACAGACTGTGCTATAAATTCTCCAAAGCTAACACAATAAACACATATCTAAAACAACAACATTGTGTTATTTATAGAATTTATTTCGAAATGTTTTAATTAAAGCCGGCTAATTAAATAGATTTAAAATTCTCAGACATAGCTCCTACTGTAATAATCAATATAAACAAAAAATGTCGTTTCCATGTAGACAATGTTTACATTTGATATTCTGGCTTAGCCCATAATTTATTTAGACACATGACGGCTAAGGAGTGCTCATTGTAGGGTTGAACTTTTCTTTGACTGCACATTTTAAATTACTGATCACAATCTGGTTTTTAAAAAAACATTATTTATTTTTTTATTTTTAGTGTGTTTAGAATATTCTAGTCAAGTGAACATATTTTTTTGTTGCTAAAGATAAAGTGTGAGCTGCAGTTGAAAGTTTTCAAGAAAATTGTGTATAAATGTGAACATAGAAAATAAATCTAAAGATGAATTTGCGATTGTTTAACATTTTAAAAACATGATAAAAGATTTTGTTTGCACAAAAAAATACATTAAAGAACATTTCATTTTAATTCCGAACACAGAAGTTGAATCTTACCCACTTGGATAAAAACTTATGCAAGAAAGGTAAAGTTGTGTACATACTTGTTATGTAGTTAAACTCATTATACTAGTATAGTTGTAGTATTAATAGCCTACATGAATAACAAATTACAAACGATGAAATAAAATTTAGTTAATGGCTGAAGAAAAAAAATCTCTACGGATGTAAGTCTGGTACTTAATAAATAATGAATGTGTTTGTCTCGTGTTTGTGATGGGATGTAAGTCTGGTACTTAATAAATAATGAATGTGTTTGTCTCGTGTTTGTGATGGGATGTAAGTCTGGTACTTAATAAATAATGAATGTGTTTGTCTCGTGTTTGTGATGGGATGTAAGTCTGGTACTTAATAAATAATGAATGTGTTTGTCTCGTGTTTGTGATGGGATGTAAGTCTGGTACTTAATAAATAATGAATGTGTTTGTCTCGTGTTTGTGATGGGATGTAAGTCTGGTACTTAATAAATAATGAATGTGTTTGTCTCGTGTTTGTGATGGGATGTAAGTCTGGTACTTAATAAATAATGAATGTGTTTGTCTCGTGTTTGTGATGGGATGTAAGTCTGGTACTTAATAAATAATGAATGTGTTTGTCTCGTGTTTGTGATGGGATGTAAGTCTGGTACTTAATAAATAATGAATGTGTTTGTCTCGTGTTTGTGATGGGATGTAAGTCTGGTACTTAATAAATAATGAATATGTTTGTCTCGTGTTTGTGATGGGATGTAAGTCTGGTACTTAATAAATAATGAATGTGTTTGTCTCGTGTTTGTGATGGGATGTAAGGATGAACGAGGCTAGGTTGATGGATTCCCAAAATTGTATGACGTTATGACACCTCTAGTTTATTTCATTGGCCTACGTAAACATTCTTTACTGCCCCAAAAAAAAAAAAGTAAAATGTTGCCTCAAAAAAAGGACGGGGGGGGGGGGGGAGAAAGGGGGGGAATTGTTTTCCTCAAGACACGAAACACTATGGTTTGATACACTATGGTTTAATACACTGTGGTTTGATACACTATGGTTTGATACACTGTGGTTTGATACACTGTGGTTTGATACTCTACGGTTTGATACACTGTGGTTTGATGCACTGTGGTTTGATACACTATGGTATGATACACTATGGTTTAATACACTGTTGTTTCATAAACCATGTAAGTTAACTCGTTCAATGCTATGTCGCCTTGAACTAGTTCACGTGTTCTAAAAACTGGATTTAAGTTGGGTAACCAAAGGCGGCTGGACGTTGTGCTGACCACTCAATCCCATTATCTACACTTCATCTTCCCCGACGCCCCTTTAGGGATAAGGGAACTTTACATACTTATTTAAGACTTTTTTTAAAATTCAAATTATTATCTTTTGTTTTAATACAATTTCAGATAACGCCCTTAACGAAAACATCAGACATGTTCGCAGCAGTCTTTAGCTGTCACGTGACGTTTACAAGTGTCGGGAAGTATTCCACCACGAAGCTTTGACTTCCAACAGTTTAAGAGCACAAAAAGAGTCCAGAAAAGTCTATGCTCCTAACTCACTGAATGTGCCATCTGAAAAAAATTCAGCCAGGGATACGCCCAAGTCCACTAGTCAGGAACTATACCCTCAAACAAACAACGAATGGTCCAAAGTGACTTAATTTAACTGATATTTTACTCAGTGTCTGATGAGATTTTGAGATCTGCTTACTTGGTTGCCAAAGAAAACTTAAAATAACATTTAAAAAAAAAAAATTTCCCGTCATGCCTTTTGGAGCATTTACCAATCTGAAGGACCGAGTGCTGCAGCCATCCAAAGACGCCGCCCAGTTGGCTAAGGATTCAATTCATAGGTCAGTGAACTGTTCGTCTATATATATATAGACTCTGTGGAGAGCCGTCTCTACATCTTTATGAGCCCTCGGGCAAACTTATGTAAGATGACAGTATTTAAAAGAACAATATATAACATGTTAATTAGTACGGGGGTCTTACACACATTGGCACCCATCAAGGGATCTGGCTGGTGTATGCGAAACGTAAAAACAGCCATTAATTTGTGTGTGTGTGTGAGAGAGAGAGGACTTTGTTACTCGGAATGCAGTGTTTAAAAAAAAAGCCAGAAACTTTACAGAAATTATTTAATGTTTTGTTTTTTGTAAACGTATTTTTACTTTAATTCCAGAGGGGAAATAATGAAATAATAAATTATATTTTGAATTTCTCTTTTTTAAAAAAAAACATTTTGTATATATAAGATAAGTTTTAAATATCCAGTGTTTTAATACAAAAATGACGTGATCAAGAAACGTGTAGAAAGACGCCATCTTGAATACATTATTGATTGGGTCAATATATTCAGGCTTTACATTAACATACATTTTACATTAAAAATAACAAAAAGATGTGTTCTTACAAACTAAGAAACTAATAAATAAATTAATCTTGTGTGTGTTTATTCCCTCATCAATGAATCCAATGTGTTGTTTTCAACACAGAAAAAAAAACAACAACAAAACACAGACTGTGCTATGTTTGTGTATAATGGTATTGATCAGCACAGAGTAATTTCCCTTGTGGAAACACACGTTGTCACAGTTTCCTAGAGAAGAAAAAACCGTTCACATCCATGTTCTTTTTGTTTTTGACGTAGAATTAATCAGTGGTTCTCAGTGTTGTAGCTTTTGACTCAGAAAGCACGACTTGATGAAACCAGCCTTCCCTATTATTGTACAAAAGTAAATTAACATACATGTCTTCGTCTGAATCCAATAACGTAATTTTATTTATTAAACTTTGACAGAATTTTTTTTTTACTAGTTGCAACTTTAGCATTGTGTGCAATATTTGTTTTTAGAACCACTGAAAAAAAAATAAATACAATGCAGTTTTCATTCCCTGTATTTGTAGTGTGATTTGTTAATGGGATATATGTATGCATTACTGGCTTTTTATTCGTTACAGCAGAAATAAACAATGATTAATAAAGATAGACATATAGATAGATAGAAAGACAGAGAGACAGAGAAAGAGAGAGAGAGAGAGAGAAAGAGAGAAAGATATATATATATATATATATATAGAGAGAGAGATAGATAGAGAGAATGAGAGATAGATAGACAGATAGATAGATAGAGCGAGAGAGAGAAAGATAGATAAATAGAGAGAGAGAGAGAGAGGGAGGGAGGGAGAGAGATAGAAAGATAGATAGTTAGATAGATACATAGATAGATAGAGCGAGAGAGAGAAAGATATAAAAATAGAGAGAGAGAGAAAGAGAGAGAGAGAAAAAAAGATAGATAGATAGAGAGATAAATAGATATATAAATAGATAGAGATATATATATAGAGAAAGATAGACAGAGAGAGAGAGAGAGAGAAAGAGAGAGAGAGGAAGAGAAAGATATATATATATATATATATAGGGTTGCCATATTTTTTCACGGACCAACCGGGACAGTTCTGTCTTTTTTACTTTAGGTTTAGGGATGTCGGTTCCGGGGGGGGGGGGGGGGGGTATGAAAACAGTAATGTAAAAAACACTTAAAATACAGAATAGATAATCTTTGTTATTTTATTCATAATGGTACACAAACATGATATTTTTACAAAACAAAACAGTTTTCTTCTTGTTGTACCACTCGTATTTTTCACTTCTGTAAATTTGTATCACTGTGTTACTTACCAAAATATTACTGATCACACAAGAGCAGATTAATCATTCTCTGATCTAATAATTTTGCTCAATTATTTCCAAGAAACTGTGCCCTGAATTTAAACCGGGACAATTTCAACAACCGGGCGGGCACTGGGACAACCCAGTCAATCCGGGGCTGTCCAGGCCAAACCGGGACGTATGGCAAGCATATATATATATATATATATAGAGAGAGAGAGAGAGAGAGAGAAAGATATATAAAGAGAGATAGATAGATAGAAAGATAGATAGATAGATAGATAGATAGAGAGAGAGAGAGAGAGAGAGAGAGAGAGAGAGAGAGAGAGAGAGTTTAAGAAAAATTAAGAGAAAGAGGATATAAACAAGAATCAGAATATAATTTGATGATGTAGATCGCTTGACTGCCGATCTGAGAGACACGGGTTCTATCATCGGTGAGAACTAAAGGGAACTTTTCCAAAACCTAGTGAAAGCTGTTATGTCCTTCAAGTCACTCAGTTTCAAATGCGTACCTGACTTTAATTGAAGTAGTAAAGGCGGCAAGTCGTTGTGCTAACCACACAATCAATTCTATGCCTAGATTACAAAAAACAGATACATTCTACAATTCACATGTCCCGATGGTCGATAAGGGAAGTCCTTTTTTTTAAAGTAAACTAAAATTCAACGTAATTTACATTTATACACATACACATATCATACACAAAAATATAAACACATACACATATCATACACACAAATATAAACACATACACATATCATACACACAAATATAAACACATACACATATCATACACACAAATATAAACACATACACATATCATACACACAAATATAAATACATACACATATCATACGCACAAATATAAACACATACACGTATCATACACACAAATATAAACACATACACATATCATACACATAAATATAAACACATACACATATCATACACACAAATATAGACACATACACATATCATACACACAAATATAAACACATACATATATCATACACACAAATATATACACATACACATATCATACACACAAATATAGACACATACACATATCATACACACAAATTTAAACACATACACATATCATACACAAAAATATAAACACATACACATATCATACACACAAATATAAACACATACACATACCATACACACAAATATAAACACATACACATACCATACACACAAATATAAACACATACACATATCATACACATACATATAAACACATACACATATCATACACAAAAATATAAACACATACACATATCATACACAAAAATATAAACACATACACATATCATACACACAAATATAAACACATACACATATCATACACACAAATATAAACACATACACATATCATACACAAAAATATAAACACATACACATATCATACACACAAATATAAACACATACACATATCATACACACAAATATAAACACATACACATATCATACACACAAATATAAACACATACACATATCATACACATAAATATAAACACATACACATATCATACACACAAATATAGACACATACACATATCATACACACAAATATAAACACATACACATATCATACACACAATATATATCAACACACAAATATAAACACATACACATATCATACACACAAATATAAAACACATATATCACACATATATAAATACAACACATAACATATAAACACACACACACACATATCATACACACAAATATAAACACATACACATATCATACACACAAATATCATACACATATCATACACATATATAAACACATACACATATCATACACACAAATATAAACATACATACACATATCATACACACAAATACAAATAAACACATACACATATCATACACACAAATATAAACACATACACATATCATACACACAAATATAAACACATACACATATCATACACACAAATATAAACACATACACATATCATACACACAAATATAAACACATACACATATCATACACACAAATATAAACACATACACATATCACACATATATAAACACATACATATCATACAACAAATATAAACACATACACATATCATACACACAAATATAAACACATACACATATCATACACACAAATATAAACACATACACATATCATACACACAAATATAAACACATACACATATCATACACACAAATATAAACACATACACATATCATAAATATAAACACATACACATATATACACAAATATAAACACATACACATATCATACACACAAATATAAACACATACACATATCATACACACAAATATAAACACATACACATATCATACACACAAATATAAACACATACACATATCACATACACATATCATACACAAAAATATAAACACATACACATATCATACACACAAATATAAACACATACACATATCATACACACAAATATATACACACATATAAACACACACATATCATACACACAAATATAAACACATACACATATCATACACACAAATATAAACACATACACATATCATACACACAAATATAAACACATACACATATCATACACATACACAAATATAAACACATACACATATCATACACACAAATATAAACACATACACATATCATACACACAAATATAGACACATACACATATCATACACACAAATATAAACACATACACATATCATACACACAAATATAAACACATACACATATCATACACACAAATATAAACACATACACATATCATACACACACATACACATATCATACACACACATACACATATCATACACACAAATATAAACACATACACATATCATACACACAAATATAAACACATACACATATCATACACACAAATATAGACACATACACATATCAAACACACAAATATAAACACATACACATATCATACACACAAATATAAACACATACACATATCATACACACAAATATAAACACATACACATATCATACACACAAATATAAACACATACACATATCATACACACAAATATAAACACATACACATATCATACACACAAATATAAACACATACACATATCATACACACAAATATAAACACATACACATATCATACACACAAATATAGACACATACACATATCATACACACAAATATAAACACATACACATATCATACACAAAAATATAAACACATACACATATCATACACACAAATATAGACACATACACATATCATACACACAAATATAAACACATACACATATCATACACACAAATATAAACACATACACATATCATACACACAAATATAAACACATACACATATCATACACACAAATATAAACACATACACATATTATACACACAAATATAAACACATACACATATCATACACACAAATATAAACACATACACATATCATACACAAATATAAACACATACACATATCATACACACAAATATAAATACATACACATATCATACACACAAATATAAACACATACACATATCATACACAAATATAAACACATACACATATCATACACACAAATATAAACACATACACATATCATACACACAAATATAAACACATACACATATCATACACACAAATATAGACACATACACATATCATACACACAAATATAAACACATACACATATCATAC
The DNA here is from genome assembly GCA_021962125.1 of Bulinus truncatus. Lineage (NCBI taxonomy): Eukaryota > Metazoa > Mollusca > Gastropoda > Planorbidae > Bulinus > Bulinus truncatus. Next base: position 86,539 of record JAGDYQ010000341.1, on the reverse strand, counting down.
ACACAAATATAAACACATACACATATCATACACACAAATATAAGCACACACACATATCATACACACAAATATAAACACATACACATATCATACACACAAATATAAACACATACACATATCATACACACAAATATAAACACATACACATATCATACACACAAATATAAACACATACACATATCATACACACAAATATAAACACATACACATATCATACACACAAATATAAACACATACACATATCATACACACAAATATAAACACATACACATATCATACACACAAATATAAACACATACACATATCATACACACAAATATAAACACATACACATATCATACACACAAATATAAACACATACACATATCATACACACAAATATAAACACATACATATATCATACACACAAATATAAACACATACACATATCATACACACAAATATAAACACATACACATATCATACACACAAATATAAACACATACACATATCATACACACAAATATAAACACATACACATATCATACACACAAATATAAACACATACACATATCATACACATAAATATAAACACATACACATATCATACACACAAATATAGACACATACACATATCATACACACAAATATAAACACATACACATATCATACACACAAATATAAACACATACACATATCATACACACAAATATAAACACATACACATATCATACACACAAATATAAATACATACACATATCATACACACAAATATAAACACATACACATATCATACACAAATATAAACACATACACATATCATACACACAAATATAAACACATACACATATCATACACACAAATATAAACACACACACATATTATACTTACAAATATTAACACATACACATATCATACACATAAATATAAACACATACACATATCATACACACAAATATAGACACATACACATATCATACACACAAATATAAACACATACATATATTATACACACAAATATATACACATACATATATCATACACACAAATATAAACACATACACATATCATACACACAAATATAAACACATACACATATCATACACATACATATAAACACATACACATATCATACACACAAATATAGACACATACACATATCATACACATAAATATAAACACATACACATATCATACACACAAATATAGACACATACACATATCATATACACAAATATAAACACATACACATATCATACACAAAAATATAAACACATACACATATCATACACACAAATATAAACACATACATATATCATACACACAAATATAGACACATAAACATATCATACACACAAATATAAGCACACAGACATATCATACACACAAATATAAACACATACACATATCATACACACAAATATAAACACATACACATATCATACACACAAATATAAACACATACACATATCATACACATAAATATAAACACATACACATATCATTCACACAAATATAGACACATACACATATCATACACACAAATATAAACACATACACATATCATACACACAAATATAAACACATACACATATCATACACACAAATATAAATACATACACATATCATACACACAAATATAAACACATACACATATCATACACACAAATATAGACACATACACATAGCATATACACAAATATAAACACATACACATATCATACACAAAAATATAAACACATACACATATCATACACACAAATATAAACACACAGACATATCATACACACAAATATAAACACACAGACATATCATACACACAAATATAAACACACAGACATATCAGAGGGGACCAATGTAGGCAGTGCAAGATAGAAACATACGGCATAAGATGTGGTTACGTGGAAGGCGTGGTCCTTGTATTAGTGCAATGTACATGGTATATATTTATTTGATACTAATGACACATGGCCTATTGACCATACTAAAGTAGGACATGCCGTGATATAAAAACAGATGTAATAAACAGTTAAAAAAGACGCAGACTACAAAATGTCTCATTCATACAGACAGATAGACAATAAGACAGAAGTTCACATTTAAAGTATACCCGGCGATGCACGGAATAGCGTTCAACTAATTGTACTTAAAGTTATACATTGGGCTGTTAAAATGAAACAAAAACACTGTTCATTATACACTACAAAAGAGCTAGACAGGAACAGTTACAGTTATCACATTCAGTCACAGATACATGGATTCCCGCTCAAAACCGGGTAAATTGTACTATCAACAGACACTTACTAACGTTTTCGTAAGTTGTTCAAATAAAACATAATGACAGATACCCAATGAAACGGACAGAGACATTTATGTAGAGATAGTCAGTCAATTAGATAGATAGGTAGATATATTTATAGATAGATACACATACATACATATTTATATAGACAAGCAGACAGACAGAGAAATAGTTAGACAAACTGACCGGCTGGCAGACAGGTAGACAAACAAACAGACACATGGTTACATTAAAATGACATAGGTCTAACAGGGACAACAAAAGGAAAAACGAAACGACCATGAGGCAACATTTGGGCATCATTGCCCCGGGCAGCATGCCTGTAATTGATTCCAAACATAATTTGTGTGAGTGGATCACATGATAAAATGGCCCCCCGAGGGGCGGTGGGTTCGGTCGATGCGGGTGGTGGGTGGGGGGAGGGGGAGAGATTGAGGTGTCATACCGTTCCGATCAAAACAATAGTGTGGGAGAGGGGAAAGCACCATTTGCTTGTGGGCATGGAAGATAACTCTATTGTTTCGAGACACCGAGTTGTGGTTCTTTGTTTGACTCGAAACAAGAACAGATTCTATCTATCTATCTATCTATCTATCTATCTATCTATCTATCTATCTATCTATCTATCTATCTATCTATCTATCTATCTATCTATCTATCTATCTATCTATCTGTCTGTCTAATATTACGTCCGTCAAACTTTTAAGAAATATTTATGTTATATTTTGCATGCGTAACCAAGCAAGCAGTAAGGGTTTACTTAATATAGAGATGTTACTTTCGCAAGAAATTCCAGTGTCGCGTGGTAAAGCGCTTGACTGTCAACCTGATAATCCTAGGTTCGATCTCCGATGAGGACCAATGTATTTTCAGGTCATGTTTAAACTTCCCTGTATATCTCCCGTGGTGCCTCCAAGACTATCGCACTATCGGCTATGGTTGTGATAAAAGAGGCACCAAAAAAAAACAACCCGTCCCATTGGTGGCTTATGGGATCTAAGAGAATTCTTCTCATTCTTACAGGGACTTCATCATAGTGGTTGTATAGAACTTTAAAAAAAATATAATTCTAAAGTTAATTGCATTTTTATACAATTTTAGAACAAGACGTTTTTATTAGTACCAGAAGTAAACGTGACCCCCCCCCCCTTCTCCAAAATCTGTCACAATATAACACTGTTCAAAACATTACTGAAGATTTACTACTTATATTAATGTTGTTCTAATGTCACCCGTTGTCAGGATAGCTCTGAAACAGATTGACAAACATATGAAACGGTTTTCATAGTAATACATTTACATAAAGTAACAAAAGCACTTCTAATTATGACATAAAAATATATATATTTCCATCAGGTTATCTATAAAACTTTTTATGATATACACTTTGAAACAGTGTAAAACATTTTTTTTTACGAAGACCATAAAAAATAAATAAATAAATTCACGGAATCATCAACCCCCTCGGTGTGATTTTAAAATTTGTCTCTAGACATTCATTTCACACCCCGGGGTCGAGCTGTTAAAATTTTTGGAGTTAGGTTACAAAGGTCAATCTCATTTCAACATATTTTAAAAAAAAAAAACAAAAAAAAAAATATCTAACTCATTATATTCGTCTGGTAGCCACTCTTCCCTTGGGACACAAGGGGACACTATATTTGTAGTGAAGTTGACCCCAGAGGTCACTGTCTCACACCCAGTGCCTCCAGAAAAAAATGACCTAACTTTTAAGTGACAGATTTGAAATTGCATTGACATATTAAAAGAAGAAAAAACATGGAAGATAGGACGAAAGCAAAATAAATCTCATAGTCAGGCATTATCTTTGATTATATTTGATGGCCGTGTTGATACCATATTTTTGTGGTTTCGGCTCTTCAGTGATATTTGAAACTTTTGTGGTGTTTGACCTTCCTATCCGTGGTTTTTATGAAAAGGCAAACTCTGGGGCTACTTATGGCATACACTTTTATAGACCCCCCCACCTTTTGGGACTTTAATTATCTGATTAGTATGTTGTCTAACATAACATGACTTAACAGCAAATAACGGGGCTAGAAGGGCCCATGTAGTATAGTATAATTAGGGTTCGAAGTCGCGTAACGTTACGCGTAAGTTACCGTAAATTACGCGTAATTTACGGTAACGTAATTTTGGAAAATTACGCGTAAATTACGGTAATTTAAAAAATGCATATTTGACGGCCATTTTTAATTGTTTCTGTCGCAATTTGTTGTGTAAACAGCGGCGATTAATTAATTTCAGTGATTAGGAGTACCATCTACATCCGGCCACAAGCCTAAATCGGAAGTATTCGTTTGGTAAAACAGCGTAAACCGCATAGTATATTGTTTGTTTTAATCGTTTTAGTAAACATAATAAAATAAATATTTTCATTAAGGAAGCCAAAGTCTGGTTAAAAATAAGACAAAATCATAAAATTTTTCTACACAATGCAGCCATGAGCTGTATGGCAAGCGGCCGCAAGCCAAACGGGGAGGTTATAAAACCCAAAAATCCAAAAAATAATATTAATAATTTTTAAACATTATCTAGATATGTTCCAAATGTCATGAAACGTATAGAAAACATTTTTCCCTGACATGAAATTTTTTTTATTGTAATCTGGAAAAACCCAATTTTTTTAAACATTATCTATATATGTTCTAAATGTCATGAAACGTATAGAAAACATTTTACTGTGTATAGTGCTTCCGTCGATCGCGTCGGCCGTATTACGCTGCGTATTGCACCCACGTCGTCTGTATTTCGCTGCGGATTGCACTAGCGTCGATCACGTGTGCCGTCTTTTGCTGAGTTCGGCAACCGCGGTGGCCGTATTTCGCGCCGCATTGCACCCGTCCAGCGTTGACCGTATTAGACGGTATTACTTAGCCAAAGATGGCCGCCGCTGATGCAGTCAGTACACGACGAAATACGTGGACGACGGGGCAAATTAGTATGACCGGTTAATTACAAGTTAAAACCTTTGAAAACATTATTAAAAATACACCTACTAGCAATCAGTGAGCGTGAGCAACAAAAGGAACATACATTTTCAAGTAATTGGGAATTAATGGTACGCGTAATTTAGGCGTAACTTATGCGCGCCAATCTTACGCGTAATTTTCAAACCCTAAATATAATTAGTGGCCTAACATTTGCAAGCAATGACCTAGAAAGCGTTTTTGTCAAAGGCCTTCAAATGTTATTAGGCCTAGTGCTTTTAAAACAACCTTTAAATAGGATTCACTAGACGCTAATATGTCCTTTGTCCTCAAATTTACTTTCGGCTAGGGTCACCAAAAAAAAAAACAACACAGCCCCGTAGCGTGAAAATTCTACAGCAGGGGCCAGGCATTCTACAGCAGGGACCAGGCATTCTACAGCAGGGGCCAGGCATTCTACAGCAGGGGCCAGGTATTCTACAGCAGGGGAAGGATGGTTGGGTGGTCAAGCGCTCGACTGTCGTGGACCTGACGGTCCGGTGAGGACCAATGGATTTTTAAGGTCATGGTTAAAGTCCTCGATATATCTCCCGTAGTGCCTCCATGGCTATTGCATTATCGGCTATGGTGGTGATGAAAGAATGTAAAAAAAACGCCCCATTCATAGGATCTAAGAGATTTCATCACATCCTTACATGGACCACACACACATACCTTTCCAATGTGATACTTAGGCATGTGGTTTGGTGATGTGTCTTGCAGCAAACAGTCGACCTTCTTCAATTTTTTTTAAGGAAAATTAAAACTCGCTGCGTACTCATGCATAAACTTTACCGTAACCCAAAGGATATGAGTACCACCAGCTGGGAACCTTGGGATAGTACAATACAGTCAATAAGAAACAAGTTTAAACGGAAACAAGAATTGATATAATAAAGATAACAGAATCATGTTACAATTGTTACATATAGCAAGCGAATGGAACACTTGAAATTATAAGTGAAATACAAAACATCCTATCATTCCCCCTCTATCCATAGGATAAAAAAAACATACAAACATACAAACAGATAAAGTGTTTTTGTATTGGGAATTTCTCTTAACCAAAGCAACACGCTTTTACATTTCTAACTTTAGATTCCTTGAAGCGTCTCTCTGCCCCACCCATTTTCGTCTGCCCCACCAACAAATCATCCCATATTTCTCTCTCCCAGCTGTCTCTCTCTCTCTCTCTCTCTCTCATTCGAGTAACTCCACGGGGGCTGAATTTACATAGAACATCGGACATCAATTATAAAAGGTCCCACTTCATATACACGATACTTGTTTCCACCCCACACCCTCCCCACACCCATTAAGGAACTCGATACAGAGTATTGTTTTATACTGGGGGGAGGGGAGTGGGGAGAAGAGGGACAGAGGGAAAGAGAGAGAGAGCTTTCCGTGTTTGTCGGAGGAAGTACGCACCAGAGTAGCCAGCAGAAGTAGCCCCACAGATCAAAGGACGTGTTTGGAGGCGGGTGTGAGTAAGTTATGTGTAGCGACATGGCTGCTCATGTTGACCTAGCTTGCAGGTTCGGCTTGTCTCATTCCTTAGGTCATACTATATTTGCATAATATTCTTTTTTTTTTGGTTATATTTCTGTAGCGCAGGAACATACCGCATGGGCTATTGTTACGTCTGGTTGTGGGGATACGAACAGTGGTGTCTGCCGATTATAATACGTAACAAAACCTTGCAACAGGCGTGACAGCAGATCTAGTATATACAGGCGAGTATACAGGCGAGTATACAGGGCGAGTATACAGGCGAGTATACAGGCGAGTATACAGGGCGAGTATGCAGGCGAGTATACAGGCGAGTATACAGGCGAGTATACAGGCGAGTATACAGGGCGAGTGTACAGGCGAGTATACAGGACAAGTATACAGGGCGAGTATACAGGCGAGTATACAGGCGAGTATACAGGCGAGTATACAGGCGAGTATACAGGCGAGTATACAGGGCGAGTATACAGGCGAGTGTACAGGCGAGTATACAGGGCGAGTATACAGGGCGAGTATACAGGCGAGTATACAGGCGAGTATACAGGGCGAGTATACAGGCGAGTATACAGGGCGAGTATACAGGGCGAGTATACAGGCGAGTATACAGGCGCGAGTGTACAGGCGCTATGTTTACATTGGTCGTACATAGGGAGCGACCGATATGCCTTTTTACCGATAGTCCGATACCGATATTTTCCCCCAGCATTTTTACCGATACCGGTACCGATATTATCTTTTTAGGGGCTGTCCATTATTTATGTCAACAAATTTTTGGCGATTTTTACCTCCCCCCCTCCCCCTTATCAACAACTTGTCAAACTTCCAGAGACCCCCCCCCCCTATAAAATTACGTCAACATTTGATTACCCCCCCCCCTAAAAAAGGTGGCTTCCAAAATGTTTATGTGGCAAAATTAGTAGGAATATAGTTAGTTTAATTAAAATACTGAATGTTAAGCGAGTGTGTAACACTAACTACAAACACTGCTTAATTTTCCTATTTATTAAGTAATTATATTAAATTTAAAAAAGTAACATTGTTGACGTCAACTTTTCTTGACCTCCCCCCCCTCCCCCTTGTCAACAATTGTCAAAAATTTTCTGACCCCCCTCCCCCCCTATTTTGTTGACGTAATTAATGGACAGCCCCTTAAGCAACAACAATGCCAAACACGTGTTATTCTCATGTTGTATGACGTATTTTGTAACACTTTGCCCTCGCATGTCTTGTTAAACCTCCCCCCCCCCCCAGATACCGATATATTTTTTTAATCAACAACAATGCCAAACACGTGTTTTCCTCGTGCTATAGCTAATGACGTATGTCAACCCATGCTTACCCCTTCCCTGTCATATTTCGTGACACTTCGCCCACACGTAAGTCTTGTTTCCCCCCCCCCCCCCAACTTCCCATCCCAAAAAAAAAATACACACAGATGTTCACTAATTGTATCATTCAAGGTCATACATTAGAATTAAGAAATGCCAATCCTATTGTTTCAAGGTCATATCTCTGATGTATACGTGACAATTTCTGTGTACGGGTTTTTTTTTCCTTTTTTTTTAAATCTTGTCTGATCTGGTTATAGAATTGGATTATTTACTCCTTTTTTTTTTTCTGCAACTATGTATCGGCAGCCAAAAAACGGCCGGTCCGACAGTTAACCCAAAGTGCCAATATCGGTTCGACTATCGGTCGCTCCCTACAACAATCGGCCGATCCGATATTAACCGATAGTGCCAATATCGGTCCGATACCGATACCGATCCGATTATCGGTCGCTCCCTAGTCGTACATAGTGAATGAGGCTGTGATTTAACTGTGATGAACTAGGGTGTTACTTTTTAACCAGACACTATACAAGTATTTTGTGAGCCTCAACCTCCCCCTCCCCCCCGGGGGTCCATTATCTACCCCCCCTCCCTTCCCAGTAGTAATTTATTTTAAGTCTTTTGCCAAGAGGACTCTAAATATCTTTTGAAATCTCTGTCTAGGTATATGGATGCCTAAAGGGTGGTGTTGTTTTAGTCCCAGGTCATATTTTAGTTTCAGTTTTTATTTCGTTTTTTCTGTAATAATTTTAGTTTTCGTCTAGTTTTATTCTTGCTTCTAATTTTAGTTTTAGTTTTAGTTCTCGTGAACGAAAGCAACACTGTATTTTAGTTTCAGTTTTTATTTCGTTTTTTCTGTAATAATTTTAGTTTTCGTCTAGTTTTATTCTTGCTTCTAATTTTAGTTTTAGTTTTAGTTCTCGTGAACGAAAGCAACACTGTATTTTAGTTTCAGTTTTTATTTCGTTTTTTCTGTAATAATTTCAGTTTTCGTATAGTTTTAGTCTTGCTGCTAATTTTAGTTTTAGTTTTAGTCAACGAAAACAACACTAATAAAGGGGAGGATGCAACCCGAACACACGTCAAGGTGGGGGGGGCATGATCTAAATAGCCCCACCGGGTCTACCCATGTTTTGCACCAGAGGTGGCCTTGGCAGTACGTGGAGCCCTATGCAGCCGAAGAGTCCTTTTGCAACAGAGGCGGCCTAAGGCAAATGTCATAGGCGAGGGCCTGAAACAACCGTTTAGTTTTTTTTAAGGTAACACAAGAACTCCCAGCGCGGGTCCCTTATACACGCGGAGCCTTAAAATGCCACTCTTTAAGGTCTTTGTGGGCTCTTATCAAACGGTTTTGTTTGTGGCCCTCTTAACATCCGATGAAATAATAATTAATACTCAAGCATTTGTCGTAGGAGCTACGGGGTGTTGCCTACTTTACCTCTTTATAAAAACATCCCTGATTGTATTACGTACAGTACTGTTCCAAGTGTTGAGGGAGTGTGATTATATGTGTATATGTAAGTGTTGAGGGAGTGTGATTCTACGTATATCAGGCCCGTAGCGTGCGGTGGGGCCAGGGGGGGCCGGGCCCCCCTGCGTTTTGTCTGCCCCCCTGCTTATTTGTTCTACTTAGTAAAATGTATTACGTAGCCTCCCTGCTTTTGCCTGGCCCCTGCTGTAGAAGGCCTGGCCCCTCCTGTAGTGTTGAGGGAGTGTGATTGTATGTATATATGTAAGTGTTTAGGGAGTGTAAGTGTATGTATATATGTAAATGTTAAAAGAGTGTGATTCTATGTATATATGTAAGTGTTGAGGGAGTGTGATTCTATGTATATATGTAAGTGTTGAGGGAGTGTGATTCTACGTATATATGTTAGTGTTGAGGGAGTGTGATTCTACGTATATATGTAAGTGTTGAAGGAGTCTGATTCTACGTATATATGTAAGTGTTGAGGGAGTGTGATTCTATGTATATATGTAAGTGTTGAGGGAGTGTGATTCTATGTATATATTTAAGTGTTGAGGGAGTGTGATTATATGATGGAATTACGGGAGAAAAGAGATTATCTCTAGAAATGTGACTGCCTAGTTTAGCCCTGGAGGAGGCTGGAGAAAGAGAAGGGCTGGGGTAGGAGTGTGATATGTTTTCTCTGTGCCAGTAATGCTCCCTACAAGAAGTCAATAAACCAACATGAACTCGTCAAAGCCATTTGTGAACCAAGATAATGTTTGTGTCTCTGTCTGTGTAGGCATGCTATAGATACTGACAGAACCAATAATAGACTTGGCCATTTCGATACGTGTACATGCATAAAATGGTTTACAATCAAGTGGTGCTTAGTAGCATATCCATTCTTATGTTTTTTTTTAAAGAGGTCTATCAAAGGTACTTTTGGGGCCACATATAAAGGTAAGTTAGAAACCATATGCAATGGAGACTATGGGCCCTATGCAATGGAGACTGGGGGCTTTATGCAATGGAGACTGTGTGCCCTATGCAATGGAGACTGGGGGCCCTATGCAATGGAGACTGGGGGCCCTATGCAATGGAGACTGGGGGCCCTATGCAATGGAGACTGGGGGCCCTATGCAATGGAGACTGGGGGCCCTCTCTTTTAATGTCTATGTAGAATGTAGACTAATTGACTCTCTTTTACTGTCTATGTAGAATGTAGACTACTTGACTCTCTTTTACTGTCTATATAGAATGTAGACTAGTTGACTCTCTTTTACTGTCTATGTAGAATGTAGACTAGTTGACTCTTTTTTACTGTCTATGTAGAATGTAGACTAGTTGACTCTCTTTTACTGTCTATGTAGAATGTAGACTAGTTGACTCTCTTTTACTGTCTATGTAGATTGTAGTTTAATAGACTCTCTTTTACTGTCTATGTAGAATGTAGTTTAATTGACTCTCTTTTACTGTCAATGAAAAAATGTAGTTTAATTCTTTGAATAAGGGGTAGTGTAAATGCTTAATTTCAGTGTTGATATAAACAGATGTTTAGTAGGTACTGCATCAGTTTTATTTTATCACACCCAATGAGGACTAACTAACAGATGATTTGAAATTTCCCCGTTTGTATAACCACGACATAGTATAGGGCCTAGCACAACGGTAACATTTTACTTATAATAGTTTTTATGATATGTGTTTGAATAAACTAATTATTTTAAAAATAAAGTTCAAATTTCAGTGTTTGTTTAAAGCTGATTTATGACTTTGTAATGTAGTCTTTTTTATATAGCTGTACCTTGATATGTGATATAATCTAGTTTACTGTCTAGTCTCAGATAACACGGTATAAATTTAGTTCTCAAATTGCCGTTCGCGTGCTGATTTAAAATGGGTTGTTGGCAGTGATGTAGGTAGGTGTGCTGCAGGTTGTGCGGCGACTACAGGGGCGCCGAACTAGGAAAGGGCGCAGAAAGAGCGCTGTCAAATGTTTTTTGCACTTTTCAGACTGGGAAGAGAGCGCCAAAAAAAAATGTACACCCCCCCACCCTTCCCCCCACAGGACGCCTCAACAGATACCTACGTCTCTGAAAGTTGGTTGCGATATTTTGATAATTACTTAATACAGAATACATACAATTAATATTAACCTTTTCTTGATTTTATTCTACGTTCATGACAGGTGAGTCGTTCAGACCGAAAAGGTTTATTAGTGTGTCCAGTAAATGGTGAAATTTCGAGACCCACTAAACTAGGTGATAGATTGTATTTTGAATCTTTTTTTTAAACCCAGTATGTTATTTAAAATATTATAACATTTTTTAGAAGCTGCTATTTTTTTTGGTCATTTGTTCATTAAAATGTTTCAAAGTGCGATGTAGATGTCATTTAACTAATGAAAAGAATATTTGTGTCATTAGTGCGTTATGTGACGGAAAATACCGTCTAATGAAGACATCTGTACTTACTATTAACAAAATATATTCACTAAGTGCTAGTCATTTTAAAACACCAAAATTATTACTTTAGATTTATGGCTGTCCTTGCTGACGCTTAACGTATTGCTCACGATGTTGGATCACTTTCGCTCACTGGGCATCGCATCATCTTCTCCATTAACATGGAGGTATTTACACCGAATGTATGTGTCGCAGAGATCCAGGAACTTTTCCTCTTCGGTGGCCTCACACACACACACACACACACACACACACACACACACACACCCATAAACTACCGGCCACGGCCGATGTTTCCGCCCGGGTAGGCCCGAACAGAAATGATTAGTTTTAAAAGCCGTCCGGGCAAGCCTCACCGTTGGGCGGTAAATGCAGCTTTAATAGGGTTAAAACGTTACTTGTGAAACATTCAACAAGCCAATCTCTCGGGGTAATTAGTCCGTGAGCTGGGGAGGGGAGCGGCTTGGGGGGGGGGGGGGTCAGTTTAGGGAGGGGGGAGGGAATAGAGTGTGATTGTGAAATGATGGGGCTGGTGTTATAGAGTGATGGAGTGAAGGAGATAGGGGAAATAAGGGGAGGAAAGGGGGGGGGAGAAAAGTGGATTGGTCATAATGGACATAGTGCCACGAAAAATAATTCTGTAGCGTTCAGCTGGACATGAAAAGTAGATGTTGGGGCGGAGTGCCGGGATAAGTGGACTTGTTCCCCCCCCTCCTTCTCGACGGCCATGGTTCTAGCATCGATTTCATTAGAATATGTTGCTAAGTAAAGCTAATTCTGCCTCTAAAAAAATCTTACAACATTTTCTACTTGTTGATGTTCTACATGTTAAATTTTCTATATGTTGCTGTTCTATATATTGATGTTCTATGTATTGATGTTCTATATATTGATGTTCTATATATTGATGTTCTATGTATTGATGTTATATATATATTGTTGTTCTATATATTGATGTTATATATATATTGATGTTCTATATGTTGCTGTTCTATATATTGATGTTCTATGTATTGATGTTCTATATATTGATGTTCTATATGTTGCTGTTCTATATATTGATGTTCTATGTATTGATGTTCTATATATTGATGTTCTATATGTTGCTGTTCTATATATTGATGTTATATGTATATTGTTGTTCTATATATTGATGTTCTTTTTATTGATGTTCTACATGTTAATGTTCTATATATTGATGTTCTACATTCGATGTTCTACATGTTGATGTTCTACATGTTTATGTTCCACAAGTAGATGTTCTACATGTTGATGTTCCACAAGTAGATGTTCTATATATTAATGTTGTACATATTGATATAATTAGTTTCGTGAATCCAGGTGTTATTTTAGTCTAAACTAACATGACAGTGTATTCAGCTCAATGTGTGTGAGAGAGCTACAGAAACAAGCTATTTTGATACTTTCTAATGTATTTCAATTGGGTCAAAGCAACAGCTTACTAATTTCAATCATAAACATTCGCACATGTTGACTTAATGGATGTGTTGTTTATTATTATTTGTATCGATTTTGTTTTTTGTTTTTTTTTGATTGCCATCGTTTCCGTGGCTGATAATTAAATTTAATTGTTTGATACATTGTTATCCTGAATATTTTTATGGAGGTAATGGTGAGGGGAGGGTGTTCTATAAATAACCACATCATTATAGCATTTGATGGCGAGGACGTATTATAATTGTGTGTATGTGGGTTATGACGTGTTACTACCGTGAAGCAGCAGGTGGTGGCGTGTGAGTGATGACGTGTTTAAACTGTGTGGTGGTGGAGACATGTTATATATATATTCCTCTGTGGTGACGTATTATAACTGTGTGTAGGTGATGACGTATTATTACTGTGTGTGGATGATTACGTAGCGTAGCTGTATGTGTGAGTGATGACGTATATTGCAGTGCTATTACGTGCTTAATGTTTCTGTTGGTCTTTAAAGGAACAGCTTCTAGTCCTATCAATAAATCAAATATTCTGAAGTCTGTGTGCGCCTTAAATGGTATTGTTTGCAGCTTTGATTTATTTTAAAACTTTCTGCGTTTTATAATGAAATTTCGTTTAAGTGTTAAATCACTAAGTCATAATATTGTCCGAGCTATCCCAAAAACTGGACATCAAAACCGTCCATTTGTTGTAAGATTTCAACTCCTAAAATCAATCGATTCACTTTCAAATTTTTTTTTTTTTAAACTTTAGGTCCTGCTATCATTTATATCTCTAGACCTGTCTTTGAGAACCCCTGAATATGGTAACGCTTTTGGGTCGATTATTTCTAGATTCCATCTGATAATTTTTGTCTTAACGCATATAAAGTTTATACAATGAGGTAACCTCTTTATCTTCGGCCTTCTATTAATAATGCATCAGATCCGGGGTGGGGGGGGGTGAGAACGCTACCCCACCTTTTGCCCCCGTTCTCCCAAACCTCTATATACCCTTCCCCAACCTTCTATCCACCCCTTCACGCTCCTGTTTATCTGACTTTCCTTTGTTCCGCAGCAACTCCGCCTCCAGAATATTTTGTTCGCTGACTTCCACACACTCCCTGCTGACGTCTTGTTTCCTCCAATTTGAATAACTCATTAATAATGTACATCGGTTTCAATTAAACCTCCTTAGTGTGTTTTGTCGACTTAACCTTGTTCCTGTTTTCATCTCTCTCTCTCTCTCTCCCCCCCCCCCTCCACCCCGTATAAACTTTATTGTCTGAAACTTTCTCAATTCAATTCTATTTCCACCAGGTCGGTTGATAAGACCTCATCCAATGCATGTGTTGAATTATTGCGTAAAGCTATTTATAGCGCATAGAAAATACTCAAAGTAAAATGAAGCATTGAAATTGAAAAGTTTTTTTTATTTAAAAATACAAAACAACAAAAAACAGCAAGTTTCATTTTTTAGCTATTTCGGCCCAGCGACCTTTATATACTTCTCCATATTGTGTTTTATAATTATACATGGTATGCCAGTCTAACAACTTATATTTAATGGTGTACACACAACAATACCATGACATATATATATATATATATATATATATATATATATATATATATATATATATATCACTACGGGATTGCACATCGTTACGGTAATTCACCCCACACCCCCTATTTTTAAAACAAAAAAAATCTGTTTTTTTTTAGGACGCGGATTTCTCACCACTGTGAGCCCAATTTGCCTGCTGTAAGATACGGGTTTGAATCTCCGCGAATCCAGTCACTTACATATGTATACTAACCCAGTTCACATCGGCATTGCTGGAGATGAAAGAAAGGCAAACAAATATCTATATATTTCTTTTAGAAATTGGTGACTTGTAATATATATATATATATATATATATATATATATATATATATATATATATACTAGTTGTACCCTGCAAAACCTTAGCATAGAGTTATATCCCCTTAGCCTTGATCAGTAGGCTAGGTTATTTTTTGGTTTCGGGCAGATCCGATTTTTTTTCATGATTGTATTTTAAACTGGAATACTGTTGTATTAATTCTTTACTTTCGATTTAACGCAGAACCCGAATTGCTATTATTTTATTAGATATATAACGGTTCTGAATTTACCACATAGAGTTGCTTATATGAATAAAATTCTCATCTGCTCATTTGGATAGTATGTTACTACAATATGTCAGTGTTTCAAGTCATTTGACATACCATGTTTCATGTCATTATGACCTACCATGTTTCATGTCGTTATGACCTGCCTTGTCTCATGTCATTTTCATCTTAACTGTGCCATATCATTCTTCGGTTTTTATGTATAGACCAAAAAGCTGATGTACCTGTTTTTTTTTTTTTAGTACAGTATACATACCATGGAGGTGTTGAGATTGACGTATCACGAGCAGCTCCCTAGATAATACTGCCATGACATTAATTGAATGCAAAAAAATAATAATCTGCATACAACCAATAGAATTCATGGCATATTATCACCTAACAGACACATCAATCAAATCTATAGGCAGTTTCTAATTAAAGGAAATGAACATATCAAAAGTTATACAGTCGATTCCGCTTAATTGGGACACATCGGGACCGAGGCTTTTTGTCCCAATTAAGCGGGTATCCCAATTAAACATACAAATTTACTATTGGCTTCTTGGTTTGATTTCTTTGAGATTTGTCCCAAATAAGCGGCTGTCCCAAATCAAGCGGAATCTACTGTATTTAGAACATCTTTAAAATATTTTTTTTTAAGAATGTAAATATTCTTTTTTAATTATTTTGAATCTCTGGAGGTGGAAAACAAAAGGAGGGGGTGGGGGGAGAACTGCAAAAAAACTAAATTCTTTCCAAGACGCTTAATACCAAACTCTAAATAACTTGAATCATACTGCATCCCGTCTGTAGGCCCACCGACAGAAATTACGGGCCCCCCTGGGCAGGGCTGTCACGCCCCCGCCCCCCGTGCTGATAATAATATTTTCAAAAGTTGATGGGCCAGCTTAGTCCGGGCCCCTAAAACTCGACGTGCCCCTGGACATTTGCCCCCTGCACCCCTCTTGTCGGCACTGCCCGTCTGTATACCTAGTATGTGTGTGTGGGGGTGGGGTTGTATGGAGACTTTGAGATATTTAGTGACTATTGAGATCAGAGCAAGTAATGGGTCAATGGGTCAAATGGGTCGCAAAATTGGATGGGTCACATGGGTCATGGGTCAATGTTCCTTGACCCACGACCCATCCTTAGTCTCCGCCCGACCCTAAAAAAACCCGTCATCGCGCGATTTTTTAAAAATTTCAAAATGGTTTCTATGGCGACGGTCGCCATCTTGAAAATAACAACATTCAATGGGTCATGGGTCATGATGGTTCTGGGTCAAGAATTTGATGGGTCATATGGGTCATGGGTCAAGCTCAGTGACCCATTACTTGCTCTGATTGAGATCCATCTAGTCTTAGTTTTTAAAGGAATACTACACTGGAAAGAGATCCCGTGGGTTTAGGGGAGGGGGTTATAGTATATATGATGAAAAACAGCATTGTAATATGTAGAAACAGCATTGTAATATGTAGAAACAGCATTGTAATATGTAGAAACAGCATTGTAATATGTAGAAACAGCATTGTAATATGTAGAAACAGCATTGTAATATGTAGAAACAGCATTGTAATATGTAGAACCAGCATTGTAATATGTAGAACCAGCATTGTAATATGTAGAACCAGCATTGTAATATGTAGAACCAGCATTGTAATATGTAGAAACAGCATTGTAATATGTAGAAACAGCATTGTAATATGTAGAAACAGCATTGTAATATGTAGAACCAGCATTGTAATATGTAGAAACAGCATTGTAATATGTAGAAACAGCATTGTAATATGTAGAAACAGCATTGTAATATGTAGAAACAGCATTGTAATATGTAGAAACAGCATTACAATAGATAATTCCACTTTGTATAACTCTAACGAAACATACAAAAACTCAGATGCCTCCACCCTTGTCTCTGACGGCATTGTTCTGTTCATCGTTTATCAACATCCTGCCTCACCATGTATTTTTCGTCCACACGCCTCACTAACAACTATTGTTAACCAACCAGTATTTAAAAAAAAAAACCCGCAACTCTGGACAGACTGAGAACAATATTTAGTCCCCATCCACCCATCTTTGTTTTTTTTTTACCACATCACTATTTACCATCATCCCATCATTTACAGCAGAACCACTCCCTCCGCCCTTGCGACTCCCCCACCCCACACCTGTCTAATTTTCATCTGCCTCGTCATTCCCACTCCGGCCACGCATGAGTTGTCCCAGTGTTCCGTGCGGTCGCTGAACCGTCCCTGGAGATTTGCAGATTGTGTCACAGCCGACTCTGTGACTGGACTCGGTTGGATGTGGTGGTGGTGGTGTAGGAGGGGGGGGGGAGGAGGAGGAGGGCGAAAATTAAAAAAAAAAGTGTATTTGCAGGAAGTCTCTGCGTGCTTGAGTGTCTCTGTGTGTCTCTGTGTGTCTGTGTATGTTTGTCTGTGTGTCTGTGTATGTTTATTTGTGTATGTGTATGTTTGTCTATGTTTGTGTAAGTTAGTCTGTGTCTGTTTGTCGGGTGTCTGTTTGTCCGGGTGTCTCTGTTTGTGTGTCTGCATATGTTTGTCTGTGTATCTTCGTACGTTCGTCTGTGTGTCTAAGTATGTGTGTCTGTGTTTGTCTTTGTATTCTTGTCTTCTTGTCTGTGTGTATTTCTCTTTCTGTCTACGTTTATCTTTCTGTTTGTCTGTGAGAGCGTGTGTGTCGAAGAGCGTGTCTGTTTCCCCTGTGTATGAGTGCTTGCTGATGAATGGCTATGTGTTCTATCAGTATTATGCTACACACACACACACACACACACACCACCATGTTCCATTGTTTCCTTTATTCGCTAGGTTCCGCTACCATTCAATAGGACGGTTCAATATGGCTTGATCGATATTTGATTGAATACCAACTGACTTTTATTTGCATGAGTGTACGGACAAAAAATGTATTTGATGTCGTCGTTAAGATATTAGACTCAACACAATTACATTTTGATTTTAACAAATATTAAAATACACCGCCATTACCAGATCTGTCGTCACTATGTAAGGGATAGATTTGAAAGGTGTGTGTGTCGGTGTGTGAAAGATTGTAGTATAGGATTTGTGTAAAGAATTGTTTTGAAGGATTGTTAAGAAGGATTCTAGTGAAGGATTGGCGTGAAGTATTGCTTTGAACAATAGTTTAGAAAGACATCAGTTAAAGAAGGTGTGAAGTATTGCGTTGAAGGATTTTTTTTGGAAAAATCTTTTTAGAAAGATTGTAGTGAAGGATTGGTGTGATATAATGTTTTGAATAATTATTTTAAAGGATTATTGTGAAATATTGTTTTGAATAATTATTTTGAAGGATTGTTGTGAAGGATTATTTTTATTTCATTGACATTTAAAACCACAACCAACATGCAGCATGCTGATTACCCAGTTCGTATTGTTTACAGTGCCTGGCAGATTTTTTAAAAAAATATGGCAGCCTTTGTTACTTAAGTTTTACAAACAAATAATGATACATTCACAGCCATTATCGCTTCAGTTCATTGTTGACACACGCGGACACACCCCACACACGTGCCCTTCTTTTATTGGCTGCACAATGTTTGTTGAACAAATTTTGATTGGCTGGATGGATTTGAATTTTTTTTTTTTTGAATGCCTGTTATTTGATCTTTGGAGATTTGATCTGAACAAGAAAAGTACGTCGACTGGCATGCTGAACATCCGCTCTGTAGTAAAGTCACTGTTTTTTTTTTGGTCGCTGTATAGATGTATAGTACATAGTGACCTGTTTTGTTTTTACATCGCCATTGTTTTCTTTACTTCTAAATTGGAGTTTTCTTAATGCCAATATTAACTTAACAGTGGCACAAAAAGATGCTAGACGTTTTCAACTTTGAATTTTAATTTTTCAGAATTGTCAGCTGCTCAACGTAATAAAATAATATATCTGCTATGGATACTTTACAGCTTTTGTTTAGTTTTAGACTTAGGAGAAAACTTCAAAAATAATTTCTAATGCAGTTTCTCAAAGGGTTATAGATATACAGTGTACTATATTAAAAAAAACACTTTAACAACTGGGATTCGGAGTTTTAGCAATATATATATATATATAAATTTGAACCTTTTTCACTTAATTAGAACAGGTCCGAAATTGAGTTACAGGATGTACAGACAAACCTATAAACGTAGTCACAAACCCACAGAAAGTGAGACTTATTCAAAACTTATGCAAATCACGCCCTGGATGGCTGAAAGGCCAGTATTGCCCGGGGGGGGGGGGGGTGGAGATCCCAACTTCGCCTTTTTACGCTTTAAAATGTACAAAAGCTCTATAGATTAAATCCCAACGTAAGAGATCACATCCCACTTACCCTTACCATTTTCCACATGCATTCTCTCATACAGGTAAATGACACCAATGGGAATAACTGGCAAAAATTTTAACCAAACACCTCATGGGAGTTTATACATGACTAAAACTAAACAAAGAAAGAAATGAATGAAAAATAAATAAATAAAAGCACATTTATGCCAAGTCCATCTGTGAATCAGCTTCAGACACATCACGACCAGACTAGCCATTACGCACGCAACAGGAGAAACACACTCGATACCAGCAACACACTCGATACCAGCAACACACTCAGCACCAGAAGCACACTCGATACCACAAAGGTGTACCATGCACCAGATCGATACGAAATACAATTTATTAATTAAGGTGTCACACGTGAAAAAACGTCAAACAATTGTTCACACTGCACCTAATTCAACTCCCCCCCCCGGGGCCTCCCTTCCCGTCCGCCCTTCCCCCTTTTTCCACGTTCTATTTTGGGAATTTCTCTCTTTTCATTCTACTCATGCAATCATTTTACACCAAACAAATCGTTAAAGAGGAAAACACTCCGACAAGAGTCAAATGTAACCTTTATGTAGATTATCCTACTTGAAACATTCGCTCTTTTTTTTATCATTCTTTCTCTCGTCAATAGAAAGTTATGTAGAAATTGGCGTTAATTTGAGCTGTTCGATTTTCCTCCCTTTCAGTGGCTTTGCTCTTCATAGTTTCAAATATCTAATAGAAAGAGAGAGGTAAGGTGGAAGAAGAATGAATTCCTAGCTGTGAATGAAATGTGATTCATAAACATAGGACAATTACAATGTTGACAAATACATGTACACAGAAAGAAAGTCTGAAGCTTTAAGTTCGAGTAAGTTGTTCCACGGTGCCAAGCATTTGTTGCGTTTGATTTTTATATAGAACTACATCAACGATCGGCTAGATCGAACTATGGGGCAGAGGGCAAAGGTCACGGGGGTTATGGGCAATTTCTGTTGACATTTGCGCATGTAACACTTTGTTTTTCTGTCACCTGTCGATAGAAACACAATATGAATGTATTATATTCTCTGTTCCAAGTTGTCGTTCAATATTGAAAAACAGAAATGATCTTTACAAGTTTATTCATATTATACACAAAATAATGTGTAAAATATAAGCTTTTCCCAAAATAGTATAAAATGCAATAAAAAGTACATTTTTTTCATCTCACGGAGAATAAAAAGCGTGGGTGTTAGGAAGAGTGGGGACGGGTGGTCGTGTGTTAAATTGCTCGACTGTCGACTTGAGAGTCCATGGTTCGATCTCCGATGAGGATCAATGGATATTTTTAGGCCATGGTCATTGCACTATCGCTATGGTGTGTATAAAAGAAGGGACTTCACACACAGACACACACACGGAGAGTGATAGATATAAAAATCGATTCCATCCAGACAAATATATACACACCCACAGAGCGTTCCATCTTGTTTATTTATTTATGTAAAATGTTAACGTCTATCCTGGGTAAAAATCAAAATCTATAGAACTCAATTAAATTTATTCAACCCATACCGACTAATTTAACCAACACGATATTGTAAGATTAAATCTATTGTTACCGTACCACAACCCCAGTACCACAACCCCAGTACCACAACCCAGACGAATCCCAGTGGAATGAAAATCAAACACAAATTGGAAGAAGAAAAAAACCAAAAAATTACAAAAAAAGAAATTTAATTACCGGTATGTTGAAGTCTGGAATGAATTCTAGATCAGATTTTAACAAAAACCAAACAAAAACAAACGTAAATTAAAAAAAAAAAACAACAGAAATACAAAACATTGTCGGATTATCTAAAAACAAATGGTTTACAGTAAAATGATACATCAATTCAGAGACTAGTATGGGTATTATATAAACTGAAATACGAGCAGGAAACTAATATAAGATTTACATGACTGTGAAATAAACGACAAATATGAATCCTTTTTTTTTTATTGTTAAAAAATATAAATTTTTATTAGACATTTTTACTTATTGATTAAATTAAATTGAACGAAAAAACCATTTCTCAGAAGTCTGTGTTGTTTGATGCGGTTATGTCTTCAGTTTCTGGCAAGTGATTGTATTGTAGCGCTACATGAGTTATTTCTCTCTACGTGTCTCTAGCCTTCTTTTTCACTTAGTTCTCTCCCTTGAAACAAAATGTTTTTATTGATTTTAAACTTATCTTGAAAGTTATTACTTTTTTATACTTTTTTTTTCTAACTTCGCAACAATCTGAATATTTTTGTTTGTTTGTTAGACCCGTTGTCATAGTTACATGTGAAGTTAAGAATTGTATTTAATTTAGATTGTTGTTATTATTGTTATTTTTTTATTTATTGTGACAGTTCTTATTTTTTATTGTCGTTGTACTTTTGAGAAACAGTTTGAAACTATGATTATGTGATTGAGTACAAATTTATGAATGGGATGTTGAAAGAAAGAAGAACCTCAAAAAATACAAAAAGTGTAAGTATTCATTTGTTACTTAGTATATGTACAATGTAGGTGTGATTAGCAGACAATATGTTGCAGGGAGAAACAAAGAGAGAAAGGGACAGAGAGAGGAGAGAATGCGAGTGAGAGAGTGATAAAGTGAAAGGGAGAGAGGGTAAAAAGACAGGAAGGCAGAGAGAGAGAGGGAGAAAGAGACACAGAGAGAGAAGGAGAAAGAGACACAGAGAGAGAGAGAGAGAGAGAGAGAGAGAGAGAGAGAGAGAGAGAGAGAGAGAGAGAGAGGAAGGGGGCCAGAGACAAGAAAGTTAAACAGTTAAACAAAAAATAATAGACATGCATTTGTTGAGCCTTCCCCCTCCCCCCCCAACCCCTGACATGGACACAGATGACCTATTGGCGGGCCGTGATAGGATTAACACATGCCAATGGGGGGTTTACAGGTGGACGGATGGTCGTCTGGTAAAGCACTCCACTGACGACATGAGGGTCATTGGTTCGATCTTCGGTGATGACCACTGGATATTCCAGATCATGGCTAAGTCCCGCGATATGTCACCCGTGGTGCCTCTAAGGCCATTGCACTATCTGCTACGGTGGGGGATGAAAGAAAGACACTGCAAAAATCTAAGAGATTTCTTCTCATCCTTACAGGGACTTCACACTGGGGTTTACACCTGTTGTTGCTTTTTTTTCCCTCTATTTCCGATGACGACCATTCTTATCTGTTGGACTAGACTTGGCCCGCGGGCCGTGGTTTGCCCACCCTAGTCTTAGAATCTAAATTTAGTCAAAAGTAAGACCACTGCAAACCATCCTAGACATTTCCTAGAAACCTGTTGCAGTGATACAACGAGGTAAATTGATATTACAAAAGAGTGATGGCGTGTGTGTGTGTGTGGGTGGGGGGTATGTTTGTATGTGTGTGTGGGGGGTATGTTTGTATGTGTGTGTGGGGGGGTATGTTTGTATGTGTGTCCCCCTTATCCCCATCTCCCCTCCCCGCACACCCCCCTCGACCCTTTCCCTCTTCTTATCTTCGATCTCCTCCCCTCACATCTCCAAGTTAACACACCTCTGTTTATTAGTAAATGCCGCTGGAGAGAAAAAAAAAATATTGTATGTGAATGAATGCCCTTGATTTCTCAAGCATATCATCAAGGCAGTCTCCGGGCCAGGTCAGACTCGGGAAGGCGAGGTTTTTAATGCAATTTTTATTGGAACTTCCATTCAGCCCGACACGCAAACTGGCAATTTTCTTTCTGGCGCTGTGTAGAAAGTGTTGGGATGACTGGTTAAATATTTGATCTCTTTTCCCCAACTCCTCCCCTCTTTGTACTTTCCACTTCCATCACCCCTTTGGCCTTAAGACTCATTGCACGATAGGAGCGGGGTGGCGGGGAAGGGTGGTGGTGGGGGGTGGGGGAGGGAGAAAACGGCCCCCTGTCAGCGAGTTTAATAAATTTACTCTTAATGTTGGTGGGTGGTATCACAAGAAAGGGGAGCTAATGAAGTGGCCTATGGTGTGGGCAATGTCTACTTGGGTGAATGCCCCTTTTTTTTTATTTTCTCTTATCTTTTCAATGAAATTCAAAGTAGGGAGAGAATAAAATTACAATGACCGTGCCAATATTTAATGCATTAGCGATATGGAAAAATAAAATACTTTTTAAATGTAAATGTTTCATATATAAATTAAAATTAACGTGCATGTTTGTTACAATATAAAAATTTCCCGTATTGTGTTGTGATAGTAAAGGCATGGTATTGTTGTTTGTACATGATTTAAATTGTAATAAATATTTACCTAGCACAGGAGGAACCATGATCATTAAGGTCAAAAGTATCTCCTGTGCCAGGCTTTTCTGGTCTGGGAGACATACCATGGTCTATGGGGAAAAGATCATTGGTGTTCTCCAATCCAGGGTCGAATGATTTAAATTAAGCAATTATCATATGTTAAAAATTTCCGAATTCCTGATAAGTGGTATCTGATAAGTGTCTTAGCAAACTGGGCAGAAATTTGAAGACATGTACGGCATCTAATGTATTTGAAAACTTTCAACATAATAAATAAAAGGAATTTCGTATTTAATCCTTTTATCTCAAGGTTAATTATCGTTTTCAATTTCAAATCAGTATTGATTACGAAGGTCGTAATAAATATACATAGAATCCTTTGAGAAGGAGTGGTAATAAAAATCACAGCCGCTCTTAGAAATTGAAATTATCTCCCCTTTTAAGATGGCATTTACTTACTTTCAGACTCGATAAAATAAAGTAAATAATGAAAGAAGAATGTAACTGCTCGTAAATCAGAAAAAAAACAAAAAAAAACTATTCTTGGAATATCACGTGGACCTGGTTGATTGGCGATCAGACCCGTCGGTTGTGAGTTGACTCTCTTCAGTCAACTTAATAATACTCACACATGATCGCACATGCGTAGTGCTCGAACGAAATGACAATTGTTTGTGAGTGAGAGCGTGTGTGGATGTATGTGTTGTGTAGGTGTGAGCTGTGTGGGTGAATATTTGCAATATGTGTGGGTGAAGGAGGGAGATAAGTGTGTGTGTATGTGTGTTTTTAGGAGATGTGTGTTTGTATGTGTTAAATTTGTTTGTGTGTGTATGTGGGAGATATTGTGTAGAAGATGTGCGTGTGTGTGAGTGGCTGATGTGTTTGTGTGTAAGAGATGTGTGTGTAGTATATGTGTGTGTGTAGATGTGTGTTTATATGTGGGATATTTTTGTGTGCATTTAAGAATTTAGTTTTTGTAAATGGGAGAAGTGTGTTTATATGTGGGGGAAGTGTGTGTGTGTGTGTGATGTGTGTCTGTGTGTGGGAGATATGTGTTTGTGTATGTATGGGATGCGGGTAAATGAGAAAAGTGTGATGGTGAAAACACGGCTGTGATGTTAATTATTGATGAAATGATGTGACGGCTGGGATGGGTGTGAGTGTGTGTGTGTGAGAGAGGTGGGAAGGCGGGGGTGGTGACGTTGACTATGATGAGAGCAGCATTGGTTGGGAGTGAGTAGTTAGTGAAATGTCACAGACGTGTGGTCGAATATGTGAGGGTAAATGAAAAACACAACTTCATTCAGTGTGAGCAGCAATCAAGCCGAGAAAGAAAAAGAAAGACTAAACAAAAAGAAAGTCATAACATAAACTGTGGTGAGGGTGGGGGCGCCTGGGGGGTGAGAGGGGTTGTTGGAGCATGGGGCTGAGGTGAAATGTACCATCAATATGGGTGAGGGGACGGATAGTCGACTGTCGACCTCAGGATCCCTGAGTCGATCTTCAGTTTAGACCAAGGTCATGGTTAAAATCCCGTGCTATGGCTCCCGTGGTACATGGACCTTGCACTCTTGGTTATAGTGAGGAGTAAAGTAGGGCACCACAGGCATAACCTCATCAGTGGTATTTAGGATATAAGAGATAAAAAATATCATCTTTACAGGGACTTCACTGAAACAAACACACTAATCAGACATAAAGGTGCAAACATCAGAAAGACCAATTTGTGTAAGCGTTGATCCCAAAAAGCTAAAAGATAGCATTCAGATTTCGTAACAAGACCATCTGACGCCATTACTCGCTGATCTAGTTGAGAGGTCCAGTGTTTGAACCACAGATGTTAAGTAATAGATCAGTTCAGTCTATCATTTTAATCGTTAGATGGAAGTTGATCATGGCATGGACATTGAATGTCGGTGCCGAGATTAAAGTGCACTGTCGATTGATAATTTATCTACACGCTTTTTCTGTTTGCAATATTTATTCCTTACGTCAACAAAAATTGTACATATCATGGAGATATTGATTATTTTTTTTGCACCAGCGGCCATGACAAATGCAACATGGCAGCGTACTATGCGTACGTCACTTCCTCCGTTTCCAAAAATAACACCAATTTAAGGCATGTAATAGATGTAGTACTTTATATCTGTGGTCTTAACTAAACTCGTCAGTCTACTGCCCTCAAAGCATGTCTGCTTTTGTTTTCAGCGCAGTTATTTTGGTCGCAAATGTAATAATGGTGTCCATGTATTAGCTTTAACCAGCATGGCGCATTTAGTCGGTGAATCATTTAGTATGAATCCTGCAAATATTAGCCCGCACTTGAGAGTACACAGCTGAATATACAAAATAAAAAAAAATCTATATAAATAATAGCGGTGTGAGTTCTGCGTTAAATCGAAAGTAAAGAATTAATACAACAGTATTCCAGTTTAAAATCTTCAAACGTAAACAATAGTAATAAAAATCATGAAAAAATCGGATCTGTCCGAAACCAAAAATAACCTAGCCTACTGATCAAACCTAAGGGAATATAACTCTATGCAAAAATTTTGCAGGGTACAGCAAATACAGTATTTCTAATTAAAAATTAGAAGCTGAAACGAATAACTTACATAATAATGTAAATAATTATATCATATAATTAAGTAGAAAAACATTTCCAAAGCTGGGAACCATTTCCATAAATGACGTCAGATTTTCAACTTATCGGTTTCAGTTTAAATGGTGTATTTGCACAGCTCCAGGTCAAAGATATCACTAATCATTCACAAATGATGTCAGCGCCACTCGGCCTTGGACATATTATAATTATTATTGTAAAGTTGGGTTAATATTCTTATAATTAGACACATATGTCACACATTAATAGTTTTGAAATCATTTGCTGTTCCAAGGAAAATGTAATCCTTAAAATTTCAATGTTTTTTGTTTTTTTTGTACAAATTAACATAAACAATTATACCAGATATCTAATCAACAATCATAAATTATCCATCATTAGCCCACAATATTTATGTCATATGAGTTTCAATGTCATCTAGTCGTCGATTCGGTTTATACATGACATACAACATTCGATTCAATAATTATGACATCAATGATTCAATCCAGTATAAATAGCATCCATCATTCAATACAGTAAAAATGACAAGAATCGTTAAATATGGTATGAATGACATTTAGCGTTCAATACATTATTAATCACATCAATAATTCAATACAGTATAAATGACCTCGAAAGTTCAATACAGTATAAATGGCATCAGTCATACAGTACAATATGTGTGTCAACACAACCCCCAAGGTTCAGTACAGTTTCAGTACTACGTCAGACGAGGAAGATATTTCGTTAAAATCAACAATTAATTTTTTTTTTAGTCCGGAAATGTGTAAGTCAGGAAATAAGAATTGAAAAAAAAAATTGTGTCAATTAAAACGAAGAGGGGAAAGTTCTCGCAATCCCTGGGGGGAAGGAGAAATTTATCTTCACCAAAAACTGTCACTAGTAAAGTCACAAATCAAACTGTGAGATCAATTAAATACAAATTTATAATCACTTTTTTCCCTTTTTTTACAGCCTGCAACGGATCAATTAATTGTACATTATTTACCTATGAATAAAAGTGAATTGCAACTTGAAAGATTTGGAGTTTGATTGATTTCCTTGATCATATCAAGATCAAATTCTGTTTTACCCTCGGAGCGAGCAAATTTATTTTCTCTTTGATTCAATTAAAATTTTTTCTCGAAATCTTCATAAATTGACTTATGTTCAGTTTTCTATATAAAAAAAAAACAACCCAATGATGCTACCATCAGACTTTATTGGTGGTACCTCCCCTTCTCCCCTACCCCCCCCCCCGGCATATCAACGTAAGTTCGCGAATTAATGTGCATATTTTCATAATGGAATTTTCTTACCTTTCTAATTCGATATTTGGGAGTTTGGTTTGGTGATGAGTCACTCAGAAAATTGGCGACTTTCTTCAAACTTTTGGTTGATTTAAACCAACATTATATGTGTCTGCTGACCAGGAAGTGGGACGGACAGTAAGGCGTCATGATTCATGACTACCTCTTTGAAGCAATGGTCAGTTTTCTAGTAAACCTGTTGGCTCCGCACAGTAAACCTGTTGTCTCTGCACAGTAACCTTGTTGTCTCTGCACAGTAAACTTGTTGTCTCTGCACAGTAAACCTGTTGGCTCTGCACAGTAAACCTGTTGGCTCTGCACAGTAAACCTGTTGGCTCTGCACAGTAAACCTGTTGTCTCTGCACAGTAAACCTGTTGGCTCTGCACAGTAAACCTTGTTGCCTCTGCACAGTAAACCTGTTGTATCTGCACAGTAAACCTTGTTGTCTCTGCACAGTAAACCTGTTGGTTCAAAATGAAAAAAAAAAATGACTTTTTACAATTAATGTATTCAGGTAGTTTTATAAACAATGTCAGATTCATACAAGGAAATGAGTTTTTTAATGTTCAAAAGAATTATATACATACATGTATAATATACATTGTATATGTATGTATATATATATATATATATATATATATATATATATATATATATATGTTGTTTCACAGAAATTTTTACTCGACAGCACACGTTTTTTTTACTATTGTTATATAAATCTGAATATATCAAACCTAGAAAAATATCAACACAATTTAATATTTATATAAAAGTTTTTTATGGAGTTAAGGGGAGACAATATTAAATGGGGGGGGGGGACTCCCGAGTTTGACATATCCACGAAGAGCCACCGCCAACAAGAATAAAAAAACAATCATACTAGCTATTACAAACAATCATACCGACTATTACAAACAATCATACCGACTATTACAATCAATTATACCACCTATTATAAACAATCATACTGGCTATTACAAACAATCATACCGACTATTACAAACAATCATACCGACTATAACAAACAATCATACCGACTATTACAATCAATCACACCGACTATTGCAAACAATCATACCGACTATGGCAAACAGTCATTCCGACCATTACAAACAATCATACCGAATGTTATAAACAATCATACCGACTTAAACAATCATACCGACTGTTACAAACGGCTCCACTGATCAATATGACCGACGGGGCAGAGAAATAAAAAAAATACATTAATGAATCGCTCTAGCCATTTGGAAGTAAACAATACGTCTATTGACACAGAGCTCAGCGTCACGTCATCGGGGTTAGGGAAGTGGGAGGGGAGGGAAGAAAGGGGGGGGGGTTGTGGTGTCGGTCGGGATTTGATCGTACTGAGTGTTGAGTACAAACAAAATGATATTACCGTTAGCTTTGTGTGATAAATATGTTTGAGCTTTTGATTTGAACGGTGTGCGATAATTTGACACCCCCCCCCCCCATGTTCCGCACCTCTGTCAATCCCTCCCGCCTAACCACAATGCACCCGTCAGCCCTGCTTAACCTCCCCCCACCCCCCATTCAGCCAGCGGAAGGTTTAAGTGATCGATCGCTTCAAACGGTGTCAACAATTGTTTGTGTGCACTGTGCACTGATTTCACCAACATCGATACCGTCACAACTTTACACCCCCCCACACACACACCTACCCACTTGATGTTGTCCTCAATTAGTAACAAAGGACCTCAAATTTAAATTTATTTCTCGAGTGGGTGTTGGCCCCACAGACACCGTTGAGATTGTGCAAGCAGTTGTACCCCAACTTTATTGTGCTAGAAGTTTTATCTGAATTGCATTTGAAAAGCCTAACCAGGGGATGGGGGGGGGGGGGGAGGTGCACAACCTAGTTCCCTTACGACTTAAAACGACTCTACTCCCGATAACGCAGCCATCATCCTGTGATAACATGCTGATAACAACACTCTGAAGTGAAAGGTGAAACCTAGACAAAAGGTTAATTGCAGGCCGCGGTCATGTCTACATTTCGACACACGCGGAATAAAAATGTAAAAGAAGAAAAGCCAGACCAGAAATAAATACAAAATAGAATTTGAACGTAGTAATGATATTTTCTAATAATTTTCTCAGTTTATAGTGTCGGGAAAACCATGAAACAATATTGACATAATCAAACACTGGCATGGCCGTAATCTAAAAAGCCATTAATAACACTATAGTCAACAGTAATATAATAAAATTATTTCAAAATTTCAGCGCTAGGTATTAACATTAATAACAGTAGGCAGCGGCGTACCGTGGGTATCGGCGCGGAAGACGATTTTGCCGCCCTCTCATTTAGGTATTTCAATTTAATCTATACATTTTTGCCGCTCCCCTAAAAAGTAATAAAAAGTGCCGCCTGGTGCGGACCGCACCCACGCATCCCCCCCCCCCGGTACGCCACTGATGGTAGGTATGTGTTAGTGTGTTACAATGTATGGAAAAGGAAGAAACTCAATTCTCTTAAAATTATTTTTGTCTCATTTCTGGAATAACAATAATGTGGGTCACGAAATTCGCCCATTACGTGGCGATTTATCAGACAATCAAACACCCACTCACTTTTGTCCGACTCTTTGCCACCCTTGCCTTAAACGTTCAATACAAAGCTAACATCCTTTAACTTGAAGATAAATTGAACGAATCTGTAGTTGCGGGTTCAACTCCTGTCCTGTTCAGTCAACTATGTTTCCCGCGGTGCCTCCACGGCCATTGAACTATCGGCTATGGTGGGGGATGAAAGTAGCACACTACTAAACCGTTTCATCAGTTGTTAAAGGAGCGTGAGAGATGTGCATATTTTTCATCGACCTCTCGCGAGGCCACTTATAATACTTATAATAGTAATACTTGCATTTGACATGATAATACTTGTATTTGACACGATAATACTTGTATTTGACGCGATAATACCTGTATTTGACACGATAATACTTGTATTTGACATGATAATACTTGTATTTGAGACGATAATACTTGTATTTGAGACGATAATATTTGTATTTGACACGAAAATACTTGTATTTGACGCGATAATACCTGTATTTGACATGATAATACTTGTATTTGACTTTAAAATACTTGTATTTGACTTGATAATACTTGTATTTGACACGATAATATTTGTATTTGACGTGATAATACCTGTATTTGACATGATAATACTTGTATTTGACTTTATAATACTTGTATTTGACTTGATAATACTTGTATTTGACACGATAATATTTGTATTTGACTTGATAATACTTGTATTTGACTTTATAATACTTTATTTGACATGATAATACTTGTATTCGACATGATAATACTTGTACTCGACACGATTATACTTGTATTTGACGCGATAATGCCTGTATTTGACATGACAATACTTGTATTTGAAATGAAAATACTTGCAATCGACATAACACATGTTTTATGCATGATAATACTTAAATTTCACAAAACTTGTATATGACATAATACCTGTATTTGCCATGTTTTAAAAGAAAAATACATTAATTGACCGCCGGGGTACAAAAATGTCTTAATGTATCCTGTTACAGTCAGTAAGCGGAGAGCTGGAGAGACTTGGAGAGCAAGACTAACATTTCCGCAAACGTTTTATCTGAGCTACCATGATGCCCCCACCCCCCCACCCCACCACATCCCCTTTGATAAATGCTCCTTGGATCGATGCTTCGAAACTGTTTGCCAGTGACTGGAAACATTTTAACAGGAGTTACGCCATTTCCTGACTTCCACAGTCATGGTACGTCACACTGAGAGTCACTGTGGATAAAGAAGATGTGAGAGTCGTGGTACGTCACACTGAGAGTCACTGTGGATGAAGAAGATGTGAGAGTCATGGTACGTCTCACTGAGAGTCAATGTGGATAAAGAAGATGTGAGAGTCGTGGTACGTCACACTGAGAGTCAATGTGGATAAAGAGGATGTAAGAGTCGTGGTACTTCACGCTGAGAGTCAATGTAATAAAAAAAGTGAGAGTCATGGTACGTCACACTGAGAGTCAATGTAATAAAGAAGATGTTGAGTCATGGTACCCGCCACATTGAGAGTCAATGTGGATATAGAGGATGTGAGAGTCATGGTACGTCACATTAAGAGTCACTGTTGATAAACTAAACGTCCCATTGTTCAAGAAACGTTTAATAGTAATATACATTTTTTGGTTCAAATATTTTCACTCGTTGATTTAGTTTGGATTCAATGTACGATTTAACCAACATTAACCTGAAATAAACAGGATAAATGACGTCATTTTATAGGTAAATTTAGAAGTGAGCACATGTTTAAAGAGTGGCTATAGTACTCAGAGGGGCTTTGTTTGTGAGCTCTTGTTATGAGTTGTGTGTGCTACAGGTCGGATCCCAGTTATTATCAGTCACCCCTCTCTTTTATTCAGCAATAGTGGTGAAGTAGAGGTCAATGATAAACATCTCAGCATCACACAAATATATCAAGAACATCTCAGAATCATCACAGGAACCACTCAAGGACATCACAGAAACATCACAGGAACCAATCAAGAACATCACAGAACCATCACAGGAACCACTCACGGACATCACAGAAACATCACAGGAACTAATCAAGAACATCACAGAAACATCACAGGAACGACTTACGGACATCACAGAAACATCACAGGAACCAATCAAGAACATCACAGAAACATCACAGAAACATCACAGGAACCACTCACGGACATCACAGAAACATCACAGGAACCAATCAAGAATCATCACAGAATCATCACAGGAACCACTCACGGACATCACAGAAACATCACAGGAACCAATCAAGAACCCCCCCCCCCCATACCAAAAACTGTCAAACTTTTTCTCCTCCCCCGAATGACCCCTTACCTATTGTGAGAGTGGAGCTTGGTGTCCTCTCCACGATGTTATGTCTGGCGTCAAAGGCAACGGCGTAGACCTCCACTTGATCAGCGCCATCTAGGCTGACGTCACGTGTCTGGTACTGCCAACCCTCGGCTAGAACGAAACAAGGTGGCGAAATATCGTTTAGACTTCAATTAGATAGATACTATTTCAAATAACATGAACAGTCAATACATGGTTTAGTGGCGAGATGGTTAACCACAAACTGTATCTGACTCTTATCGTGAAGAACATGTTTACCTTATCTTATGAGATCATTAGACACTCTCACCAGACATAATGCAATACACAGACGGAAATAATGCGTCAAATTTACTGATAAAAGGTTTAACACACAATGCTAGATGTGGACTCGAATAATGCATTAGTCAGGCTCACAAAATGTGTTAACTATACTGATATAACGATGCAGACAGACTCATACAGTACAACAAAAACAACAGACTAGCATCCGCTTTAGATAGACTAACATAATGCGTAAGACAGACATTTATAACGTGAATGAGTCGAATTACTTCTTTAATTATTAATGGCCAATGGCAATTTTTTGTTGTTGGAACTTTTGTTCCTTTATGCAGTTCAGTTTGGTACTTACTTGTCAACACACCGTGTCCTTGGTGAGCCACATTCTTGACGAAGTAATGGAAGTTAACGCTTGTAATATCTTTGTTGTTGCCTACAGATGACGTAAAATGAAAATAGTTATCAACAGTTTGATTAAAAAACAATAACAACAACACAAGTAAAAGTATTGACTAAAATAATATCCCAATATTTATTTAGCATTTTATGGACTAGAAATGAATTTAGTTTGAAATGTATTTCTATTGGTATAAAGTTCAGAGTAAATATACATTCATGAAAATTAATATTTGATTTTTAAGCACAGTAAACTCTTGACTAACAATTCTGGTGTGGCGGAACGTGATTTGAAGTTTTCAGAGACGTTCACGTGGGTAGGAAAACTAGGAAACCGCCATCTGATAATCGCGAGTTACTAGACTGTTAACATGGATTTCGATAGTCGCGAGTTCAGTTACTAGACTCTTAACAT
This sequence comes from Bulinus truncatus, assembly GCA_021962125.1. Taxonomy (NCBI): domain Eukaryota; kingdom Metazoa; phylum Mollusca; class Gastropoda; family Planorbidae; genus Bulinus; species Bulinus truncatus. The sequence continues at coordinate 52,410 of JAGDYQ010000341.1, read as the reverse complement.
GGATTTCGATTGTCGCGAATCGAGTTACTAGACTCTTAGTATGGATTTCGATAGTCGCGAGTCGAGTTACTAGACTCTTAACATGGATTTCGATTGTCGCGAATCGAGTTACTAGACTGTTAGTATGGATTTCGATAGTCGCGAGTCGAGTTACTAGACTCTAAACATGGATTTCGATTGTCGCGAATCGAGTTACTAGACCGTTAACATGGATTTCGATTGTCGCGAATCGAGTTACTAGACTGTTAGTATGGATTTCGATAGTCGCGAGTTCAGTCTTGTCTGAGACTATTGAAATGTTAATTTTCGATCATGTAAATCAGTAAATGGAAAATGTATGTTTTGACCTTCCAGCATCCTTACCATGGCCGAGAACGCAATGACCATGGAGGCACCACGGAGGGCATAGGTAACTGGAGTCTCTGAGACGAACACGTAAACTGCATCTCACCTCACAACATCGGTGCCCTGCCCCCCCCCCCCGCCCCGGGTGTACCCAGGTCTAAGTCTTACATATCTCTGGTATACTCTGGTATACCCTAATGAAAACAACAAACATGTGTTCATTATTTTTGTTACAGTGTTTGCCTAAATTGTCTTACTTGGCCAAATAAAAGTTAACCGCGGTGCCTCATACTTGATGACCACTCTCTCCTGACATCTACTGACCACTGCCAACAAACCAAACAGGAAAAGTTTCAGCATGACTGTGGACGATAGGAGATTATTTGATTTTAAAGGGGAGTGTAGCATAGATGGGATAGCTAGAACTACCAACAACAATGGTCTGCATTTGTATGAACAAAAGTTTTGTTTTCTTTTTATATGTAAATAAGTTTAAGTCCATTCCTCAATTATGACCAGAAAGTGCACCTACAATACAGGCCCGTAGCGTGCGGGGGGGGGGTCAGGGGGCCGGCCCCCTTGCGTTTTGTCTGGCCCCCTCTGCTTGTTTGCTCTGCTTAGTAACATTTATTTCCTGTCCCCCACCCCTCTATTGGCCTGGCCCCTGCTGTAGAATGCCTGGCCCCTGCCGTAGAATTTTCACACTACGGGGCTGCTACAATATCTTTTACGAAAAAGAATACCACACAATGGAGTCATATTACATACTGTTACATTGAAGTCCTTTCACTAAACAAACATTGTTACACTAAATGCATTTTCTGGTCAAAGTGAAGGCATCATCACAATAAAACTTCAACACAATAAATTATTTTGACAAAGTCACATTTATAGACATTCACAGTATTACAAAAACACGTATTTGAACAAAAAATGCATTTTCTCTATATGGACACTGAATGAAAATCAAGACATCGTTACAGTAAAAAATATATGGACACAATGGTAAGGGACACAGTGCACTAGCTATAATATTATACAGAGCTAAAGTAACTGAGCAAGAATAAGAGATCTTCAACTTACTGTATGCCGGTACAAACTGTCTAGTCCCTTACGTTACATTCATTTATAAACATCTCCCCCCCCCCTTAATTAACCCCCTCCCCCAATGTTCCCTTACCGCAATGTAGGCTAAAAAAAAAAAAATAAAAACAAAAATCATTAACCCAGTGGATAAGAAAAATTGTCTTGTCATAGAATGCTCCAGCCTTGATCTCTGTATCAGTAAATCTATGCACTGTTTTTTTTTTGAGTGTCAAAAACTCAGCATTCAATGTGTTATTTGTTTTACACGTTCTTTACTTTAGATAAAACATTTTTTAAATTAAATTTGTAAATTATATAAATGAAAGATTAACGGTTCTCATGTTATCTAAAGCTTTACATTTTTTTTAAAGTCTCACACAAGTGACCTCTTGGGTTCATGTTAGGATGATAGGTTTCGTCATGATTCTGTTTAGAGTGAAGAGTTCGACAATATGATGGGACTTGGGTGTAGTAACCTGGTGTACTGTTGATGTGTGACATGACTGGACAGTCTGAATTGAGTGACCTTATTGTACAGTATGCAGTGAGTGGCCTCATTGTACAGTCTGTGGTGAGTGACCTTATTGTACAGTCTGTAGTGAGTGGCCTCATTGTACAGTCTGTGGTGAGTGACCTTATTGTACAGTCTGTAGTGAGTGGCCTCATTGTACAGTCTGTGGTGAGTGACCTCATTGTACAGTCTGCATTGAGTGACCTCATTGTACAGTATGTAGTGAGTGACCTTATTGTACAGTCTGAAGTGAGTGACCTTATTGTACAGTCTGCAGTGAGTGACCTTATTGTACAGCAAAAAGTCTGCAGTGAGTGACCTCATTGTTCAGTCTGTAGTGAGTGACCTTGCTTGGAATTTTAGATTGCTATGGTAGTGGCCGCCATAATAATGGTTTTTGTTTTTCTTTTCTACAAAATAAATCACACAATTTTAATGAAACAATCCATTTGTTGTAAAAAAAAAACTTTTTTAAAAAGTAATCTGTAGAATATTTTTTTAAAATGTCAATTTTTTACCATTTGTTTTACGCAGTAATTATGACAATCAATAAAAAAAATTATAAAATTATAAATATCTGTATTATATGACAACAAAATATAAAAGGAATTTTTCAAATCTTAAAAAGATTTTTATTTATATTTACCACTGCTACACATTTTTAAAATAAAATGTTATTTGAATATAGAAAAACTATTTCAATTACAGTCCCATTCAAAACTAAGCAACATGTCTTTATGAAGATAAATGAAAAACACTGTATTCTCATTGCAAAAACACTACACTCTGGTGCTCTTAATAAACCGTGGAACATGTTCTTATCGAATGGGCTAGGGATGAGGGAACACAGGGTGGACCAGACGGGTAAGTTGCAGTTCCCAGATGTTTGATTTAACTAGAACTAGGAGAATGTGACTGTCTCAGTAGCCTGCAGTTTTACCGAGAGAGAGAGAGAGAGAGAGAGAGAGAGAGAGAGAGAGAGATAGAGATAGAGAGAGAGAGAGAGAGAGAGAGAGAAACCAAACTGGGCTCCCACTCCACCAAACTGGGCTCCCACTCCACCAAACTGGGCTCCCACTCCACCAAACTGACCTCCCACTCCACCAAACTAGGCTCCCACTCCACCAAACTGACCTCCCACTCCACCAAACTGGGCTCCCACTCCACCAAACTGGGCTCCCACTCCCCCAAAATGGGCTCCCACTCCACCAAACTGACCTCCCACTCCACCAAACTGACCTCCCACTCCACCAAACTAGGCTCCCACTCCACCAAACTGACCTCTTACTCCACCAAACTGGGCTCCCACTCCACCAAACTGGGCTCCCACTCCCCCAAAATGGGCTCCCACTCCACCAAACTGACCTCCCACTCCACCAAACTAGGCTCCCACTCCACCAAACTAGGCTCCCACTCTACGAAACTAGGCTCCCACTCCACCAAACTGACCTCCCACTCCACCAAACTGGGCTCCCACTCCACCAAACTGGGCTCCCATTCCAATATGAAAGAAAATAAATATTTTTTTTACTGACGCATGTGAGCCGCAACTTTCATTGTGTAATTACCCAATAATTTAGCCAAGAGACAACCATAAATATAAAGACAACATAAGAGACCGTTCACTTATGACGTAACACATAGGAGAGGGGACAGTGGCCGAAGTGTGTCATGCAGCGGTAAGGAACTATTAAAAACCGTTACGATGGGATTGGGTTGTCAAAATCAAGAAAAAAAAAAGGTACATAATAAGTGAATGCCCATCACTAAAGACTTGTTCTAGAACATGTTACTTCGCTTAAGACAGTCAATCGTTTTAAAGCTAACGATTGCAGCTGTGATAGACTGTAGTCAACATTACATTGGCTGGAGCTGTGGATAACACAATACATGTATATACAAAACTCAGACGGAGCTAATGATGAGAAGATTGAGAACACAGTTCATTTTGTTGATGACGACATTCTGACCTAAATACATGGCTGTACCTGTAATTTTTTATGCATTCTAAACTTCTTTTTGGCTCTTTTTTTTTGTTGTAAGTTTTCATTTCATCTCAAAGACTATACAATATTAATGGCGCCCGTGGAGGGAGGCTCTGGAATTGCCTGGCTTGTCCATGGGACAGATTTTTCTGTCCCATCCTATCCCATCCCATGGTAATTTATGTCTGTCCCGTCCCATGGGATTCCCATGATAATATTAACGTTATGGAATGCCGTTGAAATAAAAATAAGACATTTCTCAAAGTTTAAGTTTAGTGTCTACTGGACTGGACTGCATACACAAACATGTAAAACGACACAATTTAATAAATTTTGTGATATTGTGAATATAAATATTTTACACTATTTTATAAAAAAAAGTTTAATCTTTATACGAAATACCGCAATACGACAATTTAGTGTCTTTCTGACACTCTTATTCTGTTTCTGAGTCACTCTGGTCATTCAGCACATAATCGATTTCGTCGCAACAGTCTGATTACTGGCGTAACGGTTGTGCCTCCGCTACACGCAAGCGGTAAACAGATTATGTATAAATGTTTATTGCTTCAGCTGCATGGCAAATTTATATGTAATCTCCGCCCATCTCTTAAAATCAGGCCGTACTATTGGTGTTAATAGCTTGCGCTCTATCTAGTTGTTTATACCACATCTTTGGGCGTGACGCACCAAAATGCAAACGAACCATCTTATATGATAATGTAAACTTTCAGCCACCACTGTATTCTACAATGTAAACTTTCAGCCACCACTGTATTCTACAATGTAAACTTTCAGCCACCACTGTACTCTACAATGTAAACTTTCAGCCACCACTGTATTCTACAATGTAAACTTTCAGCCACCACTGTATTGTACGATGTAAACTTTCAGCCACCACTGTATTCTACAATGTAAACTTTCAGCCACCACTGTATTCTACAATGTAAACTTTCAGCCACCACTGTATTGTACGATGTAAACTTTCAGCCACCACTGTATTCTACAAAGTAAACTTTCAGCCACGACTGTATTGTACGATGTAAACTTTCAGCCACAACTGTATTGTACGATGTAAACTTATGGAAATGTAAGTCAGTTTTAAAGTGTCGTCCGACACTATTATTGCAGATAACAAACTTAACTCGGTCAGAATTGGATTTACAAACACATTTTTTTTTTCGGTCCAACTTTTAATTTTAACGATAAGACAACACAATGGGGCCACAACAACAACAATCATCAGTAGTACATTTTAAATTCCATATGTACGGAGGGTTGGGGGGAGGGGGGTAAAGTGATGAGAAAATACTTTAAATTGATTCTCATTTAAAAAATGTTGACTGCACATGTTTGGTATTCAACTTAAACCAACATTAAATTTGTACTTATCTCTGTAGATGGTAGTCCATTTAGGTCACTGCGATGTTTAAGATAATTTTTCGTTTAGGGAACCTGTAACCAAGTCTTTGGAAAAACGTTTTACCTCATAAACCAGCTGAACTTTTAAAAAAAATTCTTATCCCCACCCTCCCTTCCAAATTTCATGTAAATGAGTTCAATCCAATTGAAACCATTGTTTTTTCTTCAAACTCTAGAATAACTGATTGTCGTATTCACCCTGTCTACATTCTCAAAGTGAGACACATGACTGTCACCAGGTTTGTAAGTCTCAAACACATGTAGTTCGCCATGGCTGGAACTGTCATGCTGGCAGTGTAGACCTTGTCCAATGTAAGCCATCAGGGTGTCCGCCAGGTAATCTTGGGCCACTGATGTTCTCCACCAGCCGGTGCCCTTCTTACTAGAACCACCCATAGCCTAGCCATTTTTATAGCAGAGTACTTTTGTCGATGAGGGCCCATAAGGTCAGGGCCCCCTGACAGTTGTACGTGTTGAGCCCCACGTTCACTCTTATCGCCTGTCACCTGCGAGACATTGGCTGAGGTATCGATGGTAATGGAGTAGGTTAGATTCGATCTAATGACTTCCACCCACCTCGACCACCGATCAAATCATTCAAACATGAATGACTCATTGATGCTTTATGTGTGAGCCCAATCCACGATTGATTCCTGAATGTGATTGTTGTGTGAAGGAGGGATATATTCTCATTATGGTATGAAATCGTTAAGTTATTAGTCAAAATGTCACTCACTTGACTGCCAAATACAAAGAAAGTGTTTTCTAATCGGTCATTTTGATATGAAAGAAATATTCCTGATGACGTAGGGCAGATTGTGATATTTATTTCACTGATTCATTCATTGAAATAAAAGGAGACATTGTCAAATAAAATAAAATCTGTTCTGTATAAAATCTAAATAAAGTTTTCAAGCAAAAATAAATATTAAAAATATAAAAAAAAAGATAGGAGACCAACAACACAAATCATGTATGGAAAAACACATAGTTTGACAACACATGCTACTTCAGACTGTACTTATGCCTGACTAAAACACATAGTTTGACAACACATGCTACTTCTGAAACTTTTTTTTATCGGCTATCTATGGACATGGTCTACATACATCTTCACTGCTCTTTAAATATTTTAAAAATTTCCCTCTAACAGAGCTGCTAGCGAAGAAATAAATCAGGTCTTGAAGTATTACTGACTATGGAATGAAACTTTATTGGATGAGGCGAGATTTAATAATGATTAGATAGAAAAATGATCATTTTTGTCAATCAAATATTTTCTTTAATGTTTCGAGTAAGTTGAAAAAATGTAGCTGCCCACATATCATTAGTAGAAAACAATTATCAAATAGTTTACAGGCTTATCTTTTATTATTGGAAATCTGTTTTAAATATTGAAGATGATCTGCCCATATGTTGCCTTCACATAAATATGTATGAGAGATACTTCTAAAAAAAGTGTTTATACATAGATCTTATTAAGCCTATGTATAAACAGGAAAAAAAAGAAGAAAATGGCGGACACATTGTAATATTTCATCTAAATACGTAAATATCAGGGCCGCAAACTTAAGTACACACAGGTGTCAAGTAAAGTATAAAGTACTTACAGGTGTCAAGTAAAGTATAAAGTACTTACAGGTGTCAAGTAAAGTATAAAGTACCTACAGGTGTTGAGAAAAGTATAAAGTACTAACAGGTGTTAAGAAAATTAAATTGTATAATGTACACACAGGTGTCAAGTAAAGTATAAAGTACCTACAGGTGTCAAGTAAAGTAAAAAGTACCTACAGGTGTCAATTAAATTGTAAAGTACCTACAGGTGTCAAGTAAATTGTAAAGTATCTACAGGTGTCAAGTAAATTGTAAAGTATCTACAGGTGTCAAGTAAAGTAAAAAGTACCTACAGGTGTCAATTAAATTGTAAAGTACCTACAGGTGTCAAGTAAATTGTAAAGTATCTACAGGTGTCAAGTAAATTGTAAAGTACCTACAGGTGTCAAGTAAATTGTAAAGTATCTACAGGTGTTAAGAAAATTGTCTAATGTACACACATGTGTCAATTAAATTGCAAAGTACCTACAGGTGTCAAGTAAATTGTAAAGTATCTACAGGTGTTAAGAAAATTGTCTAATGTACACACAGGTGTTTAGGTAAGTGTTTAAGTACACACATCGTTATCACATTACGAACTTATTAGTTTAGCTGTACCCGGCAACGCGTTGCAGTGGCTAAGCCCTATGTAATGTAATAGTAAGTACTGAGAAAGCCCTTGTTTCTAATTCTGTTTATTAAAAAAAAATTTTTTTGAAAAAATAGTTATCAATCACTAAGCACTATTAACCAAAGAAAATTATCTCTATTGGGAGGAAACCGTTTCTAAATTCATTATGTTTATTAATGCAGTGCTTTTGGATCTACTTTCGGAGTATTGATTAATGGCGTGAATCCTGTTTACATGTTTGATAAAAAAATACTGACGAAATAATAATTTGCAAACTGAAGTAAAAAGAAACATGTAACGATACTGTTTGTTAATCAAAACAAAATACTGACGAACTATTAGTTTGCACACAGCGGATTAGTTTATTTTTAAACAAATACTGACAATATATAAGTTAGCACTCTGTGACTTTTGAATTACCTCCCGTGGTTTAAAAAAGAAAGTAAAATAAAGTAAAGAAATAATTTTACAAAACCGATCGATTAAATATTATTTTTAAAATATTATAGATATGATGTCTTTATAAAAAATATATATCAACACGGCATTTAATTTTCTGCAATTGTGTGTTTACATTTTAAGGCCATTGGTGAAGAACTTTCGGAGTTATGATTCATAGGCAAATGATGTTTACATTTTTATCTATATAGATACAAAAGAAAACATGATAAATATGCTAATTAAATTAATAAAAAAAAATGAAATAAACTAAACAAGTATCACTACTTGAAATGGGTTTATTAATTTCTAAACTCAACGTAATCAATGATAAGAGCCGAATTGTCTCCCTGCCAGGTGGGCAGCCAGGCTGTATGGGCCTTCCAGAAATCAGCCATGGCCTGAGACCATGGTGAACTATTGTGCCAGGGTTTGGTCACACCGCCGTACAGATTTTGGTCAGGGAACATTCCGCTGGTACCCCCCACGGCTACGTTGAACATCATGTAGAACTGTTGGATACAATAGAAACAAAATAAACACACAAATAAACACACAATAAACACGCAATAAGCACACAATAAACACACCAATATAATATAATAATAGCGATTTGGGCACTGCGTTAAATCGAAAGTAAAGAATTAATACAACAGTATTCCAGTTTAAAATACAATCATGAAAAAAAAATCGGATCTACCCGAAACCAAAAAATAACCTCGCCTGCCAATCAAACCTAAGGGGATATAACTCTATGCAAATGTTTTGCAGGGTACAGCTAGTTGACAAAGAATTCTCGGCTTACACATGAAAAAAGTTACAATGCAATCAAAGGTTCGTTGAATAAAACAAACAAATACGTTCTCTGACTAACCTTAAAGCGAGCGACTCAAAGGTTTTAGCTACATGATTGTATTATTGCTAATTATAGTGGAAAAAGAAATATTGAAAACTGTCTCCATATTGAAAATATACCCTGTATTCATGTTACAGTATGTTTTTAATTATGCCTAGTTTTTTATTTTAAAATTAATGATGAATCGAGCTGTTTATCTGCTGATGATACATATTGATAAGTGATACATCGAGTTATTTATCCGTTTAAATTACATCCTGATCAAAGGGAGCCATTTTACTGCCAGAACTCAATGTTAGTTCCAGTGAAGCCACCTTTCTGCCAGAATCCACCGGCTGGTGGGACAACGGACATAATTTGTTGGTCGTCAACAAACGTGCTGAAAAGACAAAATGCACAAAAATAAACAAAAAAAATAATGAAAGCCCCCCCCCCTCCCCTTTTATTGGATTCCACCAAATGTTCTTTTTCCGAAGACCCCCCACCCCCCAAGACGTAAGAGTGGCTCTGAGTTGAACATTGCAGTATCATGTTTGTTTACTTAGTTCCTGCACATTTCATATGTGTATTTTCATTAATGAACGGTCTCACAAGTTTCGATTAATTAACAAAGTGGACTAGTAACATCTTATATTGATGTGGTGCTGTGGGCTAGTAGCATCTTATATTGATGTGGTGCTGTGGGCTAGTAGCGTCTTATATTGATGTGGTGCTGTGGGCTAGTAGCATCTTATATTTATGTGGTGCTGTGGGCTAGTAACATCTTATATTGATAAGGTGCTGTGGACTAGTAGCATCTTATATTTATGTGGTGCTGTGGGCTAGTAACATCTTATATTGATGTGGTGCTGTGGGCTAGTAATATCTTATATTTATGTGGTGCTGTGGGCTAGTAACATCTTATATTGATGTGGTGCTGTGGGCTAGTAACATCTTATATTGATGTGGTGCTGTGGGCTAGTAACATCTTATATTGATGTGGTGCTGTGGGCTAGTAACATCTTATATTGATGTGGTGCTGTGGGCTAGTAACATCTTATATTGATGTGGTGCTGTGTGGACTTTTCGTTTCAAACTATGTAAATCAGTTTGACCGAGTCGTTTTTTTTCTCTTTTTATGTATGTATGAGAACTTTAAAAACCAATTTATACAGTGTACCAGTTAATTATCATTTCATTAGCACAGCATATGGTCGCTGTCTGGTACTTACATAATATGGTCATGTGTCCACTCTAACCGCCAAACATGGAAGTTCGTATGCCAGTTAGTAGACTTCCTAAAATCAAAAGGTAAATGAAATAATTCCATTACGTCGCGCAGCGTATCGTAAGTTAAAGTAGAAAATGTTAGAGTAGCTTTAAATTTAACTTTTAACACAACTTGTGTTTAGCATTAACTTGGTTTTAAATTGTTTAGTTTAGAGAATAGAACATTTAGACTGAAGTGCGTATTAAGGGTCATCATTAAGTTAATTTTCTGCTGTGGTCAGATGATATTTGTCTTGTCCACTAAGTCCCCAGTGTAGGGTACTGGAGATCTCAGCCACGCCAATGTTACCTGCAAGATTCCCTGCAGATACAATTGTGTATTATGATATTATCCTGTTTTGAAAATGCATATCATTATAATTTCAGCGAGTGAAGAATATGTTTAATAGCCATTTTGTCTCCATGGAAATCAAAGTATCATGATATCCGCATGTCCTGAGAAAACAGAGTATCATGATAGTTACATGTTCTGAGAATATGACGTAAAACGATTACTGAATGTTTAGTTCAGAATTCACCGCGTGTTTGTTATTAACACAGTATATTTCCCTAAACATTAATGTCTTCCACACGTCTGTTTTTACCTAAACTGTGTGATGATATCAATTGTTTCCGCAAATTAATAGATTTAAATTTGTATGACAACATAAATGATAAGTAAAGCCTAAATCTTATATTCCAATCCATTATATTATACATGTACTAGCTGAACCCTGCAAAATCTTTGCATAGTTATATTCCATTAGATTTGATCAGTAGTCTAGGTTATTTTTGGTTTCGGACAGATCCGATTTTTTCATGATTTTTATTACAATTTTAAGATGCAATATGTTGTAGAATTTAAAAAAAAAATTAAATGGAATTATTTCACATTATTTGGCCTTTGGGTTTCATGTTTGAAAACTGCTGAAATTATTAAAAGCTGTAGATTTATAAACAAACAATTATCGAACGGAGACGCCAGCACGACGCCATTTTAGAATTCTTGATTTCTACTTTCGATATAACGCAGACGCGAGACGGCTATTATGTATATAGATACCTTAGCGAGGAATGGGTTGACAAGTGGCGTATACATTGTTAACATTAAACTTAACATAAATATTTACTTTTATTTTCAACTGACCTCTGGACTCCATAATATCTATCTCGCCAGATTTAGGCCAGTAGCCGTAATGGCTAACCTTAGGCATCATCCATAAACCTTAAACAGAAGCAAATAAAACTCAATTACATTCTACAGTGATTATTTAGTTTCACCTTTTTTTTTTAATATTTTCATAAAAAAGCAACAACAACAAAATTAAAGGCTATTTAAAATTAGAATCAACTAGCAATAAACAGGTGAATTTATTTTAAACACACACATTTGAAACGTTTGAATTTGTGGGCTGAAACTGGTGACATGGTGATATGGTTAATAATAACAAAGAAGATGGTGAATTAATGGTAAATTTGATAACAACGGTCAGCGACCGGCATGTCATAAGATTCCTTTATATGTCATTACTGAAACTATATGGTCCACTATTAAATTAGGGTCAATACTTGGCCACAACCAGTCTCCACGCGGTATCTTGGCTCTGATCTCCACTGTTCCGAATTTGATAGTTGGAATGCTGTTGACCTTGCCGGACATCACTGGTGGGAGTATCCCGTTGTGGCCGTCTCTGGTGCATCCATTGTCTCCTGCCTCGGTACACACACCAAACAAAGCTATTTACAAATATTGATTGCTTAAATTTGGAGATTTTGAAAAATTGCTTATAACTGTTTTAATACATCTATAAACTGCTTATATAAATATGTTTTAATATATCTATAAACTGCTTATATAAATATGTTTTAATACATTTGTATTTTCCGACACACCTTAGTTCCACATTTTAAAAAAAAATCTCACTGGGAAATCTTTTTTTGATGAACTATTCTCAAAAGTATAGATTCAACTTAAGATTTCTTTATTGTTTTTTTTTCCCGCAGCCATCTTGTGCTGCGGACCTGCGGAGTATTGTCCTAGAAAAAAAATCCACTTTTTGCCAGAATCCACCACAAGCTACTCAAACACAGCTGTACCGTACAATGTATTAGTGTGTAAACCAATATTTCTCATAAGTGTATATATCATTTTTATATAATGTTTGTGACTGCAAAACAATGTGCCGCTAAGTTAAAAAATAAAATGAATATAAAATTAGTTTTCCTATTTACTTTTCATGTCCATGTGTCCAGTGTGAAGAAAGTTCTCATCAAATCTTGAGTCACTCACAGCTGCAATCTGTGGACAAAAAGTTAAAAAAAAACAACTGTCAAACTGACTTATAGAGGTTTGCAGGTAGCCATAGAGAGGAACTACGGGCCATAACTCAACACGATGTTTGTTTCCTAAAGTATGTCACTAGTATACTTTGCAGTTTAAACTAGGTCTTATACTATAGTCCAGGTTAAAACTATTCTTCACTGATTTGTATTCATTTCGATATGATACCTGATACTTTATCTGAATTAAAAATTCCAATTCTATTTCCCGTTCCAAAATGATATGATTCAACATTAGCCAGTTGATATCAGTTGCTTTATCAATGAATAATATCCCAATTTTTTAATTTAAAAAAAATGACAATATAGAATGAAACATAATCATTATAATACAAATTTGAAGGTAAAACAAAATCAGATAACTACCAATACATTATTTTTATAAAAAAAAACAATGTTGTAAATGTCGAAAGCGTTTTTATGATTTAATCGTTGCGATGTTTATAAAATATTTTATTGATAGATGAACTAGCAAAGTAATAAAAACTCCTCTACCTGAGATTCGGTTTAACTTACCGGTTGTAAATAAAGATGGCCGTCTTTGACATATACATTTTTGTGGTCATTGGTGTAAACTTGAAACTCATGATTCTGATGACAGAAACGAAACAAAGTTTCGTCTGATATATTATGTCATCAAAACACACACACACACAAAAAAAAGATAATTAACTCGATTCACGTTTTTAAATGAGAAATAAGTAAGTGTAAGGAATTTATTTTAAAAGTATTTACAACTTACAAATCCATATACATAGACACCTCAATCTCCCAGTGGGCTCTGTTTAAACTATTAAAGTCATCCCTGAAGATAACGGCCCTAATGCGGCGCCCCGAAGGGAGCTGTACGGCGCCCCTTTTAACTAAGAGAAAATTTGATTTTTGGTTGTAGAAAATTAGAAAATGTTTAAGAGATGTAAACGCACTAAACTTACCAAAAAAAAAAAATAACATGTATTTTATTTCTGTGGCATTAATTAGTTGAAGGATGCAACCAATAGAGAAAACATGTATTTTATTTCTGTGGCATTAATTAGTTGAAGGAAGCAACCAATAGACTTTATCTAAAGTCACTGAGAATAAAACTGGAGACCAACATCTCAGCTAAAATAAACACCTTAGATTTGCGTCTCATATCGTCTGTACTTTACTATCTTACCTGATGTCATATTATTTAATTGATGATATTTAAATTGATATTTTCACATGTTTGATGCATAAAGTCATAATTTCAAACTGTTGATATCTAAATTAACATTTTTAGACTGTAGAAACTCCAAACTTTATTATCAAAATGTTCTGATCTAATTTGAGTGAAGAAACAATACATTTATTATCATCAAGTTATGACCTATGTTGAGTGTTGATACAATACATGTATTGTCAACATGTTCTGAGCTTAGTGTTGGTACAATACATGTCTTTATCAACATGTTCTGACCTATGTTGAGTGTTGATACAATACATGTATTATCAACATGTTCTGAGCTTAGTGTTGGTACAATACATGTCTTTATCAACATGTTCTGACCTATGTTGAGTGTTGATACAATACATGTATTATCAACATGTTTTGAGCTGAGTGTTGATACAATACATGTCTTTATCAACATGTTCTGACCTATGTTGAGTGTTGATACAATACATGTATTATCAACATGTTTTGAGCTTAGTGTTGATACAATACATGTCTTTATTAACATGTTCTGACCTATGTTGAGTGTTGATACAATGCATGTATTATCAACATGTTCTGAGCTGAGTGTTGATATAATACATGTATAATTATCAACATGTTCTGACCTAAGTTGAGTGTTGTGACCTCCGTGGTGTGTATTTTCTTCCCTGGTTGTCGTACACAACAGCCTTGGCTGAGACAGTGTCGGCACCACTCAAATCAAGTCACATGACTGATACTGCCATCCTTCCACTGTAGAATGAAAACTACTTATGATCAGGTAAACATGGTATCACATATATTGATTCATGACTGTACAAATACATGAAAATAGATCATAGTAAAAAAAAAATTAACAGAAAATAAAAAGAACTAAATGTCATCTTACTTGTGTAGACTCCTTCACCTTGAACACCTGTGTTTTTAATGACGTAATGAAATGTGACTCCACCCACATTTGATGAACTGTCATCTGTGAAAAAAAAATTATTAGTATTACTTGACGTTATTGCGTTATTTATCTTAAAACTTTAATGAGGCGGTCCTTGCAATGCCATTCTTTCACTCCCATAGCCGATGGCTACGTAGACACCACGAGAGACATTATTCAGGAAACAGGGACTCATTGGAAGTCGAACCCGTACCTCACAGCAGTATACCGACCATGTAGTATGTAAAAACTTTCACCCTGATCCTTGGTCCTCACAAGAGATCGAACCCGTGACCACAGGTCTACGGAGGGGACGGATGGTCGTGCGGTAAAGCGCTTGACTGTCGACCTGAAGGTACCTGGTTCAGTCTCCAGTGAGGACCAAGGAAAATTTTCGTGGTCTTGGCCAGTGCCGGCTTTAGGTATAGGCGATATAGGCAGCCGCCTAGAGCGGCATTATTTCAAGGAGCGGCAAATTCCCGCAAAATAAAATAAAATCAAAAATATAAAAATTAAAAATGAATTTGATTCAGATATAATGGAGGATCCTGGTAAATGACCAGACCGTTGTTTTCTTATTCAGCATGATCCAAAGCAGATCAAATTTGAGTCTTGTTTCCAAAAGATGAAAGTGGGAGACACTTTTCTAATTACCACTATACGCGCAAACTGGCTGACGGAGAAACTTTAAAAAGGAAATGGTGTATTTATTCTACGCCAGTAGAAAAGGGGTATTGTTTTTGCTGCAGAATATATAACAGGAGTAAATCTGCCTTAGCAACACATAGCAGTTGTGACTGGAAAAATTTGTCAAGTATATTGCAGCATCATGAAAAATCTCCAGATCATTAAAAAAGTTATCATGAGTGGAAAGAACTAAAAATGAGGATAACAAATAATGAAACTATTGATGACGTGAATCAGCGCCTTATAAATCGTGAAGCGAAACACTGGAAGGATGTATTAGAAAGAATAATATCTTTGGTCAGAGTACATGGAGTTCAAAATTTACCCATGAGAGGGCAGTCTGATCGGTTATATACATCTCATAATGGAAACTTTTGAAATTTGTTGAAGTTATTGCTGACTTTGATCCGGTAATGAAAGAACATATAAGACGTATAAAATCAGATGAAATTCATGACCATTATTTGGGAAAAATATTCAGAATGAGATCATTCAACTGTTGAGTAAGAAGGTAAAACAGAAAATGATAAATGATCTACAAATGCAAAATATTACGCTATAGTTCTCGATTGCACACCAGAGGCCAGTCACAAAGAACAGATGACAATGATTGTTAGATTTGTTACAGCAAATGAATCGACAAATGACAAACCTTCAGAAGTTTCTATCAATGAACACTTCATTGGATTCGCAGAACTTGAAAAATCTACAGGTGCAAGTATGTAGGAAATTTTACTTAAAGAGCTGTCAGATTCAGGCATTTTTCTAAATGATAAGAGGGGACAAAGCTACGATAACGGAGCGAAAATGCGGGGAATACACAATGGTGTCCAAGCAATAGTTAAAGAGCTAAATTGAAATGCCTTTTATGCCCCATGCATTGCGCATTCGTTGAATTTGGTGGTGAATGATGCCGTAAACTGTTGTTTGGAAGCAGTAAGGTTTTTTGAGGTAATTCTAAATATATACACCTTTTTTCTGCACCAACACATCGCTGGAATGTATTGTTAGAATATGTCAAAAAAACAAAGAGGCAGCAGGTTTAACTGTTAACAAGTTATACGCAACACGTTGGGAAAGTCGAGTTAATGCCGTGAAGGTAATTCGATACCAAACGGTTGAAATTTACGATGCACTCGTTTCAATTGCTGATGACATTTCCCTTTCTGGACCACGTGGAACCCAGTCCCGTGCAGGAGCTAAGGAATTGCACAAAAATGCTCGAAGAGGGGTAACTGGTAATAACTGGGATCCGACCTGTAGCACACACAACTCAAACAAGAGGTCACAAACAAAGCCCCTCTGAGTACTATAGCCACTCTTTAAACATGTGCTCACTTCTAAATTTACCTATAAAATGACTTCATTTATCCTGTTTATTTCAGAAAAATGTTGGTTAAATCGTACATCGAATCCAAACTAAATCAACGAGTGAAAATGTTTGAACCAAAAAATGTATATTACTATTAAACGTTTCTTGAACAGTGGGACGTTTAGTTTATCCACAGTGACTCTCAATGTGACGTACCATGACTCTCACATCTTCTTTATCCACATTTAATCTCAGTGTGACGTACCATGACTCTCACATCTTCTTTATCCACATTGACTCTCAGTGTGACGCACCATGACTCTCACATCTTCTTTATCCACATTTAATCTCAGTGTGACGTACCATGACTCTCACATCTTCTTTATCCACAGTGACTCTCAATGTGACGTACCATGACTCTCACATCTTCTTTATCCACATTGACTCTCAGTGTGACGCACCATGACTCTCACATCTTCTTTATCCACAGTGACTCTCAATGTGACGTACCATGACTCTCACATCTTCTTTATCCACATTTAATCTCAGTGTGACGTACCATGACTCTCACATCTTCTTTATCCACATTTAATCTCAGTGTGACGTACCATGACTCTCACATCTTTTTTATCCACATTTAATCTCAGTGTGACGTACCATGACTCTCACATCTTCTTTATTCTCAGTGACTCTCAATGTGACGTACCATGACCGTGGAAGTCAGGAAATGGCGTAACTCCTGTTAAAATGTTTCCAGTCACTGGCAAACAGTTTCGAAGCATCGATCCAAGGAGCATTTATCAAAGGGGATGGGAGGGGGTGGGCATCATAGTAGCTCAGATAAAACGTTTGCGGAAATGTTAGTCTTGCTCTCCAAGTCTTTCCAGCTCCCCGCTTACTGATTGTAACAGGATACATTAAGACATTTTTTGTACCACGGCGGTCAATTAATGTATTTTTGTTTTTTTTTAAAACATGGCAAATACAGGTGTTATGTCAAATACAAGTTCTGTGAAATCTAAGTATTATCATGTATAAAACATGTGTTATGTCGATTGCAAGTATTTTCATTTCAAATACAAGTATTGTCATGTCAAATACAGGCATTATCGCGTCAAATACAAGTATAATCGTGTCGAGTAAAAGTATTATCAAGTCAAATACAAACAAGTATTATCAAGTCAAATACAAGTATTATCAAGTCAAATACAAGTATTATCAAGTCAAATACAAGTATTATCGTGACAAATACAAGTATTATCATGTCAAATGCAAGTATTACTATTATATGTAATATAAGTGGCCTCGCGTGAGGTCTATGAAAAATATGC
This sequence comes from Bulinus truncatus, assembly GCA_021962125.1. Lineage (NCBI taxonomy): Eukaryota > Metazoa > Mollusca > Gastropoda > Planorbidae > Bulinus > Bulinus truncatus. The sequence continues at coordinate 34,517 of JAGDYQ010000341.1, read as the reverse complement.
ATATCTCTCACGCTCCTTTAACAACCGATGAAATGGTTTAGTGGTGTGCTACTTTCATCCCTCACCATAGCCGATAGTTCAATGTCCGTGGAGGCACCACGGGAAACATAGTTGACAGAACAGGACAGGAGTTGAACCCGCAACTACAGATTCGTTCAATTTATCTTCAAGTTAAAGGATGTTAGCTTTGTATTGAACGTTTAAGGCAAAGGGTGGCAAAGAGTCGGACAAAAGTGAGTGGGTGTTTGATTGTCTGATAAATCGCCACGTAGTAGGCGAATTTCTAGACCCACATTATTGTTATTCCAGACAAAAATAATTTTAAGAGAATTGAATTTATTCCTTTTCCATTAATTGTAACACATACCTACCATCAGTGGCGTACCGGGGGGGGGGGGGGAGGAGGTGGGTGCGGTCCGCACCGGGCGGCACTTTTTATTACTTTTTAGGGGGCGGCAAAAAAAGTATAGATTAAATTGAAATACCTAAATGAGAGGGCGGCAAAATCGTCTTCCGCGCCGATACCCACGATACGCCGCTGCCTACTATTATTAATGTTAATACCTAGCGCTGAAATTTTGAAATAATTTTATTATATTACTGTTGACAATACTGTTATTATTCGCTCTTTAGACTACGGCCATGCCGGTGTTTGATTGTGTCAATATTGTTTCATGGTTTTCCCGACAATATAAACTGAGAAAATTATTAGAAAATATCATTACTACGTTCAAATTCTATTTTGTATTTATTTCTGGTCTGGCTTTTCTTCTTTTACATTTTTATTCTGCATGTGTCGAAATGTAGACATTACCGTGGCCTGCAATTAACCTTTTGTCTAGGTTTCACCTTTCACCCTGAGACACTTTAGTGTTTTCTCAACGTGACACAGATGATTGAGAGTGTTGCTATCAGCATGTCATCACAGGATGATGGCTGCGTTATCGGGAGTAGAGTCGTTTTATTTTAAGTCGTAGGGGAAACTAGGTTGTGCACCTACCTCTCCACCCCTGGTTAGGCTTTTCAAATGCAATTCAGATCAAACTTCTAGCACAATAAAGTTGGGGGTATAACTGATAGCACAGTAAAGTTGGGGGGGGGGGCACAACTGCTTGCACAATATCAACGGTGTCTCAACGGTGTCTGTGAGACCAACACCCACTCGAGAAATAAATTTTACGTTTGAGGTCCTTTGTTACTAATTGGGGGACAACATCAAGTTTGGGTAGGTGTGTGTGTGTGTGTGTGTGGGAGGGGGAGGGAGTGGGGGGTGTGTAACGTTGTGACGGTATCGATGTTGGTGAAATCAGTGCACAGTGCACACAAACAATAGTTGACACCGTTTGAAGCGATCGATCACTTAAACCTTCCGCTGGCTGAATGGGGTGGGGGGGGGGGCTGACGGCTGCATTGTGGTTAGGCGGGAGGGATTGACAGAGGTGCGGGACAGGGGGGGGTGTCAAATTATCGCACACCGTTCAAATCAAAAGCTCAAACATATTTATCACACAAAGCTAACGGTAATATTATTTTGTTTGTACTCAACACTCAGTACGATCAAATCCCGACCGTCACCACACCCCCCCCCCTTCTTCCCTCCCCTCCCCTCCCACTACCCTAACCCCGATGACGTGACGATGAGCTCTGTGTCAATAGACATATTGTTTACTTCCAAATGGCTAGAGCGATTCATTAATGTCTTTTTTTTATTTCTCTCCCAGTCGGTCATATTGATCAGTGGAGCCGTTTGTAACAGTCGGTATGATTGTTTGTAATAGTCGGTATGCTCTCTCTACCTCCCTCCCTTCTATCTCCCTCCCTAACCCCGCTCTCCCTCCCTTCCTTTCTTTTGTCTTCCCTCCCTTTCTCTCTCCCTCTATCCCTCCCTCTCTCATCTCCCTGTCTCTCCCCCTCTCCCCTTCCTCTCTCCCCCTTCCTTCCTCCCTCCCTCCAAACCTCCTTACCTCTCTCTCCCCCCTGCCCCCTCTCTCTCTCTCTTTATCTCTCTCTCTCTCTCTATATATATATATATATATATATATATATATATATATATATACTTATTATTATGGCTTCACACTTCTTCTAAAATCCTTCTTCGTTCCTTTACCTTTCTCAAACTGTACAAATAAGGGAGCATGAAAAAACATCAACAATTCTTTGCAGCATAAAGGCACGATACAGCACCAGCGCGCAAGTTCTATTCGAATTTATTAGTAGGAAAATTTAAAAATGTAAGATGTATCATTGGGAAATGACGTCACAGTGGAGTTTTATTTATGGCGAGGTCGAGATTAGTTTAATATGGTAAAAGATACTAAAATAAAAATAAATTATTACAATTAAACTACCATCGAGAAGTGGAGGTACCACCCATAAAGTCTGATGGTAGCATCATTGGGTTGTTTTTTTTATGTAGTAAACTGAACATAAGTCAATTTATGAAGATACTCCAAATCTTTCAAGTTGCGATTTAGTTTTATTCATAGGTAAATAATGTAAAATTAATTGATCCGTTGCAGGCTGTAAAAAAAAGAAAAAAAGTGATTATAAATTTATATTTAATTGATCTCACAGTCTGACTTTTGACTTTACTAGTGACAGTTTTTGGTGAAATTTCTCCTTCCCCCCAGGGATTGCGAGAACTTTCCCCTCTTCGTTTTAATTGACACAATTTTTTTTTTCAATTATTATTTCCTGACTTACACATTTCCGGACTAAAAAAAAAATAATTGTTGATTTTAACGAAATATCTTCCTCGTCTGACGTAGTACTGAAACTGTACTGAACCTTGGGGGTTGTGTTGACACACTTATTGATTGTACTGTATGACTGATGCCATTTATACTGTATTGAACTTTCGAGGTCATTTATACTGTATTGAATTATTGATGTGATTAATAATGTATTGAACGCTAGATGTCATTCATACTGTATTGAAATATTCATATCATTACTAATGTATTGAACGCTAGATGTTATTCATACCATATTTAAAGATTGTTGTCATGTTTACTGTATTGAATGATGTATACTATTTATACTGGATTGAATGATGGATACTATTTATACAGTATTGAATGATGGATAATATTTATAATGGATTGAATCATTGAAGTCATAATTATTGAATCGAATGTTGTATGTCATGTATAAACCGTATCGACGACTAGATGACATTGAAACTCATATGACATAAATTTTGTGGACTAATGATGGATAATTTATGATTGTTGATTAGATATCTGGTATAATTGTTTGTGTTAATTTGTACAAAAAAAAAAAAACATTGAAATTTTAGGGATTACATTTTCCTTGGAACAGCAAATGATTTCAAAACTATTAATGTGTAACATATGTGGCTAATTATATGAATAATTATAACAATAATAATTATAATATGTCCCAGGACGAGTGGCGCTGACATCATTTGTGAATGATTAGTGATATCTTTGTGCAAACACACCATTTAAACTGAAACTGATAAGCTGAAATTCTGACGTTATTTATGGAAATGGTTCCCAGCTTTGGAAATGTTTTTCTACTTAATTATATGATATAATTATTTACATTATTATGTAAGTTATTCGTTTCAGCTTCTAATTTTTAATTAGAAATACTTTATTACTAGCTGTGCCCTGCAAATCTTTGCATAGAGTTATATTACCTTAGGTTTGATCAGTAGACTAGGTTATTTTTGGTTTCGGCCAGATCCGATTTGTTCATGATTTTTATTACTGCTGTTTACGTTTGAAGATTTTAAACTGGAATACTGTTGTATTAATTCTTTACTTTCGATTTAACACAGAACTCACACCGCTATTATTTATATAGATTTTTTTTTTATTTTGTATATTCAGCTCTGTACTCTCAAGTGCGGGCTAATATTTGCAGGTTTCATACTAAATGATTCACCGACCAAATACGCCATGCTGGTTAAAGCTATTACATGGACACCATTAATACATTTGTGACCAAGATAACTGCGCTGAAAACAAAAGCAGACATGCTTTGAGTGCAAGTAGACAGACGAGTTTAGTTCAGTCCACAGATATAAAGTACTACATCTATAACATGCCTTAAATTGGTGTTATTTTTTGGAAAAAGGAGGAAGTGACGTACGCATAGTACGCTGCCATGTTGCATTTGTCATGGCCGCTGGTGCAAAAACTCAATATCTCCATGATATGTACAATTTTTGTTGACGTAAGGAATAAATATTGCATACAGAAAAAGCGTGTAGATAAATTATGAATCCCAGTGCACTGACATTCAATGTCCATGATCAACTTCCATCGAACGATTAAAATAATAGACTGAACTGATCTATTACTTTACATCTGTGGTTCAAACATTTGGCTTCTCAACTAGATCAGCGAGTAATGGCGTCAGATGGTCTTGTTACGAATTCTGAATGCTATCTTTTAGCTTTTTTGGGATCAACGCTTACACAAATTGGTCTTTCTAATGTTTGCACCTTTATGTCTGATTAGTTTGTTTCTTTCAGTGAAGTCCGTGTAAAGGTGATATTTTTGTCTCTTATATCCTAAATACCACTGATGAGGTTATGCATGTGGTGCCTTACTTTACTCCTCACTATAACCAAGAGTGCAAAGTCCATGTAGGCGCCACGGGAGCCATAGCACGGAATTTTAACCTTGACCTTGGTCTAAACTGAAGATCGAATCAGAGATCCTGAGGTCGACAGTCGACTATCCGTCCCCTCACCCATATTGCTGGTACATTTCTCCTCAGCCCCATGCTCCAACAACCGCTCTCACCCCCAGTCGCCCCCACCCTCACCACAATTTATGTTATGACTTTCTTTCTTTTGGTTTAGTCTTTCTTTTTCTTTCTCGGCTTGATTGTTGCTCACACTGAATGAAGTTGTGTTTTTCATTTACCCTCACATATTCGACCACACGTCTGTGACATTTCACTAACTACTCATTCCCAACCAATGCTGCTCTCATCATAGTCAATGTCACCACCCCCGCCTTCCCACCTCACACACACACACACACACCCATCCCAGCCAAAACATCATCTCATCAATAATTAACATCACACCCGTGTTTTCACCACTACACTTTTCTCATTTACCCGCATCCCATACATACACAAATACATATCTCCTACACACAGACACACATCACACACACACGCACACTTCCCCCACATATAAACACACTTCTTCCATTTACAAAAACTAAATTCCTAAATGCACACAAAAATATCCCACATATAAACACACATCTACACACACACATATCCTACACACACACATCTCTTACACACAAGCACATCAGCCACTCACACACACACATCTTCTACACAATATCTCCCACATACACACACAAACAAATTTAACACATACAAACACACATCTCCTACAAACACACATACACACATATCTCCCACCTTCACCCACACAGCTCACACCTACACATCACATACATCCACACACGCTCTCACACACAAACAATTGTCATTTCGTTCGAGCACTGCGCATGTGCGATCATGTGTGAGTATTATTAAGTTGACTGAAGAGAGTCAACTCACAACCGACGGGTCTGACCGCCAATCAACCAGGTCCACGTTATATTCCAAGAATAGTTGTTGTTTTTTTCTGATTTACGAGCAATTACTTTCTTCTTTCATTATTTACTTTATTTTATCGAGTCTGAAAGTAAGTAAATGCGATCTTAAAAGGGGAGATAATTTCAATTTCTAAGAGCGGCTGAGATCTTTATTACCACCCCTTCTCAAAGGATTCTATGTATATTTATTACAACCTTCGTAATCAATACTGATTGAAATTGAAAACAATAATTCACCTGAGTTAAAAGGATTAAATACAAAATTCCTTTATTTATTATGTTGAAAGTTTTCATATTTAGATGCCATGCATGTGTTCATATTTCTGCCCAGTTTTCTAAGACATTTTCAGATACCCGTTATTACGATTTTGGAAATTCAATACAACTTGATTATCTTACGAAATATGTTATTTTTTGGTTTATTTATATACCCATATATTAGTTGCTTATTATAATGTGCCGAAAAAAAACATATTATGTCTGACAATATGGGTGTGTTCTTTTTATGTTTTTGTATTTTATTCCCACCCCAGATAAGAGTGGCCGGATTTTCTACCCTGGACAGATAGACCCCGCGACCTTCGACCCCACGATACATCGACCCTGCGACAATTCGACCACGGGCATTTCGACCCCGTACAAATTGACTGTTTCAACTGATTAAAAAAATGTTTGAATTACTACTGTCCCGTCATAGAAGTGTCGCAGGGTCGAACCGGTGGCGTCGAACTGTCAGGAGTCAACGAGTGTCGTGGAACCGCAGATAAAGACACTTCCTGGTGACTGCTGGTGTCCAGGTAGTAGTTAATGAATTTAATTTGAAATCATGTTTTAAGATTTTAACTTTTTTTAAACATAAAATAATTGCTTAATTTAAAACATTCAACCTTGGATTGGACAACCCCAATGATCTTTTCCCCATAGACCATGGTATGTCTACCAGACCAGGATAACCTGGCACAGGAGATACCTTTTTTGACCTTATAGATCATGGTACCGCCTGTGCCAGGTAAGTATTTAGTACGATTTAATTCATGTAGAAACAGCAATACTGTGCCTTTACTATCACAATCAGGGCCGTAGTGTGCGGAGGGTCCAGGGGATCCGGGCCCCCTACATTTTGTCTGGCCCCCCTCTGCTTATTTGCTCCACTTAGTAAAATGTATTACCTAGCCCCCCTGCTATTGCCTGGACCCTGCTGTAGAATACCTGGCCCGTGCTGTAGAATTTTCACGCTAGGGGGCTGATCACAATACAATACGGGAAAATGTATATTGTAACAAACATGCACGTACATTTTAATTTATAGATGAAACATTTAAATTTAAAAGTATTTTATTTTCCATATCGCTAATTCATTAAATATTGGCACGGTCATTGTAATTTTATTTTCTCCCTACTTTGAATTTCATTGAAAAGATAAGAGAAAATTAAAAAAAAAAAGGGGCATTCACCCAAGTAGACTTTGCCCACACCATAGGCCACTTCATTAGCTCCCCTTTCTTGTGATGCCCAACACCAACATTAAGGGTAAATTTATTAAACTCGCTGATAGGGGAGGGGGGCGTTTTCTCCCTCTCCCTATCTCTCCCCCCCCAAACTACCCTTCCCCGCCACCCCCGCTCCTATCGTGCAATGAGTCTTGAGGCCAAAGGGTGGGGGGGGGGGAAGGAAGTGGAAAGTACAAAGAGGGGAGGGAGGAGGGGGGGAGGAGATCAAATATTTAACCAGTCATCCCAACACTTTCTACACAGCGCCAGAAAGAAAATTGCCAGTTTGCGTGTCGGGCTGAATGGAAGTTCCAATAAAAATTGCATTAAAACCTCGCCTCCCCGAGTCTGACCTGGCCCGGGGACTGCCTTGATGATATGCTTGAGAAATCAAGGGCATTCATTCACATACAATATTTTTTTTTATCTCTCCGGCGGCATTTACTAATAAACAGAGGTGTGTTAACTTGGAGATGGGAGGGGAGGAGTTCGAAGATAAGAAGAGGGAAAGGGTCGAGGGGGGGGTGCGGGGAGGGGGATAAGGGGGACACGCATACAAACATACCCCCCCCCCACACACACACACACGCCACCACTCTCTTGTAATATCAATTTACCTCGTTGTATCACTGCAACAGGTTTCTAGGATGGTTTGCAGTGGTCTTACTTTTGACTAAATTAAGATTCTAACACTAGGGTGGGCAAACTACGGCCAGCGGGCAAAGTCTAGTCCAACAGATAAGAATGGTCGTCATCGGAAATAAAGGGAAAAAAAGCGACAACAGGTGTAAACCCCAGTGTAAAGTCCCTGTAAGGATGAGAAGAAATCTCTTAGATTTTTGTCTTTCTTTTATCCCCCACCGTAGCCGATAGTGCAATGGCCTTAGAGGCACCACGGGTGACATATCGCGGGACTTAAGCCATGATCTGAAATATCCAGTGGTCATCACCGAAGATCGAACCAATGACCCTCAGGTCAACAGTGGAGTGCTTTACCACACGACCATCCGTCCATCTGTAAACCCCCAATTGGCATGTGTTAATCCTATCACGGCCCGCCAATAGGTCATCTGTGTCTATGTCGGGGGTTGGGGTGGGAGGGCAGGGCTCAACAAATGCATGTGTATTATTTTTTGTTTAACTGTTTAACTTTCTTGTCTCTGGCCCCCTTCCTCTCTCTCTCTCTCTCTCTCTCTCTCTCTCTCTCTCTCTCTCTCTCTCTCTCTCTCTTTCTCTCTGTCCCTTTCTCTCTTTGTTTCTCCCTGCAACATATTGTCTGCAAATCACACCTACATTGTACATATACTAAGTAACAAATGAATACTTACACTTTTTGTATTTATTTGAGGTTTTTCTTTCTTTCAACATCCCATTCATAAATTTGTTTTCAATCACATAACATCTAATCATAGCTTCAAACTGTTTCTCAAAAATACACCGACAATAAAAAATAAGAACTGTCACAATAAAAAAATAATTATAATAACAACAATCTAAATTAAATACAATTCTTAACTTCACATGTAACTATGACAACGGGTCTAACAAACAAACAAAACTATTCAGATTGTTGCGAAGTTAGAAAAAAAAAAGTATTAAAAAGTAATAAATTTCAAGATAAGTTTAAAATCAATAAAAACATTTTGTTTCAAGGGAGAGAACTAAGTGAAACAGAAGGCTAGAGACACGTAAGGAGAAATAACTCATGAAGCGCCACAATAGGGCGTGAAAGTCGTGACGTCACGATCGCCATTTTGTTTCCACACATCCGTGGAACCCAGTGATAATGGCCATAGCGTCAATGTGTACTCTCATTAAATAGCTTCAAAAGATGTTATATTTTTAGATATATGTTGTTTGTCCTGTTGTCTAAGAAAAAAAATTGAAGTAACAATTAGTTTTACAAATATAAAAATGTAATATTAGACTATTAACAGTATAACACTAACGGACCAGCACAAAACTCAATAAGTTCATTTAGTACATAATAACATATAATGAATCAAAATTAACTATATATTAACATGATAATTAATTAGTCTGATATGGTACGATTTCCACAAGTAATATTAAATCCTTTTTAAATGTTATTAAAGTGTACAAGACAGTATATTATCCTTACGGGGCTTACGTAATACAATTTATCGCGAAATACAGTAATTAAAACAATATGTTTACAGTAAATTCTTTAGATATTTTTTTGGTTACTTTTATAATGATTTCAGTCCCACTAATGATTAAGCTACAAATAGAAACAAGACAGTTACTCACATCATACAAACCTTACCTTATTAGTATTAGTGCCATCCATTTCTGAAGTAAAGTTTTTGCTAATCACCATCAGAAAAGCAAAAAAAAAAAGAACAATTTTACGTTCCGGTCGATGGTTACAGTTTGGAGCAATATATTGTACCATTCTTTATGATAATATTCAATATTTTAAAAGCAATAATAGACATCTACATATATGTCTATGAAAACAACACTATCGGGCGAGTATGGTTGGAACCAAAATGGCGATTTCACGCCATATACAATCACTCGCCAGAGACTGAAGACATAACCGCATCAAACAACACAGACTTCTGAGAAAAATTTACTAGCTATACCCTGCAAAAACCTTTGCATAGAGTTATATCCCCTTAGGCTTGATCGGTTGGCTATGTTATTTTTGGTTTCGGGCCGATCCAATTTTTTCATGATTTTATTTTAAACTGGAATACTGATGTATTAATTCTTTACTTTCGATTTAACGCAGAACCCAAATCGCTATTATTTTATTAGATAATTTTTAACAATAAAAAAAAAGGATTCATATTTGTCGTTTATTTCACAGTCATGTAAATCTTATATTAGTTTCCTGCTCGTATTTCAGTTTATATAATACCCATACTAGTCTCTGAATTGATGTATCATTTTACTGTAAACCATTTGTTTTTAGATAATCCGACAATGTTTTGTATTTCTGTTTTTTTTTTTTTAATTTACGTTTGTTTTTGTTTGGTTTTTGTTAAAATCTGATCTAGAATTCATTCCAGACTTCAACATACCGGTAATTAAATTTCTTTTTTTGTAATTTGTTGGTTTTTTTTCTTCTTCCAATTTGTGTTTGATTTTCATTCCACTGGGATTCGTCTGGGTTGTGGTACTGGGGTTGTGGTACTGGGGTTGTGGTACGGTAACAATAGATTTAATCTTACAATAGCGTGTTGGTTAAATTAGTCGGTATGGGTTGAATAAATTTGATTGAGTTCTATAGATTTTGATTTTTACCCAGGATAGACGTTAACATTTTACATAAGTAAATAAAAAAAGATGGGACACTCTGTGGGTGTGTATATATGTGTCTGGATGGAATCGATTTTTATATTTATCACTCTCCGTGTGTGTGTCTGTGTGTGTGTGAAGTCCCTTTTTTTATACACACCATAGCGATAGTGCAATGACCATGGCCTAAAAATATCTATTGATCCTCATCGGAGATCGAACCATGGACTCTCAAGTCGACAGTCGAGCGATTTAACACACGACCACCCGTCCCCACTCTTCCTAACACCCACGCTTATTCTCCGTGTGACGAAAAAAATCAACTTTTTATTGCATTTTTTACTATTTTGGAAAAAGCTTATATTTTACAAATTATTTTGTGTATAATATGAATAAACTTGTAAAGATCATTTCTGTTTTTCAATATTGAACGACAACTTGGAACAGAGAATATAATACATTCATATTGTGTTTCTATCGACAGGTGACAGAAAAACAAAGTGTTACATGCGCAAATGTCAACAGAAATTGCCTTTAACCCCCGTGACCTTTGCTCTCTGCCCCATAGTTCGATCTAGCCGATCGTTGATGTAGTTCTATATAAAAATCAAACGCAACAAATGCTTGGCACCGTGGAACAACTTACTCGAACTTAAAGCTTTAGACTTTATTTCTGTGTACATGTATTTGTCAACATTGTAATTGTCCTATGTTTATGAATCACATTTCATTCACAGCTAGGAATTCATTCTTCTTTCACCTTACCTCTCTCTGTCTATTAGATATTTGAAACTATGAAGAGCAAAGCCACTGAAAGGGAGGAAAATCGAACAGCTAAAATTAACGCCAATTTCAACATAACTTTCTATTGACGAGAGAAAGAATGATAAAAAAAAAGAGCGAATGTTTCAAGTAGGATAATCTACATAAAGGTTACATTTGACTTTTGTCGGAGTGTTTTCCTCTTTAATGATTTGTTTGGTGTAAAATGATTGCATGAGTAGAATGAAAAGAGAGAGATTCCCAAAATAGAACGTGGAAAAAGGGGGAAGGGCGGACGGGGAGTGAGGCCCCGGGGGGGGAGTTGAATTAGGTGCAGTTTGAACAATTGTTTGACGTTTTTTCACGTGTGACACCTTAATTAACAAATTGTATTTCGTATCGATCTTGTGCATTGTACACCTTTGTGGTATCGAGTGTGTTGCTGGTATCGAGTGTGCTGCTGGTATCCAGTGTGCTGGTGGTATCGAGTGTGCTTCTGGTATCGAGTGTGTTGCTGGTATCGAGTGTGTTGCTCCTGATGCGTGTGTAATGGCTAGTCTGGTCGTGACGTGACTGAAGCTGATTCACAGATGAACTTGGCATAAATGTGCTTTTATTTATTTATTTTTCATTCATTTCTTTCTTTGTTTAGTTTTAGTCATTTATAAACTCCCATGAGGTGTTTAATTAAAATGCTTGCCATTTGTTCCAATTGGTGTCATATACCTATATGAGAGAATGCATGTGGACAATGGTAAGGGTAAGTGGGATTTGATCTCTTACGTTGGGATTTAATCTATAGAGCTTTCGTACATTTTAAAGTGTAAAAAGGCGAAGTTGAGATCTCCACCCCCCCCCCGGGCAATACTGGCCTTTCAGCCATCCAGGGCGTGATTTGCATAAGTTTTGAATAAGTCTCACTTTCTGTGGGTTTGTGACTACGTTTATAGGTTTGTCTGTACATCCTGTAACTCAATTTCGGACCTGTTCTAATTAAGTGAAAAGGTTCAAATTTATATATATATATATATATATATATATATATATATATATATATATATATATATATATATATATATAAATACATATATATATATATATATTGCTAAAACTCCGAATCCCATTTGTTAAAGTGTTTTTTTTAATATAGTACACTGCATATCTATAACCCATTGAGAAACCGCATTAGAAATTATTTTTGAAGTTTTCTCCTAAGTCTAAAACCAAACAAAAGCTGTAAAGTATCCATAGCATATATATTATTTCATTACGTTTAACAGCTGACAATTCTGAAAAATTAAAATTCAAAGTTGAAAACGTCTAGCATCTTTTTGTGCCACTGTTAAGTTATTATTGGCATTAAGAAAACCCCAATTTAGAAGTAAAGTAAACAATGGCGATGTAAAAACAAAACAGGTCACTATGTACTTACTATACATCTATACAGCAACCAAAAAAACAGTGACTTTATTACAGAGCGGATGTTCAGCATGCCAGTCGACGTACTTTTCTTGTTCAGATCAAATCTCCAAAGATCAAATAACAGGCATTCAAAAAAAAAAATTCAAATCCATCCAGCCAATCAAAATTTGTTCAACAAACATTGTGCAGCCAATAAAAGAAGGGCACGTGTGTGGGGTGTGTCCGCGTGTGTCAGCAATGAACTGAAGCGATAATGGCTGTGAATGTATCATTGTTTGTTTGTAAAACTTAAGTAACAAAGGCTGCCATATTTTTTTTTTAAAAATCTGCCAGGTACTGTAAACAATACGAACCGGGTAATCAGCGTAATGCATGTTGGTTGTGGTTTTAAATGTCAATGAAATAAAAATAATCCTTCACAACGATCCTTCAAAATAATTATTCAAAACAATATTTCACAATAATCGTTCAAAATAATTATTCAAAACATTATATCACACCAATCCTTCACTACAATCTTTCTAAAAAGATTTTTCCAAAAAAAATCTTCCAAAGCAATACTTCACACCTCCTTTAACTGATATCTTTCTAAACTATTGTTCAAAGCAATACTTCACACCAATCATTCACTAGAATCCTTCTTAACAATCCTTCAAAACAATAATTTACACAAATCATATACTACAATCTTTCACTACAATCCTTCACACACACACACACACACACCTTTCAAATCTATCAGTTACATAGTGACGACAGATCTGGTAATGGCGTTGTATTTTAATATTTGTTTAAATCAAAAGGTAATTGTGTTGAGTCTAATATTTTACCGACGACATCAAATACATTTTTGTCCGTACACTCATGCAAATAAAAGTCAGTTGGTATTCAATCAAATATCGATCAAGCCATATTGAACCGTCATATTGAATGGTAGCGGAACTTAGTGAATGAAAGAAACAATGGAACATGGTGGTGTGTGTGTGTGTAGCACAATACTGATAGAACACATGGTCATTCATCGGCAAGCACTCATACACAGGGGAAACAGGCACGCTCTTCGACACACGCTCTCACAGACAAACAGAAAGATAGACGTAGACAGAAAGAGAAATATACACAGACAAGAAGACAAGCATACAAAGACAATCACAGACACACATACTTAGACATACAGACGAACGTACGAAGATACACAGACAAACATATTCAGACACACAGAGACACCCGGACAAACAGACACAGACAAACTTACACAAACATAGACAAGCACACACAGTCTGACACAGACACAAATAAAGATACACAGACACTCAGACAAACATACACAGACATACAGAGACACACAGAGACACACAGAGACACTCAAGCACACAGAGACTTCATGCAAATACACTTTTTTTTTTAATTTTCGCCCTCCTCCCCCTCCCCTACACCACCCCCAACACCACCACCACCACCACCACCTACACCACCACCTCCAACCGAGTCCAGTCACAGAGTCGGCTGTGACACAATCTGCAAATCTCCAGAGACGGTCCAGCGACCGCACGGAACACTGGAACAACTCATGCGTGGCCGGAGTGGGAATGACGAGGCAGATGGAAATTAGAAAGGTGTGGGGTGGGGGGGAGGGGTTGGAGGGGGGTCTGCTGTAAATGATGGGATGATGGTAAATAGTGATGTGGTAAAAAAAAAACAAAGATGGGTGGATGGGGGCTAAATATTGTTCTCAGTCTGTCCAGAGTTGCGGGTTTTGTTTTTTTTTAAACTGGCTGGTTAACAATAGTTGTTAGTGAGGCGTGTGGACGAAAAATACATGGTGAGGCTGTGGTGCGCAGAATGTTGATTAAAGATGAACAGAACAATGCTGTCAGAGACAGGGTGGAAGCATCTGAGTTTTGTATGTTTCGTTAGAGTTATGCAAAGTGGAATGTATCAATTTTAATGCTGTTTCTACATATTATAATGCTGTTTCTACATATTATAATGCTGTTCTTCATAATATAATTTTTTTCATCATATATACTATAACCCCCCCCACTCACACACACACACCCACGGGATCTCTTTCCATTACTATTCCTTTAAAAAGTACGACTATATGGATCTCAATAGTCACTAAATATCTCAAAGTCCCCATACAACCCCCCCCCCCACACACACATACTCGGTATACAGACGGTCAGTGCAGCCGAGAGGGGGGCAGGGGGCAAATGTCCAGGGGCCCGTCGAGTTTTAGGAGCCCGGACTAAGCTGGCCCATCAGCGCGGGGGAGCGGGAGCGTGACAGCCCTGCCCAGGGGTCCGAAATTTCTGTCGGTGGGCCTGCAGACGGGATGCAGTATGATTCAAGTTATTCAGAGTTTGGTATTAAGCGTCTTGGAAAGAATTTAGTTTTTCGCAGTTCTTCCCCCCCCCCCCTCACCTTTTGTTTTCCACCTCCAGAGATTTAAAATAATTAAAAAAGAATTTATACATTCTTAAAAATATTTTAAAGATGTTCTAAATTCAGTGGATTCCGCTTAATTGGGACACCGCTTAATTGGGACAGCCGCTTATTTGGGACAAATCTCAAAGAAACCAAACCAAGAAGCCAATAGTAAATTTGTATGTTTAATTGGGACAGCCGCTTAATTGGGACAACCGCTTATTTGGGACAAATCTCAAAGAAACCAAACCAAGAAGCCAATAGTAAATTTGTATGTTTAATTGGGACAGCCACTTAATTGGGACAGCCGCTTATTTGGGACAAATCTCAAAGAAACCAAACCAAGAAGCCAATAGTAAATTTGTATGTTTAATTGGGACAGCCGCTTAATCGGGACAAAAAGCTTCGGTCCCGATGTGTCCCAATCAAGCGGAATCGACTGTATAACTTTTGAAATGCTTATTTCCTTTAATTAGAAACTGCCTATAGATTTGATTGATGTGTATGTTAGGTGATAATATGCCGTGAACTCTATTGGTTGTATGCAGATTATTATTTTGCATTCAATTAATGTCATGGCAGTAGTATCTAGGGAGCTGCTCGTGATATGTCACTCTCAACACCTCCATGGTATGTATACTGTACTAAAAAAAAACCAGGTACATCAGCTTTTTGGTCTATACATAAAAACCGAAGAATGATATGGCACAGTTAAGATGAAAATGACTTGAGACAAGGCAGGTCAAAACGACATGAAACATGGTATGTCAAATGACTTGAAACACGACATATTGTAGTAACATACAATCCAAATGAGCAGATTAGAATTTTATTCATATAAGCAAGTCTATGTGGTAAATTCAGAACAGTTATATATCTAATAAAAAAATAGCGATTCGGGGTCTGCGTTAAATCGAAAGTAAAGAATTAATACAAAAGTATTCCAGTTTAAAATACAATCATGAAAAAAATCGGATCTGCCCGAAACCAAAAAATAACCTAGCCTACCGATCAAGACTAAGGGGATATAACTCTATGCAAAGGTTTTGCAGGGTACAACTAGTATATATATATATATATATATATATATATATATATATATATATATATGTATATATATATATATATATAGATATATTACTAGCCACCAATTTCTAAAAGAAATATATAGATATTTATTTGCCTTTCTTTCATCTCCACCAATGCCAATGTGAACTGGGTTAGTCAAACACCGTGGTATACACATGTAAGTGACTGGATTCGCGGAGATTCAAACCCGTATCTTACAGCAAGCAAATTGGGCTCACTTTTCGGGCGCCGACGCGGCAACCTTGACTGTGATGAGAAATCCGCGTCCTAAAAAAAAAAGACAGATATTTTTTGTTTGTTTTAAAAATAGGGGGTGTGGGATGAATTACCGTAACGATGTGCAATCCCGTAGTGATATATATATATATATATATATATATATATATATATATATATATATATATATATATATATATATATATATATATATATATATATACCATTAAATATAAAGTTTTTAGACTGGCATACCATGTATAATTATAAAACACAATATGGAGAAGTGTAGTAAGGTCGCTTGGCCGAAATAGCTAAAAAAAATGAAACTTGCTGTTTTTTGTTGTTATTTTTTTTTAACTTTTCAATTTCAATGCTTCATTTTACTTTGAGTATTTTCTATGCGTTATAAATAGCTTTACGCAATAATTCAACACAGGCATTGGAGGAGATCTTATCAACCGACCTGGTGGAAATAGAATTGAATTGAGAAAGTTTCAGACAATAAAGTTTATATGGGGGTGGGGGGGGGGAGAGATGAAAACAGAAACGAGGTTAAGTCGACAAAACACATTAAGGAGGTTTAATTGAAACCGATGTACATTATTAATGAGATATTCAAATTGGGGAAACAAGACGTCAGCTGGGAGTGTGTGTAAGTCAGCGAACAAAATATTCTGGAGGCGGAGTTGATGCGGAACAAAGGAAAGTCAGATAAACAGGAGCGTGAAGGGGTGGATAGAAGGTTGAGGAAGGATATATAGAGGGTTGGGAGAACGGGGGCAAAAATGGGGTAGCGTCCCCCCCCCCCCCCCAACCCCGGATCTGATGCATTATTAATAGAAGGCCGAAGATAAAGAGGTTACCTCATTGTATAAACTTTATATGCGTTAGGACAAAAATTTTCAGATGGAATCTAGAAATAATCGACCAAAAAGAGTTACCATTTTCAGGGTTTCTCAAAGACAGGTCTAGAGATATAAATGATAGCAGGACCTAAAGTTTGAACAAAAAAAAAGTTGAAAGTAAATCGATTGGTTTTAGGAGTTGAAATCTTTCAACAGATGGACGGTTTTGAGGTCCAGTTTTTGGGATAGCTCGGACAATATTATGATTTAACACATAAACGAAATTTCATTATAAAACGCAGAAAGTTTTCAAATAAAACAAAGCTGCAAACAATACCATTTAAGGCGCACACAGACTTCAGAATATTTGTTTTATTGATACGACTAGGAACTGTTCCTTTAAAGACCAACAGAAACATTAAGCATGTAATAGCTCTGCAATATACGTCATCACTCACACATACAGCTACGCTACGTCAACATCCACACACAGTAATAATACGTCATCACCTACACACAGCTATAATACGTCATCACCCACATATAGTTATAATACATCATCACCTACACACAGTTATAATACGTCATCACAGAGGAATATATATATATATAACATGTATCCACCACCGCACAGTTTAAACACGTCATCACTCACACGCCACCACCTGCTGCTTCACGGTAGTAACACGTCATAACCCACATACACACAATTATAATACGTCATCGCCATCAATGCTATAATGATGTGGTTATTTATAGAACACCCTCCCCTCACTATTACCTCAATAAAAATATTCAGGATAACAAAGTATCAAACAATTAAATTTAATTATCAGCCACGGAAACGATGGCACTCAAAAAAAAATCGATACAAATAATAAAAACAACATCCATTAAGTCAACATGTGCGAATGTTTATGATTGGAATTAGTAAGCTGTTGCTTTGACCCAATTGATACACAATAAAAAGTATCAGAATAGCTTGTTTCTGTAGCTCTCACACACATTGAGCTGAATGCACTGTCATGTTAGTTTAGACTAAAATAACACCTGGATAGAAGCAGTTGGTTTCTACGAAACTAATTATATCAATATGTCGTCGTCGTATTCGGCATCCGTCCGTCTCGAGAGACGATGGTGTAGCTAAGTTGAGTCTACAAAGGACCGCCGGGAGTGGCTGTGCAGTCCGACTCGGGAGTGGCAATCCCTGCCGCACTTGTCACACTTGAAAATAGTTGGTTGTTGTAGTTGTTGTTGTAGCTGTTCTTTTTTCCGCTTCCGTCTTTTTCTTTTCAGGGCAGCATTATCCTGTCGCTCAGCCTCTGCGCGCAATGAACCCTGCTGGACAGCGAGCCTCCAGGACTGGCGGTCGGCTGCTTGGCTCTCCCAGGAGTTGGGGTTAATGGAGCACTGTTTCATATCCTTTTTGCAGGTGTCTTTGTAGCGCATTTTAGGTCGCCCTGTTTTCCTCTGGCCGGTAACTAGCTCGCCATAGAGTAGGTCCTTCGGGATGCGGCCTGCGTCCATTCTTTTGACATGACCGAGCCATCTGAGGCGTCTCTCGCTGAGAACTGCAAACAAGCTGCTCATGTTGGCCCTCTCCAGCACCCCAGTGTTGGGGATCTTGTCTTGCCACTTTATCTGCAGTATACGTCGCAGGCACCTCATGTGGAAATTAACCTTTAGCTTCCTTTCGTGCCACGTACCCTCGCATCCATAGAGGGAGGTACTAAGTATGCGAGGCCTGGTAGACGCGCAATCTGGTATTTTCGGTGAGGCTGGGGTTTTCCCACACACGTTGCTTTAGTCTCGCCATGACTGTGGCTGCCCTAGCGATTCTGCAATCGATCTCCGGGTCTATGGATAGCGAGCTGGAGATGGTGGACCCAAGGTAAGTGAAGTTCTCGACGACCTCTAGGGTGTGCCCATCGATGTCAATGCTTTGGGGTGTATCTCTACCCTGTGCCATGACATTCGTCTTTTTCAGGCTGATAGCCAGTCCAAACTCCTTACATGCATGGGAGAGGCGGGTGACAAGCTGCTGCAGTCCGTCTTCGGTGTGATGTCAAGGCTGCGTAATCAGCAAAGAGCAGCTCGCGGATTAGGACCTTTGTGACTTTGGTCTTTGCACGGAGGCGGGCTATGTTATAAAGCTTGCCATCGGACCTTGTATGGATGTAAACACTCTCGCTGCAATCCTTGAAGGCGTATCGGAGGAGCATGGAAAAGAAAATGCCGAAGAGTGTAGGTGCAAGGACGCAGCCCTGTTTTACTCCGCTTCTGACTGGGAAGGCCTCGGAGATTGCGCCATTGTAGCAAACCGTGCTATGCATGTTGTCGTGGAAGGACATGACCACTGCAAGCAGGTGTGGGGGGCAGTCAATCTTTTGCAGCAAGCTGAAGAGTCCGCCTCGACTTACTAGATCAAACGCCTTTGTGAGGTCGACTAAGGCGATGTAGAGTGGCACCTGCTGTTCCTGACACTTCTCTTGAAGTTGACGTAGTGAGAAGACCATGTCCACACAACTAGTCGGCCAGCCCTGAAGCCACACTGTGACTCTGGGTAGACTCGGGAGGCGAGGGCCTGCAGGCGGTTTAGAGCGACGCGGGCCGAAAGCTTTGCCGACGATGCTGAGGAGAGTACCCCGGTAGTTATTACAGTCGCTCCGGTCCCCTTTGTTCTTGTATAGTGTGATAATTTTGGCATCCCTCATGTCTTGGGGGATATAGCCCTGTTCCCAGCATCGACTTAGGAGGTCGTGCAATGGCTTTAGCAGTGTTGGTTTTCCGCTCTTCAGAATTTCTGGTGGGATTCCATCGCTACCGGGTGCCTTTCCGTTTGCAAGGCAGTCGACGGCTTTGCTTAGTTCATCCACGGTGGGTGTGGTGCCCAGCTCCTCCATGACAGGCTGATCTGGGATAGCGCCAAGAGCGGCATCAGTCACAGTGTTCTGGGTTACGTATAGCTCTAGGTAGTGTTCGGTCCACCTCTGCATCTGTTTTTCCTGGTCCTTGATGACCTCTCCTGTTTTGGATATAAGGGGGGCGGTTTTGGAGGGAGTTGGGCCTATTGCCTTTTTGATGCCCTCGTACATCCCTTTTGCGTTTCCTGTATCGGCAGCTGCCTGGATGCTGCTACAGAGGTTCAACCAGTAGGAGTTGGCGCATCTGCGGGCGGTCTGCTGGGCTTTGTTCCTGGCTGTCCGTAGGGCTTTTAGTGTGTTGGGACTGGGCCTGGCCTTGTAGGCCAGTAGGGCTTTCCTTTTTACCTCGGTAACGGGTTCCATTTCCTCCCAGTGGGCCTCGTACCAATCGGCGTTTTTCCGCTCTATCTTTCCATATGTGGTGATGGCGGAGTTATATACGACATCGCGCAGACGATGGTGTCAACTGCTAACTTTCTTTCACTGAGTGTAACTTCCAGACTGCTGATAAACTGTTGGTTTATTTCGGGATTTCTGGCACAGTTGATATTGATGCGTGGGCGACCTTTTTTCTTGGAGTGATGCAGTTTCTTCGGCGTTATGCGCACCTTGCTTGCCACGAGGGCGTGGTCCGTGTCGCAGTCTGCACTGTGGTAGCTGCGGGTGAGGAGGATACTGTCGATATTCCCTCTTTTGGTGAGGACGAGGTCGAGTTGGTGCCAGTGGCGGGAGCGTGGGTGCCTCCACGACACCTGATGGATCTCTTTGCACCTGAAGAAGGTGTTGGTCACGCACAGGCCATGGTGGCACGAGAGCTCAAGCAGTCTCTGGCCATTTTCATTTATCTTTCCCCTCCCAAAGCTTCCGAGACAGGTGGGCCAAGCCACATGGTCAGCTCCTACCCTTGCGTTGAAATCACCAAGGAGATAAAGGCTATCGGTGCTAGGAATCTTCAATAGCGCTTCATCTAGGGACTGGTAAAATTGATCTTTCTCCTCGGCAGTGGAGCAGAGGGTTGGAGCATACACGCTGAATATGTGAGCTGGGCTAGAGGACGTTGACAGTCGGAGGATTAGTAATCTCTCAGAGCCATCTGTTGGGGGCTCTATGAATCTGACAAGCGTGTTTTTCTCCGCGAAGCCAACACCGTGTTGCCTCGGTTGGTCTGAGGACTTCCCTTGCCAATAGAATGTGTAGTTTGCTTCTCTGATGGTTTCAAGGTTGTTACTGCCGGGGGTTGGTAGGGGGGATAAGCTACCACTAACAAATAAAATGCTCCCAATGGCGTGCGTCTCAAATAGCCTCTGACAACCAAGTCCAACTCCTGGCCTTCTCGTGCGGCTTAGCTACTAAGCCCGGCGAAACCGTTTCCACTGACAGGAGAAGGGGCGAAGGCGGTTCACTGGCGCCTTATATCAATATGTACGACATTAATATATAGAACATCTACTTGTGGAACATCAACAAGCAGAACATCGAATGTAGAACATCAATATATAGAACATTAACATGTAGAACATCAATAAAAAGAACATCAATATATAGAACACCAATATATATATATAACATCAATATATAGAACATCAACATGTAGAACGTCAATATATAGAACATCAATATATAGAAAAACAACATATAAAACATCAATATATAGAACATCAATATATAGAACATCATCATGTAAACATCAATATATATAACATCAATATATAGAACAGGAACATATAGAACATCAATATATAGAACATCAATAAATAGAACATCAATATATAGAACATCAATATATAGAACATCAACATATAGAAAATTTAACATGTAGAACATCAACACATCAACAAGTAGAAAATGTTGTAAGATTTTTTTGGAGGCAGAATTAGCTTTACTTAGCAACATATTGTAATGAAATCGAAGCTAGAACCATGGCCGTCGAGAAGGGGGGGGGGAACCAGTCCACTTATCCCGGCACTCCGCCCCAACATCTACTTCTCATGTCCAGCTGAACGCTCCAGAATTATTTTTCGTGGCACTATGTCCATTATGACCAATCCACTTTTCTCCCCCCCCCCCCTTTTCCTCCCCTTATTTCCCCTATCTCCTGTACTCCATCACTCTATAACACCAGCCCCATCATTTCACAATCACACTCTTTTACATTCCCCTTACCCACCTCCTAAACTGACCCCCCCCCAAGCCGCTCCCCTCCCCAGCTCACGGACTAATTACCCCGAGAGATTGGCTTGTTGAATGTTTCACAAGTAACGTTTTAACCCTATTAAAGCTGCATTTACCGCCCAACGGTGAGGCTTGCCCGGGACGGCTTTTAAAACTAATCATTTCGGTTCGGGCCTACCCGGGCGGAAACATCGGCTGTGGCCGGTAGTTTATGTGTGTGTGTGTGTGTGTGTGTGTGTGTGTGTGAGGCCACCGAAGAGGAAAAAAGTTCCTGGATCTCTGCGACACATACATTCGGTGTAAATACGACCATGTTAATGGAGAAGATGATGCGATGCCCAGTGAGCGAAAGTGATCCAACATCGTGAGCAATACGTTAAGCGTCATCAAGGACAGCCATAAATCTAAAGTAATATTTTTGGTGTTTTAAAATGACTAGAGCTTAGTGAAGATATTTTGTTAATAGTAAGTACAGATGTGTTCATTAGACGGTATTTTCCGTCACATAACGCACTAATGACATTTTGTTTTATTAGTTAAATTACATCTACATCACACTTTGAAACATTTTAATTAACAAATGACCAAAAAATAACAGCTTTTAAAAATTTTATAATATTTTAAATACAATATTGGGTTTAAAAAAAAAGATTCAAAATACAATCTATCTAGTTTAGTGGGTATCAAAATTTCACGAATTACTGACACACTAATAAACCTTTTCGGCCTGAACGACTCACCTGTAATGAACGTAGAATAAAATCAAGAAAAGGTTAATATTAATTGTATGTATTCTGTATTAAGTAATTATTAAAATATTGCAACCAACTTCCAGAGTCGTAGGTATCTATTGTGGGGTCCTGTGGGGGGAAGGGTGGGGGGGTGTACATTTTTTTTGGCGCTCTCTTTCCGGTCTGAAAAATGCAAAAAACATTTGGCAGCGCTCTTTCTGCGCCCTTTCCTAGTTCGGCGCCCCTGTAGTCGCCGCACAACCTTCAGCACACCTACCTAAACCACTGCCAACAACCCATTTTAAATCAGCACGCGAACGGCAATTTGAGAACTAAATTTATACCGTGTTATCTGAGACTAGACAGTAAACTAGATTATATCAAATATCAAGGTACAGCCATATAAAAAGACTACATTACAAAATCATAAATCAGCTTTAAACAAACACTGAAATGAAATTTATTTTTAAAATTAATTAGTTAATTCAAACACATATCATATAATCTATTATAAGTAAAATGTTACCGTTGTGCTAGGCCCTATAATATGGCGTGGTTATACCAACGGGGAAATTTGAAATCATCTGTTCGTTAGTCCTCATTGGGTATGATAAAATAAAACTGATGTAGTACCTACCAAACATCTGTTTATATCAACACTGAAATTAAGCATTTTCACTACCGCTTACTCAAAGAATTAAACAACATATTTTCATAGACAGTAAAAGAGAGTCAATTAGTCTACATACTACATAGACAGTAAAAGAGAGTCTATTAATCTACATTCTACATAGACAGTAAAAGAGAGTCAATTAGTCTACATCCTACATAGACAGTAAAAGAGTCAATTAGTCTACATTCTACATAGACAGTAAAAGAGAGTCAATTAGACTACATTCTACATAGACAGTAAAAGAGAGTGAATTAGTCTACATTCTACATAGACAGTAAAAGAGTGAATTAGTCTACATTCTACATAGACAGTAAAAAAGAGTCAATTAGTCTACATTCTACATAGACAGTAAAAGAGAATCAATTAGTCTACATTCCACATATACAGTAAAAGAGAGTCAATTAGTCTACATTCCACATAGACAGTAAAAGAGAGTCAATTAGTCTACATTCTACATAGACAGTAAAAGAGAGTCTATTAAACTACATCTGACAAAGAAAACAAAATATAATCTCCTAATCAGGGTCGCTGGAATTTTGTTTTCGCAAGCAAACTGGGAACTTGTCATGGAACTTAAATTAAAACGATCTTATGTCGGGGGGGGGGGGGGCAGTTTTCAAAGATTTATCAGATTCCGATTTTAGCATGTTTGGATATAACCAGCGTTTCTGCAAAGGGTCCATCGCATAGGGCCCCCAAGTCCCCATTGCATAGGGCCCCCAGTCTCCATCGCATAGGGCTTCTAACTTACGATTATATGTGGCCCCAAAAGTACCTTTGATAGACCTCTTTAAAAAAAACATAAGAATGGATATGCTACTAAGCACCACTTGATTGTATACCATTTTATGCATGTACACGTATCGAAATGGCCAAGTCTATTATTGGTTCTGTCAGTATCTAGAGCATGCCTACACAGACAGAGACACAAACATTATCTATACTATATCAGTCACCAGAGATGTGCTTGGTTCACAAATGGCTTTGACGAGTTCATGTTGGTTTATTGACTTCTTGTAGGGAGCATTACTGGCACAGAGAAAACACATCACACCCCTAGCCCAGCCCTTCTCTTTCTCCAGCCTCCTCCAGGGCTAAACTAGGCAGACACATTTCTAGAGATAATCTCTTTTCTCCCGTAATTCCATCATAGAATCACACTCCCTCAACACTTACATATATATATACAATCAAAGTCCCTCAACACTTACATATATACATATAATCACACTCCCTCAACACTTACATATATACATAGAATCACACTCCCTCAACACTTACATATATACGTAGAATCACACTCCCTCAACACTTGGAACAGTACTGTACGTAATACAATCAGGGATGTTTTTTATAAATAGGTAAAGTAGGCAACACCCCGTAGCTCCTACGACAAATGCTTGAGTATTAATTATTATTCAATCTGATGTTAAGAGGGCCACAAACAAAACCGTTTGATAAGAGCCCACAAAAACCTTAAAGAGTGGCATTTTAAGGCCCCGCGTGTATAAGGGACCCGCGCTGGGAGTTCATGTTACCTTAAAAAATTGCATCCTCCCCTTTAGGCATCCATAGACCTAGACAGAGATTTCAAATAATATTTGGAGTCCTCTTGGCAAAAGACTTAATATAAATTACTACTGGGAAGGGAGGGAGGGGGGGTTAGATAATGGACCCCGGGGGAGGGGGAAGTTGAGGCTCACAAAATACTTGTATAGTGTCTGGTTAAAAAGTAACACCCTAGTTCATTAAGAACCATAAATTAAATCACAGCCTCGTTCACTATGTACGACCAATGTAAACATAGCGCCTGTATACTCGCCTGTATACTCGCCTGTATACTCGCCTGTATATACTAGATCTGCTGTCATGCCTGTCGCAAGGTTTTGTTACGTAT
The DNA here is from genome assembly GCA_021962125.1 of Bulinus truncatus. NCBI lineage: Eukaryota > Metazoa > Mollusca > Gastropoda > Planorbidae > Bulinus > Bulinus truncatus. The sequence continues at coordinate 8,996 of JAGDYQ010000341.1, read as the reverse complement.
TATTATCGGCACTACACCACTGTTCGTATCCCCACAACCAGACGTAACAATAGCCCATGCGGTATGTTCCTGCGCTACAGAAATATAACCAAAAAAAAAGAATATTATGCAAATATAGTTTGACCTAAGGAATGAGACAAGCCGAACCTGCAAGCTAGGTCAACATGAGCAGCCATGTCGCTACACATAACTTACTCACACCCGCCTCCAAACACGTCCTTTGATCTGTGGGGCTACTTCTGCTGGCCACTCTGGTGAGTACTTCCTCCGACAAACACGGAAAGCTCTCTCTCTTTCCCTCTGTCCCTCTTCTTCCCACTCCCCTCCCCCCAGTATAAAACAATACTCTGTATCTAGTTCCTTAATATGTGTGGGAGGGGGTGGGGTGGAAACAAGTATCGTGTATATGAAGTGGGACCTTTTATAATTGATGTCCGATGTTCTATGTAAATTCAGCCCCCGTGGAGTTACTCGAATGAGAGAGAGAGAGAGAGAGAGAGAGAGAGAGAGAGAGAGAGCGAGAGAGAGAGAGAGAGAGAGAGAGACCGCAGGGAGAGAGAAATATGGGATGTTTTGTTGGTGGGGCAGACGAAAATGGGTGGGGCAGAGAGACGCTTCAAGGAATCTAAAGTTAGAAATGTAAAAGCATGTTGCTTTGGTTAAGAGAAATTCCCAATACAAAACAAACGAGTTGTATTCGTCACTTTATCTGTTTGTAATTTTGTATGGTTTTTTTTTTATCCTATGGATAGAGAGGGAATGATAGGATGTTCTGTATTTCATTTATAATTCCAAGTGTTCCATTCGCTTGCTTTATGTAACAATTGTAACATCAATTCTTGTTTCCGTTTAAACTTGTTTCTTATTGACTGTACTGTACTATCCCAAGATTCCCAGCTGGTGGTACTCGTATCCTTTGGGTTACGGAAAAGTGTATGCATGTGTACGCAGCGAGTTTTAATTTTCATTTAAAAAAAAAAAAAAATTGAAGAAGGTCGACTGTTTGCTGCATGACGCATCACCAAACCACATGCCCCCATGTATCGCATTGGAAAGGTATGTGTGTGGGTGGTCCCTGTAAGGATGAGATGAAATCTCTCAGATCCTATGAATGGGACGTTATTGGCCACCTGCCCCTTCTTTCATCCCCACCATAGCCGACAATGCAATAGCCATGGAGGCACCACGGGAGATATAACGAGGACCTTAACCATAACTTAAAAATTCATTGGTCCTCACCGGACCTTTAGGTCCACGACAGTCGAGCGCTTTACCACCCAACCATCCGTCCCCTAAAAAAAAAATCGCCCAACTTTATGGACAGTCTTTAGGCTTTGTATTACCCTTCTTTCATCCCCACCACAGCCGGGAGTGCAATGACCATGGAGGCACCACGGGAGAACTTGAAGGGAACTTGAGCCAAGACCTGAAAGATTTCCTTGGAGATCAAACCAGTCGACCATCCGTCCCATTGTAAGCACATTCCATTGGGGCAATAAGTACATTTCTTAGCGAACTTACGTAACAGGGGTACCCACAGACACACTCTCGCACCTTTTGGAGTGCAGATGCGAAAAAGACTGAGAACCTCTTGTATAATATACATGCCGTGACAGATTCAAACTCCTTCAGTCCAGCTGTTTTCAGTTTTTGATCTTTGCAGTCTTATCAGAACACTGCCATAGCAAGTGATCCCTGTTCCAACTATGAAAATAAAAAAAAAATGCTGCCCCATTACATCAGGCCCGTAGCGTGCGTAGGGGGGGACTAGGGGGCCGGGCCCCCCTCCGTTTTGTCTGCCCCCCTCTGCTTATTTGTTCTTCTCAGTAAAATGTATTACCTGGCCCCCCTGCTATTACCTGGCCCCTGCTGTAGAATGCCTGGCCCCTGCTGTAGAATTTTCACGCTACGGGGCTGCATTACATGTGCCTAATTTGAACAGGTGCCTCCCTTGGATGGCGGCTACTACCTATCTGTGTATTTTTTTTTTCAAAACTATGAGCCTACAGTTGTTGTTTTTAGAGCATTTTCAAAAAAAAAAAGCTCTATTGTCCCCGTTTTGTCTGTCTGTCTGTCCGTCCGTCATCACTCTAGATCTCAACAACCATAAGTCCTAGACCCATGATGTATATATCATTTTGTAGGTCTTGGCCTGCCAAGAAATGACTTTTTCCATTTCGCGATCTGACCTCTGAGGGCCGTAAAAGGGGGCTTAGTACCGTTTTTTACTATATAAGCTATATTAATAAAGGAGCGCTATATCTCAGCAACTATAAGTCCTAGACCCATGATGTATATATCATTTTGTAGGTCTTGGCCAACCATGTGTACATCAAAAGTTCATTTCGCAATAGGATCTCTGAGGGCCGGGCTTCAGGGCTCCTAAGGGGCTTATATATTATATATACACCTTGTACGTTCAATGACCCGTTCATTTGGTGCGAAATACTGCAGCACGTAGTTTCACCAAGATTTATTAAGAAACTCATCAAATGAAATAGTAAGCTTGTGTTCTGTGTTTAATTGAAAGTATCAGAGCTATGCAACAATTGACGGAATTTTCGGACGATTAAAGGACTATAATTTCGAATGTTTTCAATTATGAGTCCTATTTCAGTAACCACAAACCACTTGTAGTTAGATTTAAGAGAAAATAATTTTTTTTCAAATATAAAGAAACGTCTTTATAATATTTTTTTTACAGATATATGCATTACACAATTGAATTTATAAACATTTCCAAAATTTACAAATATTTACTGAAAGCTAACAAACGTACTGATACATAACATGAAAATGCGCTAACACGTCCTGTGTCCAGAATGGAACAGGCTTAATTGCTTGTTTTTTTTAACACAGACCTATACACCGTTGATCAAGGTCAGGTCAAACCAACCCCGTAGCGTGAAAATTCTACAGCCGGGGCCAGGCATTCAATACATTTTACTAAATAGAACAAATAAACGGGGGGGGGCAGACAAAACGCAGGGGGGCGGCCCCCTGCCCCGGCCCACCCCCGCACGCTACGGGCCTGGGTAAAACGCATCAAAAAGTCTGCAAGAAATGTATTTGCCCTCATTGTTTACTGTGGTATATCTCTAGGTAGCCTTGTTAATAGTGACTTACAGATATATAATTATGATGTATTGTGACAAAGCAATAACAATGATGATGTAAAAAATATATTTGTTTAAGTTTTACGCTATTTCATGTCCGTTCACCACAATTAACATTGGAATAGATAAATTATTGATACACTGACACAATTGTTTTCTTCATAGCACCATTTTATAAACATTCTGATAATTTCTAACCAAAAATACACAAATTCGGCCAAACAACGTCCCAGTACAGAGACCACTACAGTAAGCAGAGCAGTTCTTGTGGTTGTTGTTGTTTCAGGCCCGTAGCGTGCGTTTTTCCTGGCCCCCTCTGCTTATTTGCTCTACTTAGTAAAATGTATTACCTGTCCCCCTGCTATTGCCTGGCCCCTGCTGTAGAATACCTGGCCCCTGCTGTAGAGATACCCTGGCCCTTTGCTGTAGAATTTTCACGCTACGGGGGCTGTGTTTTTTTTGGTGACCCCTAGCCGTAAGTAGATTTGAGGACAAAGGGACATAATTGCGTAATCTAATGGGTCCTATTTAAAGGTTGATTTAAAAGCACTAGGCCTAATAACATTTGAAGGCCTTTGACAAAAACACTTTCTAGGTCATTGCTTGCAAATGTTAGGCCCCTAATTATATTATACTACATGGGCCCTTCTGGCCCAGTTATCTGCTGTCAAGCCATGTGATGTTAGACAACATACTAATCAGATAATTAAAGTCCCAAAAGGTGTGGGGGGGGGGTATATAAAAGTGTATGCCATAAGTAGCCCCAGAGTTTGCCTTTTCATAAAAACCACGGATAGGAAGGTCAAACACCACAAAAGTTTCAAATATCACTGAAGAGCCGAAACCACAAAAATATGGTATCAACACGGCCATCAAATATAATCAAAGGTAATGCCTGACTATGAGATTTATTTTGCTTTCGTCATATCTTCCATGTTTTTTCTTCTTTTAATATGTCAATGCAATTTCAAATCTGTCACTTAAGTATTAGGTCATTTTTTTCTGGAGGCACTGGGTGTGAGACAGTGACCTCTGAGGTCAACTTCACTACAGATATAGTGTCCCCCTGTGTCCCACGGGAAGAGTGGCCACCAGACGAATATAATGAGTTAGATATCTCAGTTTTTTTTTTTTTAAATATGTTGAAATGAGATTGACCTTTGTAACTCAACTCTAAAAATTTTAACAGCTCGACCCGGGTGTGAAATGAATGTCTAGAGACAAATTTTAAAATCACACCGAGGGGTTGATGATTCCGTGAATTTGTTTATTTATTTTTTATGGTCTTCGAAAAAAATGTTTTACACTGTTTCAAAGTTTATATCATAGAAAGTTTATATAGAAAAACCTGATGGAAATTTATAAATATATATATATCATAATTAGAAGTGCTTTTGTTACTTTATGTAAACGTATTACTATGAAAACCGTTTCATATGTTTGTCAATCTGTTTCAGAGCTATCCTAACAACGGATGGCATTAGAACAACATTAATATAAGTAGTACATCTTCAGTAATGTTTTGAACATTTTATGTATTGTGACAAACTGGGGGTGTGTGGGGGGGGGTCACGTTTACTTCTGGTAAACGTCTTGTTCTAGAATTTTATAAAAATGCATTTAACTTTAGAATTATATTTTTTAAAGTTCTATACAACTTACTCTGATGAAGTTCCCTGTAAGAATGAGATGAAATCTCTTAGATCCTATAAACCACCAATGGGACGGGTTTTTTTTTTTGGTGCCTCTTTTGTCACAACCATAGCCGATAGTGCGATAGTCTTGGAGGCACCACGGGAGATATACAGGGAAGTTTAAACATGACCTGAAAATACATTGGTCCTCATCGGATATCGAACCTGGGATTATCAGGTTGACAGTCAAGCGCTTTACCACGCGACACAGGAATTTCTTGCGAAAGTAACAACTCTATATTAAGTAAACCCGTACTGCTTGCTTGGTTACGCAATAGCTATAACAAATATTTCTTAAAAGTTTGACAGTTGTAATATTAGACATAGATAGATAGATAGATAGATAGATAGATAGATAGATAGATAGATAGATAGATAGATAGATAGATAGATAGATAGATAGATAGATAGATAGATAGATAGATAGATAGATAGATAGATAGATAGATAGATAGATAGAATCTGTTCTTGTTTCGAGTCAAACAAAGAACCACAACTCGGTGTCTCGCAACAATAGAGTTATCTTCCATGCCCACAAGCAAATGGTGCTTTCCCCTCTCCCACACTATTGTTTTGATCGGAACGGTGCGCAACGCCTCAATATCCCCCCCCCACCCCCACCCCGCATCGACCGAACCCACCGCCCCTCAGGGGCATTTTATCATGTGATCCCTCACACAAATTATGTTTGGAATCAATTACAGGCATGCTGACCGGGGCAATGATGCCCAAATGTTTGCCTCATGGTCATTTCGTTTTTCTTTTGTTGTCCCTGTTAGACCTATGTCATTTTAATGAAACCATTTGTCTGTTTGTTTGTCTGTCTGTCTGTCTAGCTATTTCTCTGTCTGTCTGTCCCTCAATACTGTATTTCAGGTTTATGTATCCCCTTGTTTGTCTGGTATTTGACAATGTGTATGTCAATTGGCATTTATTATATCGATCTAACGATCTGTTTTCCTGTCTATCTGTCTGTCTGCTTGTCTATCTAAATATGTATAATATGTGTATCTATCTATAAATATACCTACCTATCTATCCCTACAATTGACTGACTGTCTCCACTGAAATGTCTCTGTCACTGCCTATGTATGTATCTAAGTGTATGTGTCATTATGTTTTATTTGAACAACTTACAAAAACGTTAGTAAGTGTCTGTTGATACTACAATTACCCGGTTTTGCGCGGGAATCCATGTATCTGTGACTGAATGTAATAACTGTAACTATTCCTTTCTAGCTCTTTTGTAGTGTATCATAGACAGTGTTTTTGTTTCACATTTTAACAGCCCAATGTATAACTTTAGTACAATTAGTTGAACGCTATTCCGTGCATCGCCGGGTATACTTTAAATGTGAACTTCTGTCTTTTTGTCTATCTGTCATATAAATGAGACATTTGTAGTCTGTTCTTTTTAAACTGTTTATTACATCTGTTTTTATATCACGGCATGTCCTACTTTAGTCGTGGTCAATAGGCCATGTGTCATTAGTGTCAAATAAATATATACCATGTACATTGCACTAATACAAGGACCACACCCATTTCCACGTATCATCTTATGCCGTATGTTTCTATCTTGCACTGCCTACATTGGTCCCCTCTGATATGTCTGTGTGTTTATATTTTTGTGTATGATATGTCTGTGTGTTTATATTTGTGTGTATGATATGTCCGTGTGTTTATATTTGTATGTATGATATGTGTATGTGTTTATATTTGTGTGCATGATATATGTATGTCTTTATATTTGTGTGTATGATATGTGTATATGTTTATATTTTGTGTGTATGATATGTGTATATGTTTGTATTTTGTGTGTATGATATGTGTATGTATCTATATTTGTGTGTATGATATGTGTATGTGTTTATATTTGTGTGTATTATGATATGTGTTATGTGTATGTTGTATTGTATGATAATATTTGTATGTGTTTACTCTTGTGTGGTATGATATGTGTATGTGTTTATATATTTGTGTGTATGATGTGTTTGTATTTATATTTGTGTGTATGATATATGTATGTGTTTATATTTATTTATGTATGATATCTCTGTATGATTTATATGTTTGTTTGTATGATATGTGTAAATAGTAATATATATTGTGCCCATGACTGTATGTAATAATGTTAATATTTGTATATATACAAATATGTGCATGTCTTATATTTGTGTGTATATGATATGTGTGTGGGTTATATTTGTGTTATGATATATTTATGTGTTATATTTGTGTGTATGATATGTGTATGTGTTTATATTTGTGTGTATGATATGTGTATGTGTTTATATTTATGTTTATGATATGTGTATGTTTATATTTGTGTGTATGATATGTGTATGTGTTTATATTTGTGTATTTGTAGTATGTGTATGTGTTTTATTTATATTGTATGTGTAGTATGCGTATGTGTTATATTTGTGTGTATGATATACATATATGTGTTTATTTATATATGTGTATGATATGTGTATGTATTTATATTTATTATTGTATGATATGTGTATGTGTTTATATTTGTGTGTATGATATGTGTATGTGTTTATATTTGTGTGTATGATATGCGTATGTGTTTATATTTATTGTGTATGATATGCGTATGTGTTTAGTTTGTGTGTATGATATGTGTATGTATTTATATTTATTGTGTATGATATGTGTATGTGTTTATATTTGTGTGTGTAGTATGTGTATATATAAATGTAAATTATTCAGGTACAGTTTACTTTAAAAAAAAAAAGACTTCCCCTTATATAAGCCCATCGGGACATGTGGCTGTAAAATGTATCTGTTTTAATAATCTAGGCATAGAGTAGATTATTGTGGTTTGCTAAAAGATGTGCCCCCCTTACTAACTAAATTAAAGTCAGGTACGCATTTGAAAAGCAGGTGACTTGAAGGACATACACAGCAGCTTTCACCAGGTCTTGGAAATGTTCCTTTGGTTCTCACCGATGATAGAACCCGTGTCTCTCAGATCGGCAGTCAAGCGATCTACATCATCAAATTCTATTCTGATTCTTGTTTATATCCTCTTTCTCTTAAACTCTCTCTCTCTCTCTCAATATATATATATATATATATATATATATATATATATGTCTTTCTCTCTCTCTTTCTCTCTCTCTCTCTATGTACTCCTCTTTCTCTCTCTCTCATCCATCTATCTGTCTATCTCTCTCTCTCTCTCTCTATATATATATATATATATATATGCTTTCTCTCTTTCTCTTTCTCTCTCTCTCTCTCTCTCTCTCCCTATATATATATATATATATCTTTCTCTCTTTCTCTTTCTCTCTCCCTCTCTCTCCCTCTCTCTCTGTCTTTCTATCTATCTATATGTCTATTTGTATCCATCATTCCTTATTTCTGCTGTAACGAATAAGAAAGCCAGTAATGTATACATATATTCAACACTAACAAATCACAGTACAAATACAAGGGAATGGAAACTGCATTGTATTTATTTTTTTCAGTGGTTCTAAAACAAATATTGCACACATTGCTAAAGTTGCAACAGGTAAAAAAAAATTCTGTCAAAGTTTAATAAATAAAAATTACGTTATTTGGATTCAGACGAAGTTAGGTATGTTAATTTACTTTTGTGCAATAATAGGGAAGGCTGGTTTCATCAAGTCGTACGTTCTGAGTCAAAAGCTACAACACTGAGAACCATGATTAATTCTACGTCAAAAACAAAAAGAACATGGATGTGAACGGTTTTTTCTTCTCCGGAAACTGTGACAATGTGTGTTTCCGCAAGTGGAAATTACTCTGTGCTGATCAATACCATTATACACAAACATAGCACAGTCTGTGTTTTTGTTGTTTGTTTTTTTCTGTGTTAAAAGCAAACACAGTGGATTCATTGATGAGGGAATAAACCAACACAAGATTAATTTATTTATTAGTTTCTTAGTTTGTAAGAACACATCTTTTTGTTATTTTTAATGTAAAATGTATGTTAATGTTAAATTTACAGAATATATTGTTAATTAATAATGTATTCAAGATGGCATACTTCTACACATTTCTTGATCTAATGTTTGTATTAAAACACTGAATCTTTAAAGAAACTTAAACATATATACAAAATGTTTTTTTAAAAGAGAATTCAAAATATAATTTATTATTTCATTATTTCCCCCTCGGGACTTAAAGTATAAAAATACGTTTA